>QTSX02003643.1:0-19083 GCA_014839935.2 Entomophthora muscae
TATTTGAAATTTGGGCCAAGGATTTGACACTCCCCCATTTTTATGTTTAGGTTCTGAATTTACAGTATATATCCTTTGATTTTCAACAGAAAGTACAATAATCCTGCCGCCTATCTAATCCTAATGGAACCACGCCTGACACCAAACTAACAATCTCAATCCCACCCATTTCTGATGTCACTGGACAGAGTAGTTGATTCCTGGTAGTGCTGTACCTTGCACTTACAGGATTGATTGATTCTGCCTTGCCAACAGCAGGACCCTGGGCCGTGGCTTAGAAGGCCCTCTCCTCCCTGGTAAAGTTAGGTCCCATCATCTGGTGGGCCATGCAAGTATCTGCATCTGCTCCTTCTTCACCTGAAGGAGCATCACAGTACTCCTTGTATCCTGATAATGACGTTCATGGACAGCATTTAGCTTCTCATGATACTATATAATCTTCTGAATTCATATCAATAAATTACTATTCTCTTCTTGATTTCCCCATTTATCTTGCTTATTATACTCCTAAGAAGTATATACATGACAGCAGTTAGGTAAAACTAGTACTTTAATTCCCTTAAAAGCATAAACCTTGGCTTTTACCACAAGCTTTTTGGCTTATTTTTTTCAATTGGGTTTAAGGACTTCCCAGTTTACAATACATTTGTTCCCCAAATACCATTATATTTGTGGCCTTCATCTGGATTTAATGTATCAGGGACCCACTTTACAATAATCAGGTCTTTGCACTCCATTCATATTCTATATTGATTTTAGGCAAGCTAGCCCTTTTCATCAAAACAGTAGTATTACATACATTATTCATGGCAGGGATCATAACTGAGAAGATCAATTCAATTTTTTAAAAGACCAAGCAGAAGGTCACACATAGTAACAAAGCCAATACACCCAAGACATCACTTGTATATGTATTAATCACTTGTTGTAAACTTGGGCTATTTAAACTAGCTAAATCTATGAGCTAAAGTTTATCTAAACTGAGTATAGCCAAAATATACTAATAATCCTGAGGCTATATAAAGCTTACTAAACACTAATTTTAACTTCTAAATAAAGACTTTATCAAAGTATAAGTGTTAATTGTAAGGTTAAAAGCTGTGTTTATTAAACTCATATGAGTTGATAACAGCCCTGGATAATTCAGCTCAATGATGTCATAGTAATTAAATGGTGGAAATGAACTTTGGGAGCCCATTTTCAAATTGTAACAATGAGTAAATCCCTTTGACTTAAAAGCAAATAAAGCAGAGCTTCAATTTTGCAACAGCATTCTAGGCACTAGCAAGGTTTGTATTGCAACCTGTTATATCCAAAGTACTAAATATGGGATTTTGGCAATAGAGTAAAGTTTTTATTGATCAAAAAAATTAAAACAAGATATCAATCAGTTATATGGCAATAGAGGTAACACATAAAGATATGAAGCTTGAATTTTTGAATATCTAAGTTCAAATGAATGAAAATAATGTTGATCACAGCAATAAAATGTCTTGCAGCTAGTAACTGGTTTAAACAATTTGAAGTTTCACAATGCCCAAGATGTGGAATAATCAACAAAGAACTTGGGTGATCAGGATTGTTTTACATGTCTCAGGAAGCCTAAACCATGATTGAGAACTCTAGATTAAACATTAAATTCCTCGGGAAACAACAAGGTAAATTTAAATTCTCATAATATAAATAAAATGGCATAAAGAAATTTCTGACATAATGAGTTCAAACCCCTAACTGAAAATTCAAAAACAAAACCTACCCTTGATAAGGAAATTCTATTAATCCCTATTAACAATAGTGAAGGCTCAGGAATAGCATGTGGTCAATGGTCTATGTCAACACTGTGGAATTATCTGTCATGATTAGCCCCTTGGCTGATTATGGAAAATAAACTCTCTGTCAGTGTACCTAGTCCTGAGAGCAGGCCATCAGGACAATTAGTAGGGTGGATGTTTGAGCTTTAGGAAAGTGTCTATCACAATATGTGTGCTAACTTAATAATGTAGGATAACAGCCTATCTAAGATATACCAGGGACCTGCAGAGGGCATGATGAAATCTACTAGAAGCTTAAAGATAATTTAGATGATTTCAAATAGTTAATTGGAGGATCATCAGTAGTGGGATCTATGTGAGGTGTGGGTTCATATTGGAGGTGAGGAGAGTTTCCATAGGCATCAAATATTAAGGTAGGAAGTTTTATTATTATTAAATACCTCCATTTGGATGACATATCAAACTCCTTATTTGTTTACTTACTTGTATTCAATTTTTATCTAATTAATCTTTCAACAGCAAGATATCTAGGGTGAAGTATTTGTAGTCCATATTAGAGGATACTATATAAAAGTTTATTGATCCATAGGGCAATCTTGGGGATCATAAATATCTGGACCACAAATCACAGGGGGTCTATCTGCTCTATTTAGAAGGCCTTGAGGATAAAAGAGACAGAGTGTAAGTTTTAAACAACTAGAACAGGATAGGTTATAAATTGAGTGTATAAATTTTTATTAAAAGTTGTTTTAGAATTAAAATATGGATTGATCTTATACTGAAAGATTTTTATATCCTTCTTTTCATACATTGTCTATTGGACTTGATTTATTAGGAGTCTGGATGGGTTATTAATGGGGTTTTGTCAGGAATAATCCTGACAACAACTTGGTTCAGGATGATATTTTGTTTTCAATTGGACTCAACAAGCAAAATAAAAAATTGCAGCAGTTCCCCCTTATTGGGGAAACTGCCGCAAAAAGCCAGGCCATTAAATCAAAATTAAAAATTTTGATTTTGAATACAACAGGTTTTATACCCTGGCTGCCACCCACTCCCGCCAGCCAGTCCCCCAGCCAGCTCACCAAATGGGGAAATTGCCAAATGGGGAAACCCAAAAAGGCAATTTCCACAAACCCAAATGGAGGGGGAACTGCTGCCCAAATTTGATAAATTCCAAATTTGGGAGGGGCTGACAAGCTGCTCAACTCACCCATTCCTGCATTAACTGCAGAAGTCAAAATTTGGATGCATGAAAGCATCCAATGATACACCAAACCAATGCAGGTCCAGAAGTAATAATTTGTTGCCTGCACACCACTTCCAATTCCCCTCCTAAAAGGGAATTCCAGACAACACCAAGTGTTTGGGGTTCCCTGTCCAGTGTTTTACTCTATTCATGCCCCACAAGGATGATAGTATATATTTAAAGCCAAATCACTTGATGATAGTTTGTGCTATCATTGAGTGAAACTACCCCTCAATAGTATCACATAAATCAATCTAAAATTTACCTAACAGAAGTTAAAAACAAGACACTAAGCTTTGTCTGCCCTTCCCCAGGATCAGAAGATGAATCATCTAATCTTCTCAGCTGTTCTCACAGCCTGCCTAGGGATTGGGGGCCACCAATACAATCACCAGCATGGGCCATTCAATAAACCACCTGGCAAGTACATCTACAAAGAGCCAGCACAGCTAAACTCCTCCAAGCAGTACTCCTGGCCCACGCTGGTATTGCCCCACTCCACCCAGTCCATAGCAGTATACACCTGTATATACTACACACTCACGTATTTCACCAGTAATTTCAGATGTTATAATGTGCATGCCAAGGTCTTTTGATTGATGATGATGGTTTATCCCATTGTGATGGCGCTCACAGGTTTCCAAGTTGCCATTTTAGTTCCTTATTTTGCTAAAATACTCCTCCAATTGTTGTGTCTTTACAGTATGATAGCACCACCACTGAGGCTTACACCAACGGCCTCAGGCTCAACCATGTTTGGATATCTCACCTTAATATGCCTTATATTCCTGATTTCTCTCTTACTTGCCTGCTATACTTGTCTTTGCTGCTTCCTGGCTCTCCAATCTAGAGGAGAGGCCACACAACCTACCAGTACCCACCAGGTTCAGAATGTTATTCTCAGTCAACTTTCTAAATCCACAATCCATTCCTCCAAGAAACAAGCAATATTCAACTTGCTCTCCTTCTCTCACACCTTGTTTGAAGCTGAGCCAGCCTGCTTTACCACCAACGTCCAAAAGGTTATTCACGTGGCAAATCAACTCACTGGTCAACAGGAAGACTGGTTTGCTGCCATTGTGCTAAAAGAACCTGGGTTACACCATGAATTTAACTCTTTCAGCCAGAAGTTGTTGGACTCAGTCAACTCCCCTGAGGATCTAAACAATACCTGTTGGAAACTGTACTCTCTGAGACAAGGGACGTCTACCACTGTTCACTACACCAAACAGTTCTCAAAGCTCAAGGAGGCTCTCAACCTGGATAGTGATGAAGCCTTTTACTTGTATTACGCAGATCTCTCACCCCAAGTCCAGGAGTTCCTCCTCCACCATAAGCTCCCTGAGACTTACAATGAGGTCATCCAAGACGTCAAAACTTGGGGAGCGCAGTATGAAAATACCCTCCCTGCCAAGACCACCCACCTCAACTCTGTTCAAGTTGAGGTTGCTGGACCACCCGCTGATGCCAAAGCCCCCCGTCTTGGGGTGATCCCCAGACCTGGGGGGCTTTATGCTATCCAGTGAAGAGAAGGCCTGCCACGTGGCACAAGGTCTCTGTTTGTACTGCGGTCTTACAGGTCACACAGTGATGAATTGTTCCAACACCTGACCCAACCCTTTTAAACCTCCCTCAAATCCCCAGCCCCTTATGGCAGCTGAGGAAGGAGGTAATAAAGCAACCACTTCTCTCTACTTCACTGTTCCCATCACCTTGGCTTCCAACACCCAGAAAATACACACCACTGCCCTACTTGATACAGGGGCCATGGGAAATTTCATCAACCACCTCCTGGTAAAAAGTCTCAGCAAGCAGGCCATACCAGGAGGAACCGCCAAGCTAGCCAGTGGGAGAACTCCTTCAGTATACCAGGTCATGGAACCAACCTCCAGGGAAATTTGGGGATGAGGTTTGAACTAAACTTCTCCTCCTTGGAGAACCTTGCCTTCCCCATCATACTAGGAATGCCTTGGTGGCAGGAAGCCCGATGCAACATCAATTGGGACACCCATCAGGTTAACATCTCCAGTCTGGGTCAGACCGGCATGGCACCACTTGGGAGCAATTCCACACCCACCAGCACGGTCATGCCCATATTGGTTATTCCCCACCTAGATGAGATGTTGGAAGAGTACATCAACGTCTTTAGCAAAGTCCTAATGCAAGGTCTCCCCAAAGAAAGAGCAAGTGACCTCAGAATTGACCTTCTACCCAGTGAAACCCCAAAATGGGGAAAGGTTTACCCCACCACACACGCACAAGGTCTGTTACTAAAGGAATACATCTCTGACCTAATGACCAAAGGACACATGAGATAATCCCAATCCTCCTGCTCATCACCAATCTTCTTTGTTAAGAAAGGGGATGGAGGACTACACCCATGTGTGGATTACAGTCCCCTGAATGCCATCACAGTCAAAGACCAATACCCTGTTCCATTGGCAGAACAGCTCACGGACAGACTAACAGGCGCCTTTGTATTTTCAAAACTGGACCTCTGTAATGCGTACAACCAGGTCAGGATTGCAATAGGAGACAAGCGGAAAACAGCAGTCAGAACAGTCTTCTGCCTTTAAGAATACCTGGTCATGCCTTTTGGACTCTGCAATGCACCCTCTGTCTTCCAAGCCCTGATGAACAAGATCCTCTTTGACCTCCTGGATGTCTGTGTAGTGGTTTACCTAGACAACATTCTAGTGTATTCCAAGGATAAAGCCTCACACCTCTGTGACATGAAGAAGGTCCTGAAACTCATACACTAGGCCAAGCTATACTGAAAAAGGGAGAAATGTGAATTCCTCAAACCAGAGGTAGAATTTCTGGGGTACACAATCTGGAAAGGCAGCTTTGTCATTGCGCCATCCAAAATTGTAGCAGTAATAGAATGGCAGATCCCAGAAACCCAATCAAAACTGAGAGGTTTCCTAGGGTTGGCTAACTTTTGCCATAAGTTCATTAAGAATTTTTGCAAAGATAGCGGAAACCCTCACGTCCTTGAATGCCAAAAGTGTCCCTTACACTTGGACAGAGGAGGCACAGAAGTCATTTGAGACCCTCAAAACCGCCTTCACCACAGCCCCAGCACTCCAACAACCTGGCCCTGAGCTCCAATTTTTTTGGAGACTGACGCTTCAGAATTTGCTTTAGGCGCAGTCTTGCTTCAGGAAGGGGGCCTGGAGTATACCACCCTGTGGCATACTTCTCTAAGAAGCTGTTGGATTGTGAGCAAAACTACAATATGTACAAAAAGGAACTCATGGCCATAGTTAAAGCTTTTGAACACTGGAGACAATACTTAGAAGGAGCCAAACACACTTTCATTGTCTGTACCAACCATAGGAGCCTTTTATACTTAACAGAAAAGAGAAAGATCTTCCAACAACTTGCCAGATGGGCACTGGATTTGTCCTCCTGCAACTTCAAGATCAGTTACATCCCAGGACACATCAACAACGCACCAAACGCCCTGAGCAGATGAGAAGACCACAATGATGAAGACCAGTCATACAGCCACTTCAACACCCAACCAATCCTAGACATCAATCAGTTCTTAATTGCTGTCCTTGGGGCCTCCCAACCACTCTCATCCTTGGAGGAGGAGGTGAAGAACGCCCAGAAGAACTCCCCACTCATTCAAGACCTAACTGCCAAAATGAACTCCGCAAAACCCAACCCCAACTACTCTATCCACAAGGGCTTCCTTTATAGGTCTCAATAGATTGGTGGTACCCCCAGGAGCAATTCAGAATCAGGTCCTACAAGAGCTACATGACTCCCTGCTAGGCGGTCACGGAAGAATCAAGAAAACTATGGCACATCTTTGAATTGGCTACTGGTGGCCATCCATGTTTACCCAAGTGAAAGATTACATCTCACAATGTGTCTCATGTATGAGGAGCAAACACTCCACACAGAAGCCACAGGGGTTGCTTCAACCCCTCCCAATCCCATCCATGCCATGGGAATCTATCTCCATGGACTTCATTACGGACCTACCTCCCAGTCAAGGGCTCACAGGGATTCTGATTATTGTGGACCGCCTCACCAAAGCCGCAGAGTTCATTGCTTGCTCATCAGGAATGTTGGCCACCGCCATGGCTTGGTTATTCCTTAACCACATCTACCACCACCATGGTCTCCCCAAAGACATTGTTTCAGACAGAGGAACCAGTTCACTTCCAAATTCTGGGGCAAAATAATGCAACAACTCCAAGTAAAGCTCAACCTGTCAACAGCCTTCCACCCTCAAACCAATGGACAAACAGAGCAAGCTAACCAGATACTGGATGCTTATTTCCGCGCCTACATCAACACTAAGCAGGATAATTGGGCAGAACTACTACCATTGGCCCAGTTTAGCTACAACAGTTCTTACCACTTGGGAGCCAAGATGTCCCCATTTACAGCCAACTACGGGTTCACTCCTTAAGGAATCCCCACCAAAGGCTGTCCAGGGACAGTACCTCAAGCCAACAAGTACTTCCAAAACCTAAGGGATACCCAGAAACATCTACAGACTAACCTCAGAGATGCTCAACAGAAGTACAAGGTCCAAGCCAACAAACACCAATGCGCCAACCCAGAGTTTGAAGTAGGTTCCAATGTATACCTTGACACCAAGAACCTCAAGATCAATCAAGTGGGTAGAAAGCTAGGACCCCGCCACATTGGTCCCCTCAAAGTACTCCAGTAATCTCTGACATGACGTACAGAGTAAAGCTCCCTGATTTCTCTAGTGCCCACAAAGTATTCCATTTATCTAAATTAGAGGCAGAAAGAGGAAGCCCCCACGTGCATCAGACTAAAGACAGCAACCCCCGCCAACAATCACAAAACACACCCCAGAGTGGGAAGTGGAGACCATACTAGGATACAGGAAAGTTTGCAACCAGGTCCAGTACCTAGTTTCATGGGTAGGGTACCCGCTGTAATCAAATTAATGAGAACCTGTAAAGAACCTTGCCAACGCTCCTGAACTTATTGCCCAGTACCGCCAACAGATAGGTCCGCCAAGAAGGGAAGGAGAAGCAACTGTCAGGAATATTCCTGAAAACACCTTGGTTCAGGATGATATTTTTTTGCAATTGGACTCAATAAGCAAAATAAAAAATTGCATCAGCTCCCCCTTATTGGGGAAACTGCCGCAAAAAGCTGGGCTGTTAAATCAAAATTAAAAAATTGTGATTTTGAATCCAAAAGGTTTTATACCCTGGCCGCCCACCCACTCCTGCCAGCCAGTCCCCCAGCCAGCCCACCAAATGAGGAAATTGCCAAATGGGGAAACCCAAAAAGGCAATTTCCACAAACCCAAATGGAGGGGGAACTGCTGCCCAAATTTGGTAAATTCCAAATTTGGGAGGGGCTGACAAGCTGCTCAACCCACCCATTCCTTCATTAACTGCAGAAGTCAAAATTTGGATGCATGAAAGCATCCAATGATACACCAAACCAATGCAGGTCCAGAAGTAATAATTTGTTGTCTGCACACCACTTCCAATTCCCCTCCTAAAAGGGAATTCCAGACAACACCAAGTGTTTGGGGTTCCCTGTCCAGTGTTTTACTCTATTCATGCCCCACAAGGATGATAGTATATATTTAAAGCCAAATCACTTGATTATAGTTTGTGCTATCATTGAGTGAAACTACCCCTCAATAGTATCACATAAATCAATCTAAAATTTACCTAACAGAAGTTAAAAACAAGACACTAAGCTTTGTCTGCCCTTCCCCAGGATCAGAAGATAAATCATCTAATCTACTCAGCTGTTCTCACAGCCTGCCTAGGGATTGGGGGCCACCAATACAATCACCAGCATGGGCCATTCAATAAACCACCTGGCAAGTACATCTACAAAGAGCCAGCGCAGCTAAACTCCTCCAAGCAGTACTCCTGGCCCACGCTGGTATTGCCCCACTCCACCCAGTCCATAGCAGTATACACCTGTATATACTATGTAATAATGTATTTTGCCAGTAATTTTGGACGTTATAACGTGCACACCAAGGTCTTTTGATGGATGATGACAGTCTATCCCATTTTGACGGCGCTCACAGATTTCTAAGTCGCCAACTTAGTTCCTTATTTTGCTAAAATACTCCCCCAATTTTTGGGTCTTTACAGGTTTGGTATGGCAAGATAATACTAGGTTTTTTGAAGCACTTATTGTGCTTCCCCTTGAACTGATCCTTGGGTGCCTTTTGTTCAGATATAAAATTCTTAGGGGAAGAATGGTCAGCATAATTGACTCTGAAAGGAGCTTTTGGTCTGATTTTTTTGTTTATGAGCATCTACTTGAAGGAGGTTTTATCTTCTGGATTAACCAAAAGGCCAATTATAAAAGAATATTTCACCCTGTTGATACAGATAATTTGACCACATATTATTTCTGGGTCTTTCTATTATTTACAGGTTTGTCCAGGATTTATTTATCAAAGATCAGTAGTTTGTTGAAGCTTGTAGGTGTGAGCCAAGCATATCAATTTTATATGCAGGACATAAATCTGATAACTTTCAGGTTGTCAGGCTAACCAATATTCTATTTTGAGAGAGCTAGTTTTATAGGGTTCCAGGAACCCTTTTGTGCCTTTAGTCCTTGTTGTGCTGGGGGTATTGGGGCAACTCATTTCTGTAATAGGGCACAGGGTACTCAGCTTGAATACTGAACTTGTAAAGATATGATTATTATTATGGCAGAAGAATATATAGGAAGAAGATTTGATAATTACTTTTGGAGTTTGGCTTCTGATCATGCAGAAGCACTTTTTGATAAGTCAAAAGGTATTTTATTATTATCAGGGGGAAAGTATTTATATCCCCCTGAGGAGTGTCTTCCTGAGCTGTTGGTAGTATCTTCTAGGACATTCCAACACACTCTTATTTTGGGTAATTAGTGATCTGGGTTTGGCTGCTTCAAATAAGTCAATCAATGAGATTTAATTGCTTTGCCCATCACAGGTGGCTCTTGCTGGCGTGGGGATTTGGTATATTTTGGGTCATTCATCCTTCTTAGTTTTGTGTCTTCATGTCAACTGCTTAGAAATACAGTCAATTTAGGAAATCTGATATTATGGTGAATTGAACCCAGCGCCTCAGCGCTTAATGTAAAAGTAAGGCAGCGCCTTTACCCCTGCAATATTTTCCAGGCGGGGCTGCAGCACTTGCAATAATTTTCTGTTAGCGCGGTGGTGCTTGACGTAAAAGTAGTTTGGCGCTTTGGCGCCTAATCCAGTTGCTAAGCAGCGCCTGTGTCCTTTCCAAAGTGACTCTGTCAGGGACCCACTTGTGAGGGAACAAGCTCCCAATATGATGAGCCAAGGCCCTTAAGTTAAGCCCTGCAATAATTGAACCAATAGGAACTGTAACCATAGCCAGGTGACCAAAGTGCCCTAGGAATACAAACCAACTCATCATTGAACTGAATCTACCCAGAAAGTAATATCCAACCAGGTAGAACAACAGGTAGAAGGAGGCATTTGGTCTCGCCAAGGAAGGTTCAGCAGGTGGAGGTAGAGTTATGGACTGGCCATACTGGAACTTTCTTCCACAGTGACCTGAGGGATATTTGAACCAACCATTTGCCAGGGACTCCTTCTGGTGGGAGTCATCAGAAGAAGAATTCTGCCAGTCTGTGGTGGGAGTTGGGTTTTAAAGGGCCAATACCACAGAAAGGAAGGGAACTAGAAACCAGAACAGGAATTGACTTCCTTTCATGGTTTCAAAAAGGAGGTGCAAGAGATAAGTGTAGACAAGCTTAGAATAGAAGAAATATCTTTTTTGTTGGAACAGGTAAGAATAATAAATGTAGCTCCCTTATATATCTCAGTGGTTAGCTTACAAAAATTTAAGAGGCTAAGAAATGTAAGAGGTATTAAACCCAGGTTTCAATAAAATAAAGGCTGAACTTTCACTCTGATCATTAATTTCTTTACCTGGCACTCAATAAACTGAAGTGTAAAATATGGAACTAAGAGGTTCCAGGAAGCAGCCATAATTAAGCGGTGATAATAGTGAACATCAGTGGCAACTAAGTATGGAGCCTGATTCAAATATAGACTAAATAGTTTAGAGAGCGGCAAAAGAACTGCACACAGCCAATCAGCTGTTGGATAGTAAGTAACATCAACTAGCCAGGTATTGACATTTTTGAACTGGTGAGAAAAATCCAGCGCAAAAGTTGAATGAATCAAACCCATATAAATAGATAATATAGTATTGATACTAGTGTTTAACTTCATGTTAGAGTGGTCTTTAGGGGCCCAGGTTTGATTCCTGTTAATGTCAAGATCAGAATTAACCTTTGTATCACAAACTTGATTTTTGGTCTTCTTTGCTTTGCTTTGGTGTCATTTAAAATAGTATCCACAAAATTAATGGAGTCAGGGAAAAAATCCCTGACAGGAGCAGCGGCAAATCATGTATCATTTAGTGCTGTGATGACGCTTATCATTGGCTAATTTAAGGTTCAGCTCAGCAGGCTACTGCTGATCTAATATGCATATAATTTATAATACCAATTTATGTTATTTGGAAGCTGCAATTCATCTCCACAAGCTCTGTCATAATGGGCATCATTGTTTTTTATACTACTAATTTATGGATTTGGTTGCAGCAACCCCAATCTGTGAGCTCTGTCATAATTGGCATCATTGCTTGGTCAAAATTTCCAACATATCCCCCCACTTGACCAATCACTACTTTCTTTCTCAATATGAACCCAACCAACACCAAAAACAACAACTTCCAGAGTATGCTCCAAGCATACAACGCCATGATGGCTACCATGGGTGAGGCAGAACGTAATGCCTTCTGTAAAATGCCCTGCTCAGTACAAATTGCCTTCCTCAACTGTCTTTGCTCTAGCAAGGATCAATTCTGCAAGCAAGACTGCGCCACCACTTTTGCTGGCTCTGTGGCCAACTCTGCTCTCAGCTCTGCTGCTGGCAACCTATTTGATGAGGACTCCATGTTTGACAAGCCCTTACCTGTTCCCAGTGCGCCTTCTGTCAGAAGTCCTTCTGGTGTTTCACGCCCCTTTGTACAGTGCCTGTATTCCTCTGGTGTGCCTCCTGCCACCCCATCATCAATGCTCTGAGCTTTGTGCAACTCAGACAAAGTTCCAATTGATTACCCCCAATCTGCTGAGCAAGTTTGGCGTGTGTCATCACAAAGAAACAATGTACAGCTTTGTCCAAGCTATGCATTCCAATGAAGACGCCATGACTCCCATCTGTGCTGGGGAGCTTTACCATGGCTGCTATAATACTTCTTGTTTGGCTGCTGAGGTGCGCCTTGGACTGCAGTCTTCCTCCTTGGCTCCTAGCAAGATCTCTGCCCAGCATTCCCACACTATTGCCATTTGTAACAAGTACATTAATGAGGTGGCTGAGATTTGGGCTCTTGAGCTTGATGCTGACCCCTCCTTTCACCAGACTCTGTACCTACCCATACAAGCCAACACCAGCCAACGCTTCTCAGCTACCTTCAAGACCTTCCTTCAGGAAGTGGGTACTGGTGACACCATCCTCAATCTTCCCTTGGCTGCTGCTGTGCGCCACTTTATGTGGTACGCCCCCAATAGTTGCTAGCCTGGCCAGCCAGGGTAAGTTGGTTTTTGCCTGGAGCGCTATTGTGCTCTGGCTTATCAGCTCTGGGTCCTATTTTCAATGGCCTACTCCTACATAGAGGACACCTTGATGGACTGCCTGTTGATTGGGGCTGTGTTCACTGCTTGCGGTGGTTGGGGTCACCTTGTGCCAGTGAGCCAGCTCTGCCTCCCGCTCTGTAACTGGTCTTTTGAGTCTTGGAATTCCCAGTTGGCCTGGACTCAGATGCTGATGATCCTTGCATATGTGTGTCAGCGTCTTGATGATAATCAATACCTCTTCCCTGCCCACAAGCGCCCACTTGTAAGTATCTGGCGCCCCAACAAGCATCCTCATTGCTCTGACCCTTATTGCAGCACTCACAATGAATAAAGAACCAAACAGTGACCACTGGTGCTTTCCCTTTTGTGTTTTGTATCATTGTTTTAATTTGTTCTCTTTCTTTTTATTATCTTTTTATTCTTTTATTCTTTTTTATTTAATCTATCTGCTTATTTTAAAATTCTTATCTTCTTTTTGTTTCTGATCTTTTATATTTAAATTTTAGTTTTAGTTTACTTGATTTCAATCCTTTCTCTTTTGATATTTTTGATCATTTTTATTATTCATTTTTCCTTATTTTTATTTATGTTGGTATTTTGTGTGATATTATTTTTTTTTATATCTATGTTATTTTTTTCCTTTATCTATTTTATTTCAATCCTTCCTGTTAGACTTTCTCATAAATTTGGCGTGTACTTGGTTGACCAGGCGCCCATCCTTTACATAATTAATAGGTTAAGCATATGTGGACTTCTTGTTAATGATCTCAAAGGGTTCTATCCAGATGGCAGCTATCTTATGAGCTTGCCTGTTGCCGTGTGTATTGTGAAATAGCACCCAATACCCTATGGCAAAATTGGGCAGTCCAAACTGTTTCTTGTTATCCCTCTCCTGATCTCTTATCTTCTTAACCAGTGAGTTAGAATATGACTCTGACTGCATCTGTATGAAAGTGCAAGCTAGGAGTTCCTGGTACATGTGTGGTAATTGGAGCCTTTGTTCTCCTATGCACAAATACAAGATGGGTGGTAGCGCAGGGTGCCTTCCATAGAGTAGCTGGAATGGCAACTTCCCTGTTGCTGAGTGTACAGCAATATTATAAGCAAACATGGCTGCAGGAAAAAATTACATTATGCTGCTCTATCAACCACCAGCTTCCTCAGGATACTTACTAGGGTACTGTTTTCTGTCTCTATCATCCTGTTTGACTCAGGGTGGTATGGCGTGGAGAATACACCTCTGATACCTATAAGCTCATTCATTTTGGTTAACACATGAGACAAGAAGTTTGCTCCATTGTTAATGATTATGACTTGTTGACATCTGTGTCTTAGTAGATGTGTTCTAAGACAAACTTAGCAGTGGTGCTTTCTCCCAGGTCTCTTACTGCCTTAGTCTCTACCCACTTTGTCAAGTGAATGATGGTAACTATGATATATTTTGTTCAGTAGTTGCTAACAGTTAACAGTCCAATCACACCAATGGATATGGTGTGCCAGGAAAAGTTAGGGCGCGCCAACTGATAGGTTATCATCTTCTTGAATGGTCTTTCCTCTTGGCATTCCTTACAGCAACTGAGCGTCTCATGTACGTCAAACACCGTTGCTTCCCAGAAGTATGCTGTTTTAAGTTGGGCCAGTGTCTTGCAGAAAGCCCCATGACCTACTGCTTTGTGGGCACATACAATAAGGTTGGTCTGTTCTGAGGGTTGGGGCATTACTCTTATTACTTTGGCTGTCTTTTTAAAGATTCTACTATTCTTGATCTCAGTGTTCTTCAGGAGATGTCTTAGGATCATCTGAACCTCTGGTGGTTTGTCCTCAAATTGGCCATTCAACATTTTTTTTGTATAGAAGATCTGAGATGTCTGCTAAATGGGCTACTTTGGGGAGTTGCAATAGACCATCTTCATTCTGATGTTTGGCTCTTAATTGATGAGAGATCTCAAAGTCATATGCTTGAAGTTTAAGTGCCCATTGTGCCAAGTGTTCTTCTGGTTCTTTTAGGTTTTGTAGACAATGTAGTGATGCATGGTCTGTGATTACTTTGAAGTGTACCCTGTGTAGGTATACTTGAAATTGCTTGTATGCATATATCACTACCAAGCATTTGTGCTCTGTTACCGTTTAATTGCGCTCATGGATATTGAGAGTATAGCTACAGTAGGCAACAGGATGTTATTTGCCTTCAGCATCAATCTGTGATAGTACACCACCAATTGCAGTCAAAGAAGCATCTGTGTGTATGAGGAATTCTTGGCTGAAGTCAGGGTATCAAATAATGGGTTGGTTCATGAGTCTAAGGCGGAGTAAGTTGAACACCTTCTGATATACAGATGTCCATTCAAATTGAACGTCACTCTTCAAGAGATGGAAGTGGGCATCTTTTTCTAGAGAAGTCCTTCACAAAGTGTCAATAGTACCCAATCATGCTAAGAAATACTTGCACATTGCACTTGTTAGCATGGACCTTCATTTTCTCTATGGCCTCAATTTTGGTAGGCTGCAGGCAGAGCCCTTGCACATCCACTACAAATCCTAGGTACTTAAGTTGGTCTTTAAAAAATCACATTTCCGAGGCTTGATCTTCAGGTTTGCTGCTGCAAGACAACAAAAGTCCTCATCTAGGTGCTCCAAGTGTTCAGTGAATGTGAAAAAGAATACATTGATGTCATCCAAGTAGACAAGTACACAGCTCAGCTTGAGATTGTGGAGCATGTCATCCATAGCCCGCTGAAACATGACTGGCGCATTGCATAGCCCTTGGGGTATACATGTGGGTTGGTACAGCCTGTGAGAATTGGGGAGCAGGTTAAGAGGAAGTTAAACCAAGCTCTCAATCACAATAAAAATTGTGTTTTCAGCAACAACCAAAAGGTTGTTGCCAACAATTCCTGGGTAGATTAAAGGGGAGAAGAAATCAACTGAACACCAAAAGCCACAGGCAAAACCAGAAGACCAAATTAAAATAACAAATTTCAAACTTTATTAGAATAGAGAATAAAGAAAGGTCTTTCACAACTCTTGGATTCATTTAAAGGGAGGAGATAAAATTCAGGTGAGAATTTGAATGTCCAAAACTGATTGGCCAATGATATGAAGGAATATGGATGCATCTCTTGAGGAAGAAAAATCTGGAAAAATCCAAATGGACAAAATCAAAGGGAAACCTGACTCAACTAAAAATTGAGGAACCTGTCTTGAATGCAATTACCACTGCTTCTTAATGCTCTTGCACATGATTTTAATCAGAGGTGTCTCTTGGGTGGGTTAGGTAGGGGCATTCTCAGACTAATTCAGCAATTAATGGTGTGGGGACCTTTCTTGGGGTTTTTTAGTAAATATTTGGAAAATATCCAGGAGTAAGTTGGCAGAGATTCCCAAGCATTTGATGAGGATTGAAGTAGGGGTCCAAGGGGGAGGCGTAACTTTACACAGCCCTTGACTGGCAATGATGGTGCACTTCTCTTGCTCCTCAGGTGGGAGTTTGATCTGCCAGTAACCTGAGATAAGGTCCATAGCAGAGAAGAACTTTGCACCGCCCAGGTGATCAAGGGCATCATTGATGCAGGAAAGCGGGTATGAATCCTTCTTTGTGATGTTGTTCAATTTCTGGTAGTCAATCACCACTTGGTTGGTTCCATTCTTCTTTTTTACTATCAGCACTGGAGACAACCAAGGGCTCTTGAATGGTACCAAAAACCCCAACTGTACCAGCTTCTTGATCTCTTCACCCACAGTGGCGTCAGCTGCACGTGATTGTCTGATAGGACACAGTTGGATGGGCCGTTTGTCCCCTGTTTTGATATAAAGGAGAGTGTTCTTAGCGCATCCCAGGTTGAAGTTGTCCTCTGCAAATATGGATTTATATTTCTCAAAGAGGGCCATGGCTGCGTCCTGTTGTTCTGTGGTCAACCCAGCTAATTTTTCTCTGGGGATTACAGTTCCAACTAGGGAAGGCTGGCTGTTGGAGGAGTCTAACCCAAACTCCTCCAGGGTACCAAATTTGTGTATACCAGTAACTTGTTCAACCAGTATGAGGTGTAGGTAGGCTACTACCTGGTGTCTTTGAACTCAAATTGGGCTCTGGGTGAGATTTGCCAATAGTAATTTGACAGCGCCATGACCTGGTAAGATGAGACCTGGAGCTACCAGGGGTTCCAGACGGGAGCAATTGTGCGGGGTAATTGCAGCTCACCATACAGTCCCTGAGAAATATTGATATCTAGGCCAGTCTCAACCAATACTTGGTGGCCAGCCAGGATCTCAATAGGTAGATCCCGCGCAAAGCAGCAGCCCTTTGTATTCCTCCAGTTGGTTAGGCTGATGCTTAACCTTAAGGCTCAGCTTCTGGTACTAGATGAGTACCACTCCATTCTTGCATGCCGGATTAATTCAGGGTATGCTCTTGTGTGTGCCAGCATCCTTGTTGCGGCAGTAGTACAGCGGAATGTTCTGGCCTAAGATTTCAAAGGTGTCAGCAGCCAGGTCATTCCTGATTCTGTATTGCCTCATGAACAATGTGCAAATCAGGATATAATAGTTGTTGTTTGGCAAGACAATGGCAGGCGCTGATACTGCCAGGGAGCCAAAATTTAAGGGTAAGGCGCTGTACACCCCTTGTGTGGTGGTGAATGTCAGCCCAGCAGTGCCATATTGTTTCCAATGATCAATGTCAGGGGCTAGTCCCAGGCATTTACTAGACGTGTGGAGACAATATTGATAGGAGCACCTGTATCAATGATGGCCTGTACTTTAATCTTGTTCACAAATATATCTGCATAAGTAGATTCAGAGTAGGAGGAACTTATTTTGTTTACTAAGTGTATGTCAAGATTTTCTGCCATGGACAGGAACTCTAGAATGCTACCACACAGCTCAGGATGATGATTTTTCATGATGTCCATTAGTATGGCAACGTTTACCCCCTTTAAGTGCAAGGTGTCAGTGGAAGGTCCAGAGCTTTTGTCTGGGGCTTTGTCTAACAGCTGGCAAGTGTAAGGCTTAGAGACAACTGCTTGGGCTTCACCTTTGGCCCTTGTCTGGCTATGTATTTATACTGTGTGAATGTCTTCAACAATGACGCAGTGCAGGTCATTGCCTGAGTAGCCAAGGTCCAGAAAAAATAGATCAGCCTTATCTGGGGAATGATTGACACAAGAGGGTGGTTTTGTGTGCCCTTCTAGAACTTGTGTGGGGCAGTCAGGCGGAATGTTTGAACATTGATAGGTGTATCTATAGTGGAGTGAGAGAGTCCTGTCTCTACTCCACTTGGGCTTTTCCCTGGATGTTAATGTCCTGGGGTGGCAGTACGTTGACACCTGTCTTAGAAGTGCAGGTTTTTGCGTAATTCCCTTTGAAATTACAGCAATGGCAAGTAACCTTGGACATGTCAGCCTTAGGAGCAAAGTGCCCACTTCCTTCTGTATGAACGGGGGAAGTGGGTAGAGGTCTAAATTTTACCAAGACTTTGGGAGGACCAAAGGTATCCCCACACTGACAAAGGTATCACACCATGTCATCAATAGAGCAATTATCCTGGAACTCTGGCACCAGGGTAAAATACAGCGCCTCATAAGGTTTGACGGCAGAACGCAAGGCTATGTGTGCATCATGCACTGTAAGGAATCCAGAGCCAGTAAGGACCTGAGCCTCTAGATAAAATTGATCTGCAAAGTCAGCTTTATATTTGTCCTTTTGGAATTGGATCATCAGGAATTCGTTTTTTTGTTCTGTAACTCTGGCTACAATTCCAAATTCAAGTTAGCGCTTGCTTGGCCATGGCATAGGACCAGTTATTCTGCGGTATGTGAGGGATAATGAGGTTGGTACTAGAGGCGCCAAGCTGGTTCAGAAGCGTGTTTCATTTGCCCTGATTGTTAGCTCCATACATTAACATTTCAAAAAGTCTAATGAATGTATGGATGTTCCCCTTTGGGTCAAACTTGGGAAGATTCATGGGTTTGAATCTGGGTGTGCTATAATCTGTGTACTGACATCTTGGAGGAGGAGAGGTGTCTTGTTGGGTACGTGCAAAGAAGTTCTGCCAAGATGCCCCAGCAGAAGACTCCAAGCAGTTAGGGCAAGGAGTTTCTTCTGGGGTGGGAGGGACCACAAACACGGGTGGTAAGCTTTTTCTTCCCAAGGAAGACAAGATGGTGTTGTCTTCATAGACAGAGCTAGCAGTTGGCGTAGGGTAGTGCTCTCTGCATATTCATCATGGTGTATACGTGGTGCAGAGAATTGTTCATGGTTACAACAGCATCTTCCCTCTTGAAGCTTAGATCTAACTTTGGCTAGTTGGGCTTCCAATTCTCTCATGGCACCGCAGAGACATTTGATAAGAGCTCCACAACAAACCATCCCCTCTCTGTTTTCCTCCAGAGTGGAATCTTGCGCAGTAGCCTTCTCATTGGC
>QTSX02003643.1:19093-311379 GCA_014839935.2 Entomophthora muscae
TTCCAGGATTCCTGTTTATAAATTGTAGAAGCCTCATAAAGACGCCACCAATCTTTGTGCGTCAGGATGGCAGTGTAAAGAAGGAGAATTCTAAGCTGGTGGGTTTGTGGGCCAGTTGGTACCCAGTGAATGAGTTTGAGGCCACATCAATAATAGTGGCTTGCTCTACATTGATAGGTTGGTTGAGTGAAGCAATTGGCAGCTCAGCGCACCTGCTGTCTGAGATAATTGGTAGGTTGTTCACATCAATGATTCATTCTTCCTGAAAGAACCAACAATCCCTTTTGATGTTGCTAGTTTCCATGGTGCGCCATTGTAGCACTCATAGAACCCAGTGAGCAGAGGAGGAGGGGATACGCTGTCTTCTTCCACAGGAAAGTACATGGGACCCCTGTAGTGAGCACCATTTGTTGTGCGGGGGGTATTGGGGCAACTCATTTCTGTAATAGGGCGCAGGGTACTCAGCTTGAATACTGTCACATGTAAAGATATGATTAGTATTATGGCAGAAGAATATATAGGAAGAAAATTTGATAATTACTTTTGGAGTTTGGCTTCTGATCATTTAGAAGCACTTTTTGATAATTCAAAAGGTATGTTATCATTAGGGGGAAAGTATTTATATCCCCCTAATGAGTGTCTTCCTGAGCTGTTGGCAATATCTTCAGGACATTCCAACTCACTCTTATTTTGGGTAATTAGTGATCTGGGTTTGGCCGTTTTGAATTTGTCAACCAATGAGATTTAATTGCTTCACCTAGCACAGGTGGCTTTGCTGGTTTGGGAGTTTGGTATATTTTGGTATCATTCATCCTGCTTAGTTTTGTTTCTTCATGTTAACTGCTTATAAATAAAGTCAATTTAGAAAATCTGAGATTATGGGGAATCAAACCCAGCGCCTCAGCGCTCAATGTAAAAGTAAGGCAGCGCCACAGCACTTGCAATAATTTTCAGTTAACGCGGTGGCACTTGACATAAAAGCAGTTTGGCGCTTTGGCGCCTAGTCCAGTTGCTAAGCGGCGCCACAGCGCCTGTGTCCTTTCCAAAGTGGCACAGCGGCAAATCATGTATCATTTAGTGCTGTGGCAACGCTTATCATTAGCTAATTTAAGGTTCAGGTCAGCAGGCTACTGCTAATTCAATATGCATATAATTTATACTACCAATTTATGTTATTTGGCAGCTGCAATTCATATCCACAAGCTCTGTCATAATTAGCATCATTGTTTTTTATACAACTAACTTATGGATTTGGTTGCAGAAACCCCAATATGTGAGCTCTGTCATAATTGGCATCATAGCTTGGTCAAAATTCCTAACAGCCCTTAAGGTTGAATTCAAGGTTTATCAAGTTTTTATTGCAAATCTTTACAAATTTGTTATAACCTATTTATCCTCCAAATATATATACATTATTGTGCAAGGCTATATGAGCCTAGCCTATCTTGCAATTAATTGCCTTGGAGAAAATGTGATTTCTTATTTAAATTTTTAGATTCCTGAAATTCATAAAGTATTGGTCTTCTTGATAAAAGCACTTTATATACCTTGTTCTCTCAACCACTCAGTCTCAATCTGGATCATAAATTAGCAGAATAGGGGATTTGGTGATCATGTCATCAATTACTTTAAAAATATGGGAACAACTTTAATAATTTACAAATAAATATACAAACTTGGTTATGAATAACCTGAGTATTTCTGAGGCAGTTCAAAGCTACTTTCAAAACAACAGGGTCAACCCCCAGTAAATTTCTGCCTAAACAGGTTTGTAATCTGCAACCCAACTTTCTAGTGACATAAAACCAAATGCAAAAGTCAACTCAAATTCCCAGGAACAGCAACATAGGCAAATGATGATCCCATACAGTGGATGCCTTGATTTAGAGCTTGACTCATTATCAGGATCAATCCACCTCCCTAACCATCCAACCAAGTGATCACCACAATTATGTTCCTGATATCTACAATTGACAATAACTATATAACATCTATATCTAAATAAAATATTATCTAGTTTACAATCATTTTTCCCCTTGTAACTCTTCTAAAACATCACAGTTACAACATTGGTAGCACAGGTAGGTTCTCCATCCTACTTTATTCCCCAAAATTCTTCATGTTGCCTTTACTTGCTGTGGTCAACAAATTTAGAAAAAGAACTATATATGGGCTTCCTGTAGACTAGAAACCCTACACACCAGGGACTGATGTCAGCAGTGCGGCCTGGGATGTGGGTTTGTAGGTTTTTGATTGCTTCCAAGTTGTTACTGTTGAGGTTTTAGCTATCTTCTTTAATTGTGGTCTTTTTCTATTCCTTGAAGGTAACAACTGAACAACTAAAATGTGTATAAGCTAAAATCTGATATTTTATTGTTATGAAAAGGGAGAAGTTATACAGGGATTTATCTGCAAGATGGATACACTATAATAATAGTCATTGGCACCTTGCAGGAAACAATGTGGATTAATCTCATGTGTATTCATTTACTTGCATCCAAGTTACTGCCTTATTAGATATCCCAGACAACTGTATACTAGTTTGGCGGGAAGTAACACCGTAAATTACACTTGATATGATAGCTTCCTTTTTAGGGCTGATTTTCAGCCATGTGACTCAAGTGTCATGCTATTTTGATGCAGGAATCAACTCAATTAGGCATTGAAACCCTGCTATGTTGTCATTGCTGTACTACTATAAAGTGTCAAATGACAATTGTAATTAGGATTGATTATCACTACAGATCATTATGCCTTATAGTTCATTTGCAAAATATCATTTCCACAACAACTGAGATACCCAAAGGGTATGTACTGTACCAGAACATGGTAATGCCAGTCCCTGCCTTCAACACCTTATCAGCCCAGGGGCTCTTCCAAGCACCCTTTTCTACACCTTGAGCCACTGATGAAAATATCATACCTGCCCACGTAGCTCAGTGGCTCTGCAGTGCTACCTTGGAATCATTTACAGGAGCTAATGATGATAACATCACAACATGGATCTAATATGCCCAAAGCAATTTAGCACAGATGGAGTGCCCAACACGTTTTTGGATTGTGGAGATATCCATCTGCCTGACCCATAATGCAGGAACCTGGTGCAATAAGTGGCATGAGGATCACACCAAGAAGAATTAGGATACTTTCAAACAAGACTTTATGGCAAGGTTTGTAAGGAAGGACACAGCCCTCATGATCATACACCAAGTAAAGAACCTGACACAGCCTGGCACAGTAAAGGAGCTTACAAGAGCCTACAAGAGCCTACAAGGAGTTGCAACTACAAGCACCCTCAGATATGGTATTTAATAATCTAGTCACACACTTCATGTACTATGACGCCCTCAAGTTGCACTTAATGAGACACCTCAACCTGGACCAAGTTACCAACCTCCAAATCCTGTAATGGGAGGCAGAGAAGGCAGAACAAATTTTCAATGCACTTCACAAAGCACAGACTGGGAAAAGAGGAAGAGCTAAGGACTCTCACCCCCCAGGACATTATAAATGATCTCCACCCAATAGTAATAACAATGCAGGGGAAAACCCCATGAACTCCAATGGCCACAATAATGGGAACAATGGCTAATCCAACTGCCTTTATTTCAGAATCATCAGTACCCAAGGCAATCAGGACAAGGGAAAAGCCCAGGGAGAGAAATAAGAAAGCCAAGCTCTCCCTTCCAACCTTCTACCTTTTCAAATAATTAATACTGTCTAGAAGATATGGATCATTGTCCAATGATCCAGGTCCCTTCAGGAGATCCAGTAATATACACTGTTTTCAGACACCCCAATTAACTGTTGTCTTACCCTTTTTGTTTTCAAATTTACACAGTTTCAGCACTCCTGGATTCAGGCGCAGATTTAACCCTTGTTAAAAGCACCTTTGTGAACATGTCCAAGATAACTACTAATTCTTCACAGATTAATTACGTGTATTTAGCTGATAAACATCACATTGCTGTTACCTGAGAAACTACCCCTTTCCCATCATTATAGAGAACCTACACTCCACCATCCAAGGGCCTGTTATTGAATTCCCCAGATTTGGTGTGATAATTGGCTTGGACTGGTCCACCTCAGTATTGACCATCAAACAAGAAGGAGTCAACCATTGGATTTACCCTGACACAGTAGCTCAACTTCTTTGGCACCATGTATTTATGTGTATTACAGAAACCCAAGAAGAAAATGACAACCTCAAGGGAATTGATTGGAGCTCCTGTCAGTACAAGGTCATACACTTTAAAGACCAACAAGACACTGTCACCCCCCAGTATTAGAAAATAGTGGCCCAGCATCTAGAGATCTTTAAGGAATCCCTTTCAGGACTGTTACTCAAGAAACATATACACCACACCATCTAACTCAAGGGTGCAGTGCCCAAGGCACATTTCATATACTGCCTTGCTTCCAATGATGACAATGCACTCCACTCCTACCTTAAAAAAGCTCTAGAAAAGGGAATTATTTGACCTTTGCAATCTCCTTTTGTGGCTGCTGTATTTTTTATAGTAAATAAATATGGTTCCTCCAAGTTATTCACCAACTATTACGCGTTAAACAAGGTTAATGTCAAGAATTACTACCCCTTTCACTCATTTACAGCCTATTTAATGCCTTAGGAGGGCTAACAGTCTTATCTAATATTAAACTGACTGCTGGATACAGCTGAATTTGCATCAAAGAGGAAGATATCCCAAAAACTGCATTTCAAACTAAGTATGTCTTATACAAGTGTGTTGTGCTTAGCTTTGGAATAACCAACACCCCATCATCTTTTGTCACATTTATGAACAAAGTCTTTTCAACACACATTGGCAAATATACACTGGTATACTTGGAAGACATTATTGTGTACAGTCTCACATGAAACAACATCACAAGGATCTGGAGGCAGTGTTTGAGACATTGGCGCAACACAAACTGCTTGCCAAGCCATACAAGTGTTAGCTCTACTGGGAAAAACTCCTCTTTTTGGGGCATGTGGTGTCTAAAGACAGCATTTATCCTAAAAAAAAATGACCCAAGCCATATGCAAGATGCCGCCCCCCAGAGACAAGGGGGAGCTTAGAACCTTCTTAGGCATGATAGCCTATGTTTGCCAATTCATTCCAGACTGTGACATCTTCACAGCGCCGCTATTGCAATCACATGTGCCAAATCAAAGTTTGTATGGACACCGCAACAAGACCTCTGTTTCTGACGCCTAAAGGAAAAGATGATATCTGCTTTCTTATGCAATATCACAAAAGAGACAGGGATTACCAAATGAAAACAGATGCTTCTGACGCATCCATTGGAAGTGTACTCTGAATCAAAACATACTCTGGCAATTTCTTGCCTGTAGCCTATGAATCCTAAAAATTGACTAATTGAGAGTGCTGCTATCCCATACATGATAAAAAGCTGCTGGTCATTGTACACTGTCTAGTCAAGTGGATTTACTACTTGGAGAGACAAGAAAAGTTCACCGCCTTGACAGACTACAAGCCCCTCATCTATTTCAAAACACAGGTTAACCTCTCCCGGCAGCAGGCTCACTAGATGGTGTTATTGGAAAGATTCAACATGAGTATTCAATATAAACCTGTACCAGAGCTAGTAAAAGCTGATGCCTTCTCCCAACTATATATGAGAGCTTCAAAAGGACAAAATGGCTTGGACCCAGACTGGCTGCTCCTAGTACTTTGCACCAAGGATGAGGGTTTTCCCCAGGCACAAACAACATCACTTATGACACTGTAGTAAAGAACAAATACCTATTTGCAGACATCTAGGGAACCCTTCACCGCAAGATGACTGAAAGAACAAACATTTCATACATCCCCACTCATCAGAGAGTTGACACCATTCTCCAGTACCATCAAGACCTAGGCCACACCAATATTCAAAGCCTATATGAGTTCTTGAAACATAAGGCTTGGTGACCCCCACTGCACCACAATGTGCAGGAAGTACTTGATTAATGTGAGGTGTGTGAGAAATTTGCCAAGAGTGATACACTGCCCAAATCTGTACTATCTATTTGCACCCAACTACCCTTTAAGGTGTGAGCCCTAGACATTGTGGGGCCCATGCCAGGAAAACACAATGATAAGAAATATATCATCACAGCCATTAACTTTGCTATATGTTGGCCAGTGGTGCAGGCTGTCAAGGCCCACACTGATAACAATGTACAGAAATTTATAGGCAAAGAGATCATAAGTAAGTTAGGAAAACCAGAACTGTTGATTACCAAGGGAGGCAAGGAACTAACCTCTGAAGATAACAACATCTACCTTACCAAACAAGGCTTAAAACACACTGTAACCACACCATATCATCTTCAGGCCAACAGAAGGGTCAAGCAGCTGAACGGCAGCCTGGTACAGGCCTTTGCCAAACTCACTGCCAAGACACCAGATGACTGGCATAAACAACTAGCAACTGCACTCCTTGTCTGTTACACTTGGGTAAACAGATTCACTGGAAAGAGCCAGTGTGAACTAGTATATGGTTTATAACCCAACTGTAAAGTCACTCCCCCCTTTAGCCCTGGATAGGACAATCTTCCTATGCTGCACAAAAATATCTACTCAGAAGCCAGCCAAGCCTCTTAATTTTTTGAGGATTTAGCCCACACAATTGATGAGATATTTGTGTTGGTATACCCTTCCCAAGTGGTAAATACTAGTGCTTTAGACTATGTCCCCACTTAGGAGGAATCTCTGATTAATTTGGATTATTTTTTGGCTTGGGCTTGTCTGCATTTAAAATTAATCAATTCTAAACAACCAGGTGGTGCTACTGCTAAATCATCAAATTCCAATCCAAGTGGATTAGATGCTGCCCTGAAACACTCCATTAATGCCTGCCAATCAGAGTTGAAGTCAGAAATTGTTGAAAACTCTCCCAACCCATTGGTTTCTCCCTGCAAAATTTCTCTTGAAACCAATCAAATCAGACCTTTGGGTCAGGTGACTTTAAAATTTAAATGGGCTTTCCTTAAAGCAAGACAGATGACTTTTGGTCCCCTGCTTGCTCATACAAATTAAAGTTTGAATCCCTTTTACTTAAAATTTGGTCATTTTGGGTCCTCTTTTTGGTCCCATATGATTTTCTGAAAGTGTTAGTATTGGTCCTTTCTTCCCTTACCTCTTTCCTTTGCTCCCAGGCCTCTCAGCGTCTTCTTGGAGCCTCTTACACATTGTCAACGTCAACAACAAAGCTTTTTGCTTTTGCTTTTAAAGATAATCACTTGAACTTAAAATTTAGTGATTTAATCAATATAATTACCTATTTGAAGTTCAGCTTTGTTTCTCTTTTTCTCTTGCATTGTTTTCTGTCTCATTTATGCTTTAAAGCTTTTAAACCCCGCTTTCAAAGTGCCCTTATCCTGTGGTTGCTGTTTGTTGTTTCCTATTGGCCTTATTAGACTTTCTTGTTTGTCTTTGGTTCCTTTCTGTTGCCTTCTGACAACAACAAAAATCTAAAAAGAAGGACAAATTGCCTTTTGCTGGTTTCTGTTTTGGACTCAAGTAAAATTTTGGTGCCTATTGTCAATTTTGTTGTCCTCACCCTGGCACCTGCCTTAGTGATTATATGGTGTGCTTCCCCAGATCTCTGGGGTTGTATTTCCCATACCCTCTACCACGTTGGGAGCAACCCCAGTAACTTTGTAAACATGCTTGAGGATTGCCCTGGATGAGCCCAGGACATTTTTATTACCAGTGAGAATGTGGTAAAAAGCTTGGCTTGTGATGACCTCAACCTCTCTGCCCTTGAACTGGTCCCATCCATGGTCCCTAACTTGGCCTCACCCTTTTCTCCTCTCTCAGAGGTGCCAGTTCCACAGGCCCAAGAGGAGGATCTAGGCAGTCAAGAGTCTGCCCCCAAGCGTGCTCCCTGGTTTCTTGTTGGAATGCTCCTGATGGGTTTGTACTCTTATTTCCCCCGTCTATCCACCATGTCCTCTCTATGGACGCCCCTTCAAGCAGCCATACCAGTCTTGCACTGGATGGCGTCCTGGTGGATCCTCCCTCCAGGATGGGAGCCAAACTTAGTTAGTTTAGCCCCCCTCTCTCACACCAACATTTTCCAAGCCCTCACAGGGATCAACTTAAAATACCAAAAAAGGTACCACTTTGTTCTGACCCCCAAGTACTCTAAGTCAACATTAATCAAAAAGGGAGAGGGGGAAATGGTTAAAAACATGTTTTCCTCATCCAAGATAGGCATAAAGTTGGCAACAAAGTATGGGTAATGAACACAGACAAGAGCAAGTTGCAGCATGATAAAGTAGGGACCGCCATTATCCTAAAGGTAAACAACAACATCACTTACCTAGAGCAAGTTTTGGTCAATAGAAATCAGGATGAGGTCCTACATCACAATAGGCTCCACCCCTGCAAAGCCCAACAGAAGTAACAAGAAACTGTCCTCCCTGCAACCAACCAGTAGCTAGTACATTATGGCGCCCGTGCCCCTGACAACCATCCAGCAGACCTTCTAACAGAAGAAGCCAGTCCTCAGATGGAGATATCATAACAAAGTGGTCAACCCCCTGTTAAGGTTCCAATTAAGTGGGTTTGTGACCCGCAAACCAACTTCCCAGTAACTTGGAGTCAAACTAGGAAGTTGACTCAAATTTCATAATCCAGCAACATGACCAAATGACAATCCATTTAAGGTGGACAGCTTAATTAAGTGCTTGAATCATTACAAGGATCAAGCCATCCCCTACCCATCCAACCAAGTGATCTTCATAATTATGTTCCTAATATTCTGATTCACAATAACTATATAATAGCTATATCTCAATAAAGAATATTATCTAGTTTCCTATCATTTTCCCCCTTATAACTTTGCTAAAACAGCACAGCTACAATACTACAGGAAGTATATCAGCCTTTCCAATTTACTCTACCTGTCCTATGTGTTGTGTTCTGAGGCGCAACACAGACACACAACAGGAAATCCTAACCTTAGGATTGGGTTCATACTAAGTCTCAGTTAGTTGGTAGGGAAGGTGATACAATTACCTTGTGGCCCTGAATAATAAGTCTTTACTAGTTGTGGCTAGAGAGAAGAGTTAAATTACTTGAAGACACAAAGACAAAAATGTGAATAGAACTTAATTTTATTGTTGAATTTGGAAAAGGAATATATAGTGGTTGTTGATACCACAGAACACTACCAGGACGGTAGGATCACTTGCCACCAGAATGAGTGGGGCAAGTGAGTTGCGCAAGATCAAGAAACTAAACAGCTGGATTTCCCACTTTAGAAATAGACCCATTTTAAGAAGCAAAAGCAAAGGATTTGTCTTTGAAATAGCCCAACAAAGGCAAAATCAATAAAGCGTGAATATTGGCATTCACAACATTGCCCCCTTCTAGATTGACCTTGGGGGTGTTACATGCAGAGAAACTTAGCATGCACTTGAGCTAACAGGCAACCACTTGAGAGGAGCTTCACAGTGTATTCAGACCCTCGCTTAAAGGTCACTTCCAAAGGGCCAATCTACAGAGTGTCCAATTTATGCGCGCACCACCCACTCTGTGTTGATAGTAAAGAATACGGTTGCTAACATCAAATTCAGGCAAGGGGGAGTGTCCAGCATTATCAGGGAAAGCTCTAACATCTTAGTCTTGTATGCAGAAATGTAGGCAGTGGCTTGGATGTCAATTATATGGTTGACCAAGTTCTTGATATGGGCATCAGACTCCATGGCCTCATCAGAAGAGATTAGGGGTTCCCAAATGTGACAGAGTGGTGGCTTTGCGGTCATATAACATATCAAAGGGAAAGTACCCAGTGACAAGAATGCTTACTGAGGCGGTAGGCAAAGAAAGCAGCGGGCAAGTATAGATCCCAGTTTGCAATATCAGAGTATGTGAGTTTTCTCATGATAGAAACCAAGGTCAAATTGGCACACTCTACAGCCCCATTAGTAAAAGTGTTTTAGGGAGCTGAGAAGGATTGATGAGACCCCAAAGCCTCAACAACAGAAGTCATTAACTTTGTATTGAAGTTAATTCCATTGTCTGACAGCAACACTTGAGGGCAACCGTGGCAATAGAAAACATCCTGCAGTAGGAAGGTGGTAGTGGTTTTAGCTGTGATGTCCTTGGTAAAGCAAGCTTCTTCCCATTTGCTTAAATAATCAAAAGCAATCAAGAGAAAATCTACATCCTGAATGTGAGAAAGGAAGAGGTTCTACAGCGTCAATACTGACTGTATGAAATGTGTGCTGTGGAGGGACTGATTTAAACTCATGTGAGGTAGCTTGAGAATGCTTTAGCTGAAAGTTGTGATAACTAGCAATGACATCAGGGATCAGCAGGCAGATATTCTCCTAGTAATAGTTCTTCTGGAGCCATTCATAGGTCTTGGTGATGCCTCCATGTCCAGTCTCTTTGTGGGCCTGGAGCACCAACAAAAGGCAAAGATTGGGGCGTACATAGGGCAGATATTGATTGCGCGCTTTTTTGGAGAGCTGATTGTCATGGATGAGGGTGTTCTCAGATAGCTTAGTCAGAGCATATCAAATCTCCTCAGTTTTGTTTTTCCATAAAGAAGTATACCCAATCAGTTCATACAATTGATCATCTTCTGCGGGGTGTAGAGCAAAGATAGACATTTGGGACAGCCCATTGGTGTTCTGGTTCTGGATTCTGAGGCAATATAGCACAGTGAAATCATAGCCCTGCAGAAAAAGGGCCCATCTAGTTAATTGCTCTTCAGGCTCTTTGAGCTGTTGTAAACACTTAAGCAAAGCATGATCAGTGACCACAGTGAAATGAGTGTCATAAATGTAATGGTGGAATTGTTTAACAGCATTTAATATAGCAAGGCATTCTTTCTCAGTGACACTATAGTTTTCTCATGCTTATTGAGAGACACAAGTTGTATACGCTACAGGGTGATCCACTCCTTCATTGTCTAGTTGAGCAAGGATGGCTCCAATAGCTAGGTCACTAGCATCTGTGTAAAGGATAAACTCCTTATCATAGTCAGGATACACCAGTATGAGAGCCTCTTTGAGTTTTTGCTTAAGAGTCTCAAAAGCCTGTTATTGACTAGTGGTCCATTTGAAGCAGACATTGTGTAACAATTGAACCAGAGGCTCACTAGTATTGAAAAAGTTGGGGATAAACTGTCTATATTAACCCATCATGCCTAAAAAGACTTTTACTTCACAGAGATTAGTAGGAGGAAGCATTTTTTCAATAGCCATAACTTTCTTGGTCATAGGTCAGATCCCAGTTTTAGTTACTTCATGACCCAAGAACTCAAGGTGTTCCTTGAAGAAAGCACACTTTGATGGTTTTAGTTTGAGGCCAGCCTCTTGAATTTTTAGGAAGACTTTCTTTAGCGGGCCAGATGATCAGTAAAGATTGTACTGAAGATGATTATATCATCCAAATACACCAGGACACATGAGAGCTTCAAATCACGGAGGATGGAGTCCATGGCTTGTTGAAAAGTAGCTGGAGCATTGCAGAGCCCTTGCAGCATACAAGTGGGCTTAAAAAAGCCTTCTGAGGTGATAAGCGCAGCCTTTTCTCTATCTTCAGTAGATAAGTCAACTTGCCAGTATCCATATGCTAAATCTATAGCTGAAAAGAATTTAGATCCCCCAAGACAGCAGAGAGCATCATCCATGTACAGCAAGGGGTAAGAATCTTTCTTGGTTAAAGAATTTAACTTTTGATAATCCATCACAATGCAATGACCTCTATCCTTATTTGTCAAAATGAGCAAAGGGGAGGCCCATGGACTTTGGGAAGGAGCAAGTAGCCCAGCGTCTAATAGTTGTTTAAGTTCCTTAGACACCTGAGCATCTTTTACTTGACTACAGCAGTAAGGTTTAGCTCAAAAAGGGGGAGCATCACTAGTATTGATTTGATATATACCACTTTAGCTAGATCATAATCAGTGCTATCTTTAGCAAAGATATCTGAAAATTGCTCTAGCAGGTCAAGTACCCCTTTCTGTTGGACTGGGGACAGTTGCAGGAAGTCCTGAGCAGTGAACAGAGATAGGAACTGTGACTTGTCTTCAGGTAAGTTAAAGTCCTGGAAGGTACCAAAGGGATGTAGGGATAGCACATCAGGAGCATTTAGCAACTAGAAATAGCCAACAGCCTGGCCTCTGGATACAGTCATAGGAAGTGTGGTAAGGTTGGCAACTAGTAATTGAACAGGATCCTTGTGGGAGACGTCCAGAATTCCAGGGCAAAGGTAAGGCTTGTTACACCCCAGCAAAGGAGGGGAGTACAGCTCTAAGAAAGTCTGTTCAGGTAGTTCATATGATATCTGGGATTCTATGATGGCCTGAGAACCTGGAGGGATGGTGACAGCAGACATGGCCAGGAGTAGAATTCCTTCAGACGCAGGTCAGGCTATAAGAGGACACTTCATGTTATACAAATGGGTACAGTACTTCAAGGTGAAGACACCAGTAGGGTACTCTAAGGCACACGCCTTGAGGCATTTTCCTGGGACTTTGACAGGTTCCTCAAAGATCAAGGGGACTTCATACCCTATAATAGAGAGGTAGCCATCTTTTAAGTTGATAATCCCATTGTACTCTATAAGGAACTGGGTGCCAACTAGAATATCATAAATCTCATTCTCCAAAACTAAAGCAGGCACAGCCAAGAGTAGTTTACCAAACCGCATAGGGAGAGCAGAATAGGCCCCTATAATGTGGGTCATTGACAGGCCAGCAGTACCATAGGTCTGATGATAATTAAGGTTGGGGCAATTTTAAGCTTCTTTAAAAGTTTTGATGACACAACATTAACTGGAGACCCAGTGTCCAAGACGGCCTTGATTTTCACCTTTTAGATGGATATCTCTATGCAAGTAGTACAACCAAAGGGCGGGAGAACAGCCAGGATACCTTGGGCTTCAGCTAGTTCTTTGTCCAACTTTTTGACCATGCACCTCAAGCCTGGGATTTCCTTGTAAACAATTTGAAGAGGAAGCAAGACTAATACATTTTTGAAAATGTCATCAGCTACTTTAGACGCTTCTTCAGAAGACTTTACTAGCACAAGAGACCTCTTAGCTTGTGTGAGGTATGGATGAGAGAAAACCTCCTTGACTTCAGGCACAGGCTTGGTAGTGATTGTAGTCTTTCTGGAGTGTAGCTTTTAAGGGATTGCAATGGTTTTGGGAACTGCTAGAGCTGAATGTCCATAGGCACCAAAATCATTAATGTCTGAATCATACATGTCTGAATCATCAGAGATATCATGTAATAATAGCAGAATGGGAGAAGCTTTGGAGTTGTGTGCTCAGAGTCTGCTATGGACAGGGGAGATGGAGGAGACTGGAAAGAATTCTCAAACAAGAGTGTCTCTGCCTCTAGGTTGACTGTTTTTTTCCCACCTGGTCCTTGGGATCAGCCCCTTCAACCCAAGGATTGGTACAGACTCAAGAGTAATGGCCTATTTGTCCACAGTTATGGCAACCTTGACGTCTAGGAGGATTCTGGGAGTTCATGGTGAGGATGCAAGGCCCACAGGAAGAAGAACCATAGTTAGAGGCTGCTTGATTCTCACACATGAAATCTCCAGAGTGAGTAAGGTACATATCCTATAACAGCGTCCTTATTCTCTTCATAGATGAAAGCATGGCCTTGTATGCTTTAAAATGGAGGCACAGAATTTGATTAACTTTGAGGTCTTGAGTGCAAGCTATGTAGGCTTCATGCACTGTCAGCTAGTTATCAATTTCTGTCCTTCATATAGAACCTGTCAGAAAACTCAGTTAAAGTTATTTTGGTTTTGAATGTGATGTGTATAAAAGTGTTCTTTTTCACTTCTAAACTGAGGTTTCCACCAAACTCATCAATCAGAAGCTGTTTAATCTTCTCCCAAGTATCAATGGAAGGCATTTAAGGCACAACTACTTCTTGAAAGGTAGGGTGCAAACAGGTCAATATGTGATCCTTCTTAACCTCATCAGAGGCCCTTTGCATTGCTGTCTTGTAAATGGTCAGGAAGGTTACAATGGTAGACGTTTTAGGGTTGAAGACTTGTTTGAAGGTAGGTTTGAAGTAAGTTTTGGGGGTAGGGCCACCATTGTTACTATCTATCACATTAATATCTGGGGAGAATTCAGCTTTAGATTCATAAGGGGGTTGTTGTGCCCACACCTGCCAGACACTCTCTTCAAGAGTGGTCAATGTCTCAGGAGTGCAGGCACCCAAGTTGTTGACTTGGTCAGCATGTTGCTCAGTAACATCTAGTTGTTGACCATATGCCGTAAAAGTTGCAGCAAAGGGTTGCTAGTTTCTGCAAACAGTTAGTCAGGAACCTAATTCTTATTACTATATCTGTTGATGGTATAGTGGTAGCCTGTGAAAGGACAGAAAAATATAAAGGTGTAAAGACAAAAACTGGTGTTTATTATGATAGTATTGCACTTATATAGTGTGAGGCAGGGGAATTGCCACCAGGGGCAGGGAGGCACATACAGAAGGACTTCCCTAATGGAGGAGAGTGGATTGGCACAGCTGAAAGTCCCGCGCAAGAGAACAACTGTTTCCACACGGCTTTCCTTAAGGAGTAGATATAGATAACTTTGTTTTTCTATTTATAATCCCAGAATTAAAGCCCATGACTTATGCGCATTTGAAAGGCAAATTGAACACCTGTTTTAAAGGGTTTTTAAACGTCTTTATTCCTAGTAAAATCAGGATGCAATAGCGCAATTGTGTGATTATTCTGTTGCTCAATTCCTAGATGGATGACTTAATGTCTAATCCATTCAATATGCAACACCATACATGGTCACTGTGACAGAAATGATTAGATAATAGGAAGCAGTCTTCAGTGGTAGGTAATCACCACCCAAATTCACATAGAGTTAATTATTAACCACCAGCAAAGCTTCAAATACTGTTTTGTAAAATTTCCAAATGATATGCTAGGGTTAAGCAGAATGATTAACCCTAACCAAAACAGCCCAAGATAATTAGTCTGGGAGAGAATCAAGGTGTCTTCAGCTTAGAATTCTGGACATTAAGATGGAGAAAGTGTCTTTCTTCAGATACAGTGAGATAAACTCCAAGATTTGAGGGCATTGGATTAACATTGGGAGGAGACAACAACAAAGTGCCAATGGCAGGACCTCATCTTCCCGTAATAATCTGGCTAAGAATTAAATTATAGGGAATGTAGTGTAGCAGGCCAAATACAGGATGCATGATAAATAAAGTTAGACCAATTAAATATTGATTTTATTTGAGTAAAAACTTTGGGAGGACTCAACTCTTAAGAGTTGAACAGTGAAATTTTCTCATATATATCAAAATTTGACTAAGCAATACCGCCTGGATCCTTGGCTCCTATTCCTTCTACATTGTCAAGTGAGTACCTAGTCCAGATTGCAAAGATTCTTGTGTGACTAACTTCTGATGAATGCCTTGATAAATAAGGTTGTATCATGTGACTCTCAGATTACGTTGATTTATCAGCCTCAGTTTGCAAGGGGGAATCAAATTCAAATGACAAACTGGAGCAGCTGTAACCCATTTTCAATCAACTGTTTGATTTAAATCTGCCAAATCAGTTAATTTGGTGAATGGCTTTCCAGCTTTCTGCACTCTCAAACTTAGAAAAATTATTCCTGGAATTATGAAATCTACTGTGACAGTCACCACAGTTGAAAGCTCATCCAAACAAGAGGTCAAAAGGTCCCACTGAGAGACAAGGGGAGAATCTGTTGTTTACAGAGTCAATCAACTCACTCATTTCTTGAAAATTCTTGTCAAGGCTGAGGTGATCTTGCTTCAGGTGGTCTACTTCATTGGCTAGGGTGATTTACTCCCTAGCACACTGGATTTGAGGGTTACCAGGCAGCAGCCATCTTTGTCAGCAAGCCCAACTGAACTAGTGATGTCTGCCACAGTAGCACAAAGAACAGTAACTTCTTGTTGAAGAGTAGCAACTTGTGCAGTCAGGGCAGTCACTTGAAGGTCTTTCTCTGAAGGGTCTGCAGGATGTTCTTGACTACAAATGAGCACATGTAGTTCTCTGATTATGTCACATAGCTTCTTTTCTCTATCCATCATATCATCAGACAGAGGAGAAGGAGGAACATACAGTTTAGGCGCAGACAACTCATTTACTTGGGTCTGAAGCTTGGCAATGGAGACAGCTGTGGCTGCTCTCTCTTGATCAAACTCCTCTTGTAGTTCATGGAGACCTCAAGTAGTGTGCTCTGCCACCTGCTGTAATTTATCAAATGAGTAGAAACTAAATGCATTAAGTTGTTCCACAAGTTGTTTGAAGTCAGAGAGGTAAGTGTTCAGGGTGAAGTCTACTTGGGTTTGCCAGGATTTTTGTAGCTGGGGAAATTCACGCAGATGTTCCCTGACATATTTGGGGATGAATAAGTGCATCTGCTCTATAGAGGCAACCAAGCAAACCTGAGAGGTAATGAAGTTGCATTGGCTATCAGATACTAAATAAAACATTTAGTGAATCCACTGCTGGTAGGCAGCAAACTGATCCCAGTGATTAGTTACAGTGGCTTGGGGAGACAAGATCTCATGGATGTATAGCCCCAGTACCATTTTGTGATGGGCTAAAGTGGGCTGCAAAAAGGATGAAAGTAGGTGCTCAGTGGAGCAAGCTGCTGAGAGGAGATGTTGTGGGAACTGCAGGGGAACAATTAACTTGTAATATTCTGCTCAATTAAACTGTATTTGAAGACAGGGGATGGCTCTGTCATAAGTTATTCCAAGGGCTATTCCCATGACTTGCTCCAAGTTGGGGGTACCCATGGGGTATGCTACTATACAGGAACCATTTCCTAAGTTCAAGACAGTGGGAACAATAGGAAGGTACAAGATGTCCTCTTCAATAGGAGGACTGGTAATTTCAGGCAAAGACAGCTTCTGTATCAGAGTAGGAGATGGGCCTTAGAACGTAGTGGCAAAAGGAATAACCAAGGGGCTTGCAGCCCATTTAGTGAGCACCATATTTTTCTGTTCTGAGCTCAGCACAGACACACAATGGAAAATCCTAACCTTAGGATTGGATTTGTACTAAGACTTGGTTGGCAGGAAAGGTGATTCAATTATCTTGTGGCCCTGAATGATAAGTCTCTACTAGTTGTGGCTAGAGAGAGGCGCCAAAGCACTTGAAGACACAAAGACAAAAATGTGAATAGAACTTAAATTTTATTGAAGATAGGGAATTGGAAAATATATTATTTAGTGATACCACAAAACAATACACAGACAGTAGGATCACTTGACACAGGCATGAGTATGGAAGGTGAGTTGCACAGAATCAGGAAACCAAACAGCTGAATTTTTCACTTTGTAAATAGACCCATTTCAAGAAGCAAAAACAAGGGACTTGTCCTCAAAATAACTGTAATGGCCTGGGTGACTCCCAGGGGAACCTTTGGTTGGGGGGAAGGGTTGATCCTGGAAGGCCCAGTAGATGACGGGGGCCATCCACATCACATAATTGACAGCAGTAGCCCAAGGACGCCATACTCCCATGTGGGGTATCACTTGCTCAGTGATCCCCAGCATGGTCAAATAGGCAAATCCAAGCTTACTGTAGTCATAAAAAAAGCAGAAGAAATGAGAGGAAGTTCTCCTGTGGCGGCGCTCATGGTCAGGCTTGGCTGGGCAAGTTGTTGGAGCAGAGGAAACCTAGGAAAAGAGGGGCGCAGTGCAGGAGCAGGAATTAGTTCTTGGTCCAGCACTCTAGGAGATGGTGTAAGGGCTGACAGTAGTTGATTGGACGCAGCTAGAAGTTGCTCTGTTTCCCAGTGCTGGCGTTGGTACTGGAGGTACTCTCTGTTTGAAAGCACCAGTAGTATATAATTTGTAATAATGTAATAAACCCCTGCAAAGTATAAATGCTCAGTGTGCATTAACCAACAAAGTTTATAAGATGAAGATGTCAACAAGAAAGGGGATGCCAGTGTTCCCAGCTATATCCTGCTGGGAAACTTCAATTGGACTTACTGGAAACTTTTTTTGGTTGACAATGGGTTGTTCTCAAGCTGGGCCCCATTGGTGACTCCTGATTTGTCAGCTAGATGGATCTTTTCATTATTTTTTCCCTAGGGAAGCTGTTAGTGGAATTCTGGGCCATTTGGCAACCCAAGTCCCCAATTCTGGGTTTCAGAGGGTGTAGGCCAATTAAAATCTTTTTTAATGGCTTTTAGACGGTTTCCAATTGACCCCAGGCTTGGCCTTGACCAGGGTTTGATTCCCCACTTGGACTTAAAGTTTTCTTTGGGTAAATCTGCATAATTGATGGCATGGTTGATTGGTTGTGCAATTGCTCAATTGCGGGTGTTGAACCTATGTAACATAGGGTTTTGTCTGTCCCATTCTGGGCCCTGACAATAACCCAAAGAAGATGACACTGACAAAGCGTGAATATTACCAATCACAACACTATGTTAAATAACACTACAGACAAAACAGTATCATAAAACTTGTAGATAATTATGTTTATTAATCTAGAGCACAATCTAGCCAACAGCTGTAATCTATCCAGGTGATACTAAAAACTTGTGGCCCTTGCTTCCAGGTGTCTGTATCTATATATACTCCAACAACCCTTGCTAATGATCTTTCAGACTGTTTCCAGTGGCTACCTACAATAATTTTTATTCTTTCTGGAAAAGCCTAGCCTGATTGGCTGTTCTTGGTATGGTTATCACTAATGGCCTTCCCAAGGTGTACATAGTGCTCCAACTACATCCTACTCTCTCTTGAGATAGCCTACTGGTGGTTATCAATTGGCTGCACATTTGTGTGCCTCTGGTGATACTAAGGCACTACACTGTATTTGGTCAACACTTATTAATATTCCAAGCCTTGTCTTAATGTTCATGATAATATAATGCTGGTATCCCTTTTAGAGTTTCATCAAAAATCCCATTTTGATGATACACTTTTTGATTTTTATTGGATAAGTTGTATTAGAAATTTCATGCCATGTATAAGCTGACGTGATTTGATATTGAATTGATCACTACATGCCATGTAATATTGTTTCAAAACAGCATTATGAGTGCTTTTGCAATGTGTAACTTTGATGAATGCATGTGCACTTTCCAAGCTGAGGATGAAACCAAGAAAATCTACTGTCCATAGGTTAAATTAAACAAAATATGATTACCTATTGATTATAAGATGTGCAATCATTGATAACTACTATAGGCTGGAAAATATGTGATGTATAGTTAGTCTTAAAATATAATAAACTGGTAGTTACACAGTGTATATTTACTATGATTAATAATATGATAGGCTGATTTTAATGCAGTGTGTAACAGATAAGATCTATTTCCAATGATTAGACTGATTTTTTATTGTCAATTAGCCCAATCTCATAGTGAGTTTATTATGATAAATAAAATATAGTAACTTTTTCAATATTAAAGATTTATAAAGAAATAATGTGCATTCTATAACTTTTTTAAAAATAATAATGTTTATAATTTAAAATTCAAAAGATGTTATCTCAAATCTTATATTCAATTTTTAATAATTTATTTTCATCAAAGGTATGAATCAGACTATAATTGATGTTTTTTTTAAAAATGTACTTTATTTATAAAATACATTTATGTCTTTATATATTATGGCATTTTTCTAAATTTTTAGATCTCCTGGCCAGCTCAATCGGCAGAGCGTGAGACTCTTAATCTCAAAATTTGCGGATTCGACTTCCACATTGGGCTGTTAGTTTTTATTTTTTATACAAAATATGTTTAAATCTGGCTGACCATTTGCTATCCTTAATTTTTGCTGCTAATAAATCATTGGCTTTCTCACAAAGTATACTATTTTAGTTCATTTTTATATTTCTATAACCAAAAATCTCAGGTTCAATAATTGGATTTTAGATATGCTAAAAATCAATCAAAAAATATAAACACATCTAAAAACAACTTTGTGTGAGTAATTTCAAATCATAGACCATATCAGTAATTAAATATATTGAAATGAAGATACTGACAGATATAACTACTATATCGTTATTTAAAGTTTTCTCAATCAAACTAAAAACCCGTTTCACTAGGGCTTCAGATGGCTAAAATAATACTACCAGATCTAATAAATTGCATATCATAAGCAAGATCTCTTAGTCAAGATGTGCTTTATTGCAAAATCATGAGCCAGAAGTGCATCAATTTAGAGCTTGCACTTAATTTGAAATTACAATCATTGATTTGGTACACACTTTATTTTCAGTAACAGTTTTATGGGAAACAAAATAAACACTGCTACTAAAGTTAAAAATTTGATCCAATAACAAACCCTCATAACAACTGAAACAGACAATGAAAATATCAAATAAAAAGTTATGAATATATAATAGTGTTTAAGTTCATCCTAATTAAGATATTTAATCTAAAACAGAAAATGAAAAGATAATATTCTGAGTTTCCATTTTTGAAATAAGATCCAATAATTTAAATATATCAGTGCATACAGTTAAAAGTCTAAATTTATAATCATAAATAATAATTTGGAAATCTCAAACCTAATGTGGAATAAATTATAATGACTACAAGCTTTTATGCTACTAGATATGAAGAAAAAAGATACATTATAAATTTTATAGTGTCTCAACATCTTTGATTAATTCCTCTTGGGGAATTAACACCCTGAGTAGATCACCAAATGGCACACTGAATGGTTCACTGGCCAGCCAGTAAACTGGTGGAATCATTATCAGTCAAGCCATCTATGACGGGATCACCCAATCCAGATCCTAAATGTGTCAAAACTGCAGGCTCAACCTACCAGCAAGGTTCCAACCAAGCGGGTTTGTGACCTGCAATACAATTATCCAGCCACTCAAAGCCAAACCCAGAAGTCAACTTGGATTACCAAATCAGTCAACATGACCAAATGATGATCCCTCACGGTGGATACCTTGATTTGGCACTTGACTCATTAACAGGATCAAGCCACCCCCTCTTTCATCCAGCTGTGTGATCACCAATCATGTTTCTTCTATCCATTGATTCACAATAGCTATATAATCACTATCTCACAATAAAGATTATGATCTATCCTCTAAATCTTTTTCCCCTTGTAACTCTGCTAAAACAGCACAGTTACAACAAATGGAACACAACTTGAGTAAGCCTTGTGACACAAGAGGAACATTACTCAGATAATCCCCATGACTTCCATGACGTACATGGACAGCATGTGGCTTGTCATGATAATATATATTTGCCTATATTCATATTCAATAAAGTATCATTGCCTTCTTAAATCTTTCCCTCTTTTCTAATTATTATACTTCCCAGAAGTATAAACTCAACAATAGTTAAAATAACTCATTTTTATTCTTTCATACTAAAATGAACACATCAAACAATAGAGTCAAGGAGCTGAAAGACTACAGTGCATAAAATACACTCATGGGTCTAAAAGCAGAGTAGCTGTAGTCTAGGAAGTGAAAAGTGGGAATTGTTATGATTTGGCATGTGAAACTCAAGCCACATAGACAAAGCACAAACTCAGGGCACCCAGACTAGCAGAAGAGGTCATATTAACCCCAGAGTTCTATAGTTGTCCAGGAAGGCCACCAAAGTCACAACCACCGGAACAGTGAATATCAGTACTACTGAAAAAGTGTCTTTGGTGTTTAATCCTGTGTCACAAAGATGGTATTACTTTTAGTCATATAGAGAGTGTAAAGCTTATTCTGTATACCACATACAAGCCATATGTGAGTAATAGTGAAGGGCAATACAATGATGAGAAGCTACAATAATATCAAACTATGAAGGTGCAGCAGGTTCTTAAAAAGATCAATGTGTTTTAAAGCCAGGTGCCTATGCTATGTGTCTTTGAAGAACCTGATGAGGTGTTGCCTAACTTCAAAAACCAAGTATATCATAATTCAAGACTCCAAGCATGAAATATTTGTCAAGCTGATCACAGATAATCATGACTACAGAAAGGCCATGTAAACCATTGATGTGTTGTTAAAATCAACTTATATGCTGCATATCAATTACCCCAAAAAATTGGCAGAATTTTCTTATGAATAAACCTGTCAGGGCCCAGAATAGGCCAGACAAAACTCTATGTTGCATAGGTTCAACACCTGCAATGGAGCAATCACGCGACTGAAAAATTGTGTTGTCATTCACACAGATTAACCTAAAGGAAACTTTAATTCCAAGTGGAGAATAGAACCCTGGCCAATTCCAAGCCTGGGGACAATTGAAAATTGTCCTAAAGACGAGTGGAAAAGATTTTAATTGGCCCACATCATCTGAAGCCCAGAATTGGGGACTTGGGTTGCCAAATGGCCCAAAATTCCCCTGCCAGCTTCCCCAGGGCAAAAATAATGGAATGATTCATCTAACTGACAAATCAGGAGTTGCCAATGGAACCCAACTTGAGAATAATATCTTGACAACCAATAATGAGCTGCCAGTAAGTCTAATTGCAGTTTCCCAGCAATATAGCTAGGAACACTGGCATCTCCTTTCCTTGTTGACATCTTCATCTAATAAACTTTTGTTGGTTAATGTACACTGAGCATTTATACTTTGCAGGGGTTTATTACATTATTACAAATTATATACTGCTGGTGCTTTCAAACAGAGAGTACCTCCAGTACCAACGCCAGCACTGGGAAACAGAGCAACTTCTAGCTGCGTCCAACCAACCACCACCAGCCTTTACTACATATCCTATAGTGCTGGACCAAGAACTAATTCCTGCTCCTACACCAAGCCTCTCCTTCCCTGGTGTTCCACTTCTCCAACAACTTGCTCAGCCAAGCCTGATCATGAGCGCCGCCACAGGATAGCTTCCTCTTGTTCCTTCTGCTTCATCATATGATTACAGTTGTTGTGTTCTGAGGCGCATCACAGACACACAATGGGGAATCCTAACCTTAGGATTGGATTTGTACTAAGTCTTGGTTAGATGACAGGGAAGACAATAGCGTTTACCTTGCGGCCCTGAATAATAAGTCTTTACTAGTGGCTAGAGAGAGGCGCGGAAGTACAGAAGACACAAAGACAAAAATGTGAATAGAACTTAATTTTTATTGGTGAAAATGAAATGGAATATATAGTGGTTAGGAATACCACAAAACACTACCAGGACAGTAGAATCACTTGCCACAAGCATGAGTGGGGCAAGTGAGTTGCGCAGAGTCAGGAAACCAAACAATCATATTTCCTGAAGCAGAAGCCAGTTCATTTTGAGAGTTGAAAGCAAAAGCAAGAGATTTGTCTTCAAAATGGCCCAACAAAAGCGAAATCAAAACATGGTGAATGCCGTTATTCACAACATTGCCCCCCTCTAGATTGGCCTTTGGGGGGTGATACTTGCAGAGGAACTTGGTGTGTACACAAGCAAAAGGGCGACCACTGGAGAGGAGCTTTACAGTGTACTCAGATCCTCGTTTGAAAGCCACCTCTAAAGGACCGATCCACAGGGAGTCCAGTTTGTGCGTGCGTCCACCCACACAGTGTTGATAGTATAGGACATGGTCACCAACATCAAACTCAGGCAAGGGGGAGCGCCCAGCATTGTCAGGAGAGAGCTCAAGCATCTTTGTTTTATATGCAGAAGTGTAGGCAGTGGCCTGTATATCAATGATGCGGTTGAATAATTCTTTGATGTGGTTGTCAGGGTTCATGGCCTTATCAGAGGAGAGTAGGGGGGCCCCAAGAGCAACAGAGTGGTAGCCTCACACCCATACAGCATAGCAAAGGGGAGTACCCAGTGACAAAATGTTTTCTAAGGCCATAGGCAAAGAGAGCGGAAGGTAGGTATAAGTCCCAATTGGCGGCGTCAGAGTAGGTGAGCTTCCTCATGATAGAAACCAGTGTTGAGTTGGCACGCTCAACTGCCCCATTAGTGGAAGGATTATAAGGGCAGAGAAAGACTGGTGAGTTTCTAGAGCTTTAACAACAGAGGTTACAAGTTTAGCATTGAATTTGGTTCCATTGTCTGATAACAGCACTTGAGGACAGCCATGGCGGTTGAAAACATCCTTCAGCAGGAAGGCAGCAGTAGTCTTAGCAGTGATGTCTTTAGTAGGGCAAGCTTCTACCCACTTGCTGAAGTGGTCAACAGCAATCAGGATAACGCGGCATCTGGAGCATGATCAGGGGACAGGACCTACAGCATCAATGCTGACAGTGTGAAAGGCATGTTGAGGGGGACCAATTTGAACTCGTGGGAAGCAGCTCAGGGCCTCTGAAGTTGGCAGTCATGGCAACTAGCTATGACATCTGGGATCAACAGGCAAAGATTCTCCCAGAAGTAATTCTTCTGAAGCCAGCCAAAGGTCTTGGCAATGCCTCCATGGCCAGTTTCTTTATGAGCTTGTGACACCAAGGAGAGGCAAAGACTGGGGCGCACGTATGGCAGGTATTGACCCTGCACCTTCTTGAAGAGTTGGTTGTTGCGTATGAGGGTGTCTTCAGACAATTTGGACAGGGCAAGTTGAATCTCTTCTGTCTCACTTTCCCAGGAAGAAGAGTAGCCAATTAGCTTGTACAGGCGGTCTGCCTCAGCAGGATGTAGGGCAAGGATGGGCATTCAGGACAACCCATCAGCGTTCAATGTTGAATCCCGGGGCAATGGAGCACAGTGAAATCATAACCTTGCAGGCAGAGAGCCCATCTGGCTAAGCGTCCTTCAGGCTCCTTAAGTTGTTGCAACCACTTGAGCAAAGCATGGTCAGTGACAATAGTGAAATGAGTACCATACATGTAGTGGCAGAATTATTTGACTGCATGCAGCACAGCAAGGCGCTCCTTCTCTGTAACGCTGTAATTCTTTTCATGCTTATTCAGCACACGGGAAGTATAGGCTACAGGGTGGTCCATACCTTCATTGTCAAGCTGAGCCAAGATAGCCCCAATATCAAGGTCACTAGCATCAGTGTACAAGATGAATTCCTTATTGTAATTGGGGTACACTAAAATGGGTGCTTCTTTGAGTTTCTGCTTTAAAGTCTTGAAGGCTTGCTGTTGGCTGGTGGTCCATTTGAAAGGGACATTACACAATAGTTGGGCCAGGGGTTTGCTAGTATCAGAAAAATCAGGGATGAATTGTCTATAGTAACCCATCATGCCCAGAAAGACTTGTACTTCTTGGAGGTTGGTGGGCAGAAGCATTTTGTTGATTGCTTCAACCTTCTTGGTCATGGGACAAATTCCCATTTGGGTTACTTCATGGCCCAGGAATTCAAGGCGCTCTTTGAAGAAAGCACACTTAGAGGGCTTTAACTTGAGGCCAGCTTCTTGGATCTTTATGAACACCTCTTTAAGATGGGCTAGGTGATCTGTGAAAGTTGCGCTGAAGACTGTTATATCATCTAGGTAGACTAAGACACACAGCAACTTCAAATCACGCAGGATGGAATCCATGGCCCTCTGGAAAAAGCCAGGGCATTGCAGAGCCCTTGCGGCATGCAGGTAGGTTCAAACAATCCTTCTGATGTGGTGAGTGCAGCCTTCTGATAGTCTTCAGGAGAGAGGTCAACTTGCCAGTAGCCAGACGCCAAATCCATGGCAGAGAAAAACTTAGAACCTTCAAGGCGTCAAAGGGCGTCATCAATGTGCGGTAAGGGATAGGAATCTTTCTTGGTTAGAGAATTCAACCTTCAATATTCCATCACAATCTGATGCCCACCATCCTTTTTCTTTAAGATGAGCAGGGGGGAAGCCCAGGGACTTTGAGAGAGAGCTAGCAGTCCAGCATCCAGCAGTTGTTTGAGCTCCTTAGAAACCTGCACATCTTCCACTTGGCTGCAGCAGTATGGCTTGGCACAAAAGGGGGGAGCATCTCCAGTGTCAATCTGATAAATTACACCTTTAGCTAGCCCATAATCAGTACTATCTTTAGCAAAGATGCTTGAGAACTGGTCTAGTAAATCAAGCACCTCTTTCTGTTGAACCGGGGACAACTGAGGAAAGTCTTGGGCAGTGAACAGAGATAGGACTGGAGGCTTGTCTTTGGGTAGGTTAAAGTCTTGAAACGTTCCAAAAGGGTGAAGAGATAAGGCGTCAGGAGCATTTAACAACTTTCTGTAACCAACAACCTGTCCTCTGGATACTGTAATAGGAAGTGCAGTAAGGTTGGCAACTAGTAATTGAACAGGATCCTTGTGGGAAACATCCAGTATTCCAGGACAAAGGTAAGGCTTGTTACGCCCCAGCAAAGGAGGGGAGTACAGCTCTAAGAAAGTCTGTTCAGGTAGTTCATATGATATCTGGGAGTCTATGATAGCCTGAGAGCCTGGGGGGATGGTGATAGCAGACATGGCCATGAGAGGGATTCCCTCAGTTGTAGGACAAGCCATGGGAGGACACTTCATGTTGGTGGAATGGGTTTGGTACTTTAGGGTGAAAACTCCAGTGGGGTACTCCAGTGTACATGTCTTCAAACGTTTACCAGGAACTTTGATTGGCTCCTCAAAGATCAGAAGGACTTTGTACCCTAGGATAGAAAGATAACCATCCTTTAGGTTGATGATCCCATTATATTCCTGAAGGAACTGGGTACCAACCAAAAGGTCATAGCTCTCATTTTCTAGAACAACAGCCAGTGCAGCCAACAGGAGTTTACCAAATTTCATTGGTAAGGCAGAGTACGCACCAATGGTGCAAGTCATGGAGAGACCAGCGGTGCCATAGGATTGATGGTGGTTGAGATCAGGGGCCAGCTTAAGTTTCTTCACCAGTTTAGAAGAAACAACGTTGACAGGAGAACCGGTGTCCAGGACGGCTTTGATCTTGACCTTCTGGATAGATATCTCTACTTGGGTGATGGTGCGTCCAAAGGGAGGCAGAACAGCCAAGATATCCTGTGCCTCAGCTAGTTCCTTTTCCCATTTCTCAATCATGTATTGTAGTCCCGGAAACTCCTTATATACAGTTTGGAGAGGGATTGAGACAGATAAATTCTTGAAAATGGCATCTGCAACTTCAGCAGCTTCCTCTAATGATTCCACTAATACAGGGACCATTTTGCCTGATTAAGATAGGGGCAGGAGACAACTGCTTTGGCCTCAGACAAGGGCTTGGCAGTAGTTGTAGTCTTCCCAGATTGTAGCTTGTAGGGAACAGCAATAGTCTCAGGGACGGCAAGAACAGAATACCTGTATGCATCATGGTCTTCAACATCAGATTCATTCACATCAGAATTGTCAGAAATTTCATGGAACAGGAGGAGGATAGGAGGAGCTTCATCATCAACAGGCTCAGAGTCAGTAGCAGGCGGGGGTGTAGGAGGAGACTGGGAAGAATTGTCAACCAAGAGCGTCTCTGCCTCTAGGTTGACTCTTCTTTTCCCAACTGATCCTTGGGATCAGCTCCTTTAACCTGCAGATTAGTGAAGACGCAATAGTGGTGGCAACCTTGAAGTTGAGGAGGATTTTGTGAGTTCATAGTAAGGATACGAGGGCCGCAAGAAGAGGAGCCAGAGTTGGAAGCGGCACAACTTTCCCAAACAACTGCCCCAGATGGGTAAGATGCATATCTTGGGGCAGCGTCTTTATACTTTTCATGGAGGACAGCATAGCCTTGTGGGCCTTGAAATGGAGGCATAGGAGTTGATTCACCTTGAGGGCCTGGGCACAGGCCATATATGCTTCATGCGCCATCAATTGTCTGCTTGTTATTAATTGTTGTCCCTCCATGTAAAATCTGTCAGCAAATTCAGCTAATGTTTCCTTGGGCTTGAAGGATATGTGCATGAAAGCATCCTTTTTCACCTACAGGCTAAGATCACCACCAAACTTGTTAATAAGGAGCTGTTTCATGTCCTCCCAGGTCTTAATGGAGGGCAGCTCTGGTACAACTACCTCTTGACAGGTCAGGTGTAGGCAAGTCAGAATATGTTCTTTCTTAACTTCATCTGATGCTCGTCTCATAGCAGTCTTGTAAATAGTTAAGAAAGCTACAATAGTTGAACTTTTAGGATCAAAGACTTGTTTAAAAGTAGGCTTGAAGTGTGCCTCAGGAGCTGGACCACCATTGCTGCTGTCAAGTACATTTATGTGCGGGGAGAACTCAGCTTCAGATTTGGAGGGGGGTTGTCTAGCCCACAGTTGTTGAACACTTTCTCCAAGGGTAGTCAGAGTCTCAGTGGTTCTGGCACCTGTAGTGTTGGCTAGAGCAGTCTGTTGTTCAGTAACATCTAGGCGTTGTCCTTGGGTAGTGAAAACCGTGGAGAGCTCAGCCAGTTGCAAAGTAAGGGATGGCCCCACTGATAGGCAAGGGGCAAATCTGTTGTTTACCAAATTGATCAACTCACTCATTACCTGTACGTCCCTGTCCAACTCAGTCTGGTCTTGTTTCAAATGATCCACATCATTAGCTAGGGCAATCAACTCTCTGGCACAGTGGATTCAAGGAGCCCCTGCTAAGCCAGGACAACAGCCATCCTCCTTGTTAACCCCGAGTGGACTAGCAGCAGCTGTTACTACCTCACGTAAAGCAGCGACTTCCTGCTGTAGTTCAGCAACCTGAGCAGTCAGCGCAAGAACCTGGGGATCAGGTTGAGGCATTTCAGTAGGATGCCCTTGGCTATGAGTGGAAGTACGTAATTCCTGGATGGCTTCCCAGATTTTCTGCTCTCTGTCCACCAGATCATCAGCAGGAGGAGAAGGCAGGACATCAGGTTTGGGAGTGGACAGCTCATTCACCTGACTCTGAAGTTTGGCAATAGCTGCGGCAGTGGTAGCTCTCTCTTGATCAAATTCCGCACTGAGCTCATTTAGACCTTGGGCTGCAAGGTCAGCTACCTGTTGCAATTTCTCAAAGGAATAAACACTGAATGCATTGAGCTGTTGCACTAAGCGCTCAAAGTTGGAGAGATAAGCGTTTAGGGTGGAGTCTACTTGAGTTTGCCAGGGTTGTTCCAACTGGTGAAACTCATGTAGTTGCTCCCTAACATACTCAGGGATGGACTGGCACATTTGCTCAATGAAATTGACTAAACATGTTTGAGAGGTGACCAAATCACACTGATTGTCAGATATCAGGGAGAACAGAGAATGAATCCATTGTTGGTAGGCAGCAAACTGGTCCCAATGATGGGTAACAGCTGCTTGTAGAGACAAGATTTCTTGAATGTGGAGTCCCAACACCATCTAGTGGTGGGCCAAGGCGGGCTGTATGAAGGATGACAGCAGATGATCAGCGGAGCCAGCTGCTGAGAGGAGATGTTGTGGAAAATGAGGGGCCACAATTAACTCATAGTATTTGGCACAGCTAAACTGTAGCTGAAGGCAAGGGATGGCCCTGTCCTGAGCTATCCCAAGGGCTACTGCCATGACTTGTTCCAAGTCAGGGGTACCCATAGGGTAAGCAACTAAGCAGGGACCATTCCCAAGGTTTAGTACAGTAGGGACAATAGGCAGGCCGGCAATGATTTCCTCAATAGGAGGGCTGGTAATTTCAGGCAAGGTTGACTCCCAAATAGGCGGAGGCAAGGGACCTGCAAACGTAGATGCAAAAGGGATAACCAAGGGGCTTACAGCCCCTGTAGTGAGCACCATTTTTGTTGTGCTCTGAGGCGCAGCACTGACACACAATGGGAAATCCTAACCTTAGGATTGGATTTGTACTAAGTATCAGTTAGATGACAGGGAAGGCAAAAGTGTTTACCTTGCAGCCCTGGATGAATAATCTCTACTAGGCGTGGCTAGAGAGAGGTGCGGAAGTACAGAAGACAAAAAGACAAAAATGTGAATATAACTTAATTTTTATTGGTGAATATGAAATGGAATATATAGTGGTTGTTGATATCACAAAACACTACCAGGACAGTAGGATCACTTTCCTCAAGCATGAGTGGGGCAAGTGAGATGTGCAGAGTCAAGAAACTGAACAATTGCATTTCTTGAAGCAGAATCCAGTTCATTTCAAGAGTTGAAAGCAAAAGCAAGAGATTTGTCTTCAAAATGGCCCAACAAAGGCAAAATCAAAACATGGTGAATGCCGTTATTCACGACAACAGTAAGCTTGGGTTTGCCTATTTGACCATGCTGAGGCTCACTGAGCAAGTGATACCCCACATGGGAGTGTGGTGTCCTAGGGCTACAGCTGCCAATTATGTGATTCAGATGGCCCCCATCATCTACTGGGCCTTCCAGGCTTGTCCCTTCCCCTTGACTGAAGGTTCCCCTGGGAGTCACTCAGTCCATGACAAAACCCAAGTTGGAGTCAACCATCCTGAAAAAGGAGCACATATGGGCAATAAAACAGTGGATTGCCCAAAACCAACATCTTGAACAGGCAAATATACAGGCCATGGTCAAATATGTTTTTAAAATTAATCCTCAATTTCATTTTACTATTGTGCTGTAAGAAGATTGAGGTTTTCTGAAAAACTTTGTTTATCCACATACAATCATAATGAAGTAGTTTTAAACCTGTTGAGATAAACATATATTAGTGAGTTTAGAATGCTTAGGTTCATTCACAAAAAGAATTTTAACTTGTTAGATCTAAATAGAAGATGATTCCACAGAAAATGTGTGCTATTTGACAAAAATTTTCAGTCATACAATGACCTAGTCAAACTAAGGACAAATGCTTAATAATCCAACAACAAGTGTGCCAAACAATAGAACACACAATTTTCAGTCACAGAACACATCTAATATATTTATAATGTTTTTTGTGAATGCATAAAACTCAGTCACAAAAGTTATAAAATTGATCCAACAACAAGCCTCAATAGTAACTGAAACAGACAATGTAGATATCAAATATCAAAGCACATGAATGAATCCATACTACTGTTACCAATCATCCTAATTAAGAATAAAATCTAGAATATAAAAATGAAATAAATATTCTTAGTGTCTGTTTTGGGATTAGAATCAATAAAAATATCAAATTTATCCAAACTTATGATCAACAGTGCACATTTTTGACCAAAAATAGTTATTATAGAAATCTAAAAAGCTAATTTGAAATAAACAGTAGTGACTACAAGCTTTCATGCTACTATATATGAAGAGATAAAAATTATAATAAATAAATTATATAGATAAAATTTTCTAATTTTATTTTACTTTTATATCAAAATGGAAGCTTCACAACAACAGAGTAATAATGGGCCTGTTGTGTGCCGCAGTTGCAGTTGCCCCCACTGGTCAAAGAACAGAGTTAGTGCAACACAAGTGCCTTTTCAGGAAGGAGACAGAGGAGAGATTAATAGTGAGGTTGCACTGACACAACCAGCTCAAGGGGAACAGAGTGCAAGGGCACGGAGCATAAACCCTAGGGTCCAGAAGCAGACCCAAAAATTCACCAATGTCATCACACCAAAACAGTAAATGACGTCACCACCAAGAGGGTGTTTTTGGTGTATAACCCTGTATACTGCTGTAATGGTGTTTCAGCTACCATTCTGGAGAAGGTTAAGCCTGTGCTTGACACATTGTATGAGACCTACATCAGTGATACCAAAGGGGGAGATGAGGACAAGCAGCCATAGTATTTCCAAACAACAAAAGGGAAGAAGGTGCTGAAAAAAGTTGCTGCATTATACAGCCAAGTGCCTATGCCCTGTGTTGTGCCCAATGTCAATGAGTCAACCCCTACTTCCAAAAAGGCCAAGTACCACGTCATCCATAAAGCCACCCACAAGACCTTAATGAGACTCATGAATGAGATACCAGACTACAAGAAGACTGCTGCCATCATCAGGATCTCAGAAAAATCTGCCCATAGGCTCTGCAAAACTTACCTGAAAACAGGTACTGTTCTCCTTTTGGAGAAATCCAAGCACCAACCAGTCCTATTGGTTAAGGAATACCTGTGGGCAATCCAACAGTGGATCAAGCGTAATTGTCATTTTGAACTGGAAAATATTCAGTCAATAGTTGAGTCAACTTTTGGGATTGAGGCCTTGTGTCAGGGCCCAGAATGCCCTGTACAACCAGCTGCCTTTCTTAGAGGTCAAACTACCCGCAGCCTGGAAACCTTCACCAACTGTCTCCCAGATCAAGAAAAATCCCCTTTTGATAAACAAATGGCCTGGAATTGAGAGGTACATGAGCCTCAAACCCCTGGTTTTGATCCCATTAACAATTTTAGCCCTCTTTTTTATTGGAAAACAATACATTGGAAGCACATTGTTTGATTGTGCAATTGGGCACTCAATTGCTTGTGGGTTTTATAACTAGCAGTAGCACCTTGGCTTGCTGTAGCCCAAGCAAGGTTCCTGTTATATCAACCAATGACCATCCACCTCCATGCCCAAGTACGCAAATTACGGTCAAAATTGTAAGTTTAACTGAAATTAAAGCCATCAGATCTCAGGTGGCACAAAAGGCCACAAAAATACCAGTAAGTATAAGTAGTGAGGAGGAGAATCCCTCCTTACTGTTGGAAATTTAAAAGTAATTAACTTTATGCTCAGTATCCATTATTTTCTTGCAAGAACTATATATTTTTGCACCAATATAACTATTATTTTGGCATTTATTTGTGATTTCACTACACTTTACAACCTCACACATCTACTCCCTCCTGGAAACCAAGAGTGATAATTTTGCCCTCCATGCCAGAAATTTCTCCTACTCCCCCTACCAACTATGCCTCCTGCCCAGGACTTCAGTAAGTTGGGGTTTGTCTACATCACAGTATTGGGGCTGGCTAACCAGGTTGTGCCCCATACTGGGAGTTGATGCCCCCTAGCTACTGCAGTCAATTACCTGGTCATAATTGCGCCTATTGTGTACATGGCCTTCCAGGCCCGGCCTGCCTCCCCTGTGGGAGTCCAGCCAACTCTGGTATGGGCTGTGACACCTTTTCTATTCACATGATGTTGCAGTGTGAAGAGTCTGAGATTCTCCTAGAAGAAACTTGGGGTATCTTTGTACAATTGAAATATCCCAGACAATGTTGAGTACTGTCAAAAATATGCCAAGGCAGTTACTGCTCTCAAGAAGAAGGACACAGTAAAGTTATTCTGCATTGACAAGTCCTCTTTTGCGTTGTCAATGCAAAATAAATATAGATATGTCACCAAAGATGAAAAGAACAGCATGTCCTGGCGTGCAGCTGTCTGGTCTGTTGCCTAATCAATGGTAGCTCTTCTTGGTCCTCTTAGTATTGAGCTATATCAAATAATCAAGGGTTCCCACAATAGTGGGACCTTCCTGGAATTTCTCTAATTGGTTTGAGAGCACCTCCAAGTGACCAGTTTGGGTGTCACCAACGTTATTATGCTGGATAATGTCAGTCTATACAAGGTAGCAGATATTCTTGCAGAATTCCAGGTGAGTGAGCCTGGTGCTGAAATTGACTCTCAACTATTGCCACATCCAATTTGCGCCTTCTCTACCTCCATTCCTATTCCCCATTCCTCAACTCAATTGAAGAGGTCTTTGGGTGGGTCAAGAGATTTTTCAAGAAAGGTGCGCCACCCAGGCACAATGGTTTGTTCAATCTGCTGCAGGCTGGTGTCCATACCCTCCCATCTGAAACTGTGGCTAAATTCTATGGTCACACAGATTTGTTTCTCTCTGCATGCTCTCCAAGCAGCCAATCAATTAAAGGCTTTGCTATTCCAAATTTTTTCTTGCATTTTATTTTTTAATATTTGTTTTTTATTTAGTTTGATTTATATTGACTTTTTCTGTGATTCTGTGTGTATACTGTCAGGTATAATAAAAATTAACAAAGCCAATTGGATGAATGAATGAACAAATAACACACAAATATATATGTTTTTATGATTTTATTTGGGTTATTATTTTCACTTTCTTTACATGATTTAAATTATTTAATATAATGTGTAATAAAAATTAACAAAGCAAGAAGAATGAATGAATGAATGGAAATATTGAAATATTTATTTTTTATTATGTATTTACAGTAGTTTTAAAAGCTATGTTGACAACCAAAAATACCTCAATTTAAACAAAATGATTTTAGATTTGAACAAAATCCAAGTTGTGCAAGATTCAGGATTCAAACAATTTAAAAAATTTGATTAATAAATTAACTGTCAAATAAAAAATGAAATTTAACTAGCCTATTATACAAAATTATATCAAACATCAAGCAGTATAGTTTAAACCACAAACAAAATGAACTGACACAACAAGTGAAATGGATGGAAGCTGTTCTAGAGTATATTATAATCCAATCTGGATTCATATGAGGCACCAACAGAAGGACTAAAATGAAACAAAATTTGAGCAATTGGGAAGTGAGATTCCACAAGCACAAAAAAAATGAAGTCACACAAGATGTGTAGTACGAGCAGCCTAAAATAGAAAAATAACAGTTTATCAGCCAATCAACAGCTATCCAATTTAGGAACATAGGCATTTTATTCATTTTCATGGCTCCTGATTTGTATAAAATGGTTTTGAGAACCTTCCAAATATGAAATGGTGATTACAATAAAAATAAATCATAAAATTTTAAACTTCTACTTTTAGTGATTTTATCCTAGGTTTTATTTTAAGATGGCTTTTAACAGCAATAATTTTGACAGCGCCAGTAATCAAATCAGCTTCAATGGATATGAGGCTCAGGGCGTGGAGGTACCTGTTTACACCCAAGCCTTTGAGAGAGGTAACAAGGAAGCTGACCTGTACCTGACCCCCAACTCATATAGCTTTAGCTTGTCAACAGTCACATAGTGTCTAGCTCTGCCCCTGCTCCTGTACCCACCCCTGCACAAGCTGCCTGACTGCCAATCAACCAATCAGGATGGCAACCTCAATTTGGAAAAAATTTCTACCACCACCCAACCTGCCCCCTATAGCCAATCAGGCTTCAGCCCCTGGCCCAGCGCCCCAAACACAGAATAATTAATGCTCAGATTCTTCAGGAAATTGTAGCACTGAACTTGCAGGGTCAGGCCTGGGAACAGATTGCTAGCCAATTGCAATTTACCTGGGCTACAGTCATGCGGGAATTCAACCACCTGATGAACAGGGGGAATCTGATTGGAACAGCCAAGAAGCCCAAGAAGGCCCCCAAGTTCCAAATCAGCGAGGTGTACCCAATAATGCTTGATCTCCTCCAGCGGGACCCCAAGCTTCCCTTGACCCAGGTCCGGAAGCAACTTGCACACCATGGCATTTGGGTGTCTGAGCGCATGGTACAGCTCTGGATGTATGAAAAGGTGGCTTCCATACGAGTTCTTACCAATTTTGCCGGCAACCAATGGAATGGCGCTGAGGATTCCCTGTATGACACTGCCATCAAATCAACCCTGGTCTGGTGATTAACTAGTCTAACAGATGACATCATATTCATTTCCTAATATAAGCTATCAATAGCTTTTGATGATTTTGGCAAGCAAGGAAGAGCTGCTGCCAAGAATAGAAGGAATAAGGTCAAGAAGGGGAAATTCATTAGTGCATTTCTGGCTGTTTCAGCCAAGGGTTATGTCTATTATAGGACAAAACCAGATTTCACTGATGGCTACAAGTACAGCCACATCCTCAGTGGATTACTTGACTCCTGAGATGTCTTGAATTCCAAGTGACGGGTTTTCTTGAGCCACCAGATGGAGGGTAGCTCCACTGACCTTGAGGCCATCCAGGGACGTGGGCACCAGGCCTGAGTCTATCACACTGGTGATGCAGACATTCATCTGGCTGATGTTGTGTTCTTTAATATTGGAGACACAGTACAGGAGCGCCACCATCAGACTTTTAATGATCTTTATCTTGAGGTCCTTGACCATGATTCTCTCTTTGATTGTCAGATGGTGGCAGACTTGTTTGCTCAAATTGTCTTCCATGTGAATATGGGCAATCAATCTTAGAAGGACAAGCACCTTCCGCCCCATGCCACTACCACCTACCAGCCAATCACAGCAATGACTAATGAGGAGTACCATGAGCAGTATATGGTAGCCATCATGAAAAATCCTCCTGCCTTCACCCCCGCCACCAATACCTCTCACCTTCCAGCCCCATCCACCTAATCACAGACCCCCAGGCAAACACCGGCTCTACGCCTTCCTTCCTGCACTATTCTGCCTACTAGGCATCTCTCTTCCCAGCCCCCTGTTGTATTTGTAGCAGCAAGGGGTGATAATTACTACAAACACTTAGTCAGGAACCTATTTCTTAATACTATACCTGTTGATGGTATAGTGGTAGCCTTTGATAAGACAGAAAAATATAAGGGTATAATGACAAAGCTGGTTTTATTATGATAGTGCTGTGGTTATATAGTAGGAGGCAGGAGAATTTCCACCAGGGGAAAGGAGGCACAGACAGAAAGACTTTCATAAAGGAGGAGAGTGAGAAGGCACAGTAGAAAGTCCTGTGCAAGAAAACAACCGGTTTCACACGGCTTTCCTTATGGAGGCATGCGGATCTATTTACGTTGTTTCTATTATTAACCTTGGAAGTGAAGCCTGTGTCTGAAGCACATTCAATAGAAACTTCAAGCCCTTTTTTTATGAGCATTTTAAACGTAGTTAACTCTACTAAAACCGTATTGAGAGGAAGCAATTGTGCAATTGTTATATTGCTCAATCCCTAAGTGGACAACTTAATGTCTAATACATTCAGGATCTGCAACATTTCCCTCCACTGGATTAGACAACATGTTTAAAATGGCAGGCGTCTCAGGATGGCGGCTATGGTGAACAGTAGCTCTAGAGGAGTTCCAAGAAGGGCCTTGAAGAAGGTGCAATTGGTAATTCCAAAGAGACGCAAGCATACTAGGCCAATGGAGGTGGTGAAAGCAACAGAGAAACAGGTAGTCCTGCATGATGTGGATGGCAGCTATCTGGACTTGGGGGTTCAGCTAGATCAGCTACTGGTGCCTCAGCTGGCCTTAGCAGGGACAGACCCATTGTTCCTAGCTTTGAGTGAGCCCAGGGAGGTGACAGGGACTGGGTTGCAAAAGTGTAACAGCATCCATTGGCGGTTCTCCATGTAGGCAGCAGAAGAATACTTGAAGGCTTAGTTGAAGGAATTCCAATTTGAGGGTCAAGGACTCTCAGTCTTGCAACAGGGGACGGTATCCAACATAGTGAAGTCAGTCCTTTGCGCTTGGGCAGCACCTGGGATTACAGAAGCTCAACCAGTCAGTTGAAAAACCTCTGACAACTTTGAGCAGCGTCTTTGGCGAGCCTTCCATGAAGTGTTGAAGTCGTACACGGTGGGGGGTACTGCTCATCTGGTACCAATGGTGATGGCTGACAACCTTGTTCTTTGAGGGACTAACCACTGTGATACCAAGCAGGAGGAGAACATGTGAGTCTTCCTTGAGTGGGCCTTGTCTGTATTCTATGGGGTGGGTGGTCAGGTCCCAGTAGAGTATGCCCTTTGCAAGAACCTTCTGTGGGACTGTATCTTCTTGGGGGTCGCCTTTCCTGTGGACGTTGGGGTCAATTGTATGTCTTGTTTGGTGGAGGTTTGTTTCCCAATCCTTGGTCATTGGCTTAATGTGTCCATAGGTAACCAGTTGTGTTTCCTGTCTGCCATTCAGGTGGTGGAACAGTTAGTGATATATTGGAAGAGTCTTTTCAGTCCCCAATAAACACCTTGTTCCTTCATTCTTATTCCTCATACTTTGGTGCATCACTATCACAAACAGGACAACAACCCATGAAATTTTTTAATTAAGCTTTTGTTTTTTTGGGTTGTTGTCCTCATTGGAGCATACTCTTGATTGCTAGGAGCAGCACACATATATTGAGTATATACTCTAGTGATCAATTGCCCAGAATAGGGCTCCTTAAGAGTGTAGGAGTCAGGGACAGTCTTCCGGATAACTTGAACTGGGCCCTGCAAAAGGGAGGCCAGTTTGGATTCACAACTGTACCCTCTATTGCTGAATAAGTAGACTTAGTCTCCTAACAGGTAAGTGGTTAAGGCGGGGCATTTGGATGCAGCTTGTTCTAGGTCATGCAGCTTATGGTTTAAGTTTACTGTGTAGGCCTTCAATTGCAAGAAAATAAGGGTTTGTACCAGCTTGTTGAGGTATGCCTCTGGGGACACAGCCAGGCTGGGCTTTACCAAGGAAATAGTAAAGGTGGAAGTCCTGGTTGCCAACTGTATAGCAGTTGCAAGGGCAGCTTGCCAGTGGCACAATGGTACCCAATGTTATATGCAAAGGTGGCCGCAGTCAAGAAGGTATCCCATTCAGTCTCATGTTGATGACTGAGCTTACAGAGTATCTGGATCAGGCTCCCATTAGTGCGTTCTATCATGCCATTTGTCTGTGGGTGATAAGGGGTGGATAGTGTCTCACAAATCCCCATCAGTTGGTTGAGGCGTGGGATGATATAACTGGTGAAGTTGGTACCATTGTCTGTCAGCAGAATCTGGGGGCAACCATGTTTGTATATGATATTCTCCAGGATGAACGTAACTGTCACCAGTGCAGATTGATTGGGAATTGCCTTGGCTTCTACCCATTTAGTCAGATGATTAACAGCCACAATGATAAACTTGTTGCAGCTGTTGGTAACTGGCAGGGGGCCCACTACATCAATGGCTACTGTGTGGAAGGCAAACCCAGAGCGTACAAGTCTGTGTTGAAACTTGGCAACCTTAGGTCTCTCAATGTTGCAGTCATGACAGGTGGCTAGCGTATCTACTACATCAGTATGCATTCCTTCCCAGAAGCAGTACTGCTGTAACAGAGCTAACATTGTTGTAACTTCAGCTATCAGGTGATTGATAGATACTTTTGCTTAACTCAAATACAACTTTATGTGTTATTAAAGATTAAGCTAAGATAAATCCTTCAGCCTAATGCATATAATAAGTTATAAGTTTATGTAAATTGATCTTTATTTAATCAATCAAGGAGAGAGTTATATAGTAAGAGAGGGGATTAATGAGAGTCACAGAATGCCAGGATCCTCTAGTTACAGCCCAGTTTCCTCTATTACTTAGCCCAATATTAAACTAATGATCAGATGATTGTTAGTTAATATGAACTCAGAGTACAACCTAGTTGATTGTTTGGACTAGTTATCATCCTGAGCAAAAGTACCATTGTCCTTTTGTTCACTGAGATTAATGGATCAATGTGTGAGTATAGTGACAGCTAGTTTATAACCAATCACTTCACAAAAAATGTCTTCTGTATACCACCATGACCAGTAGTCTTGTGAGCAGCCACCACTGAGTCCATGCGTAGTGATGGACATATGTAAGGTAACCAAGAGTCTCCACAAAGCTTCAGGATTTGTTCCTTGGAAACCTTGGTATCAACAGCTAGCTTCTTGAGAGCTCTCTGTATCTCTACCGGCTCCTCCCCCCCACAAAGAAGGATCCTCCATAAGCTTGCCATAGAGAATGTCAGTCATGGTACCAGGATTTATAATTATTCCTCCCTAGAAACCCAGGCCCAGAAGCTGGAATTGAACCCTGAACCTAGATCCCTTTGGGCCGCTGGGTCTGTGGACTGCAGGACCACCCACCTGCGTTTTTCTGGGATTGCGCCCCCACAAGCTGACACCAAACATATTGACCCATGTGGTAGAAAGAGCCAAACCAAAGAAATTATTGCACCAAATGGAGGGTTAATCACTGCGCCTAATGGAGGTACTGATTTGGCAACTATTAGCTGCATAAACTTGAAGTCTACACCAGCAACCAATCAAGAGCAAACCCAGGAAAGAGGCACGGACCTGTGGCCCAGTCCCATGACCTCAACACCAGAGCAAGACAATCAAGCAGCTGAATTGAAATTCTTGACCAATGGAAGAACTCCCAAGCCAAGTGCCATTTTGCTGGCTTTGGACCCAAGCACCCAGTTCCTCCGGCCCTGGCCTTCCCAATGCCCTGATGAAACCCCCATGGAAAATGTTAAGTTTGGAGGGGGGTACTATATAGACCCAAGGACCCCACGCTCCAAACTTATTGCCATTTTTGAATAAAGGTTATGTTAATTTGGCTCATACAGCTATTGCCTTATTTTTTATTTGCTGTCTACCAATTCAGTTTGAGATCTCCTGGCCCGCCTGTCCTTCTGCCCACTGTTTTCTGTCCTCCTGGTGTACCCTTTGGACCCATCCACTTTACTGACTATCCTCTGAAGTCTGAATACAAATAATACACCCTGGAAAAGATACTTGAACTCAATCCCCTGGCCCGCATACAATCCACAGTTAGATACAACCAACAAGGCCTGTGAATATTTTCAACACCTAAGTTGTTCAGAGGAAAATTCAACTATCTCCCTGCTTACAACCTGTCCATGGGACCGCCTGTGACCCCCAAGCCTATGCCCGCTTCCTCACCTGGCCTCCCAACCAACCACTCTGGCAAGCTGTTTGGGATTGTGTACATCATCCTCACAGGGGTGATTGACACTATAATCCTGGCTGCTGGCCCGTGGTCTTGGGTGGGGAAGTCTGCCTCCTACCTTTTAAAGTTAGCTCCCCTCTTGTGGTAGGCCCTGCCTGCAATAACCCCAAACCTGAGTTACCCCTGAAAACAACAGGCTGGCTGCCAAAGACTGGATCCCTGACATTATAGAAATCTTTATTAAACCTGGTACCCTGAGCCCCAAGATGTTGTTATTTCTTGGGGCATCTTGTATGCTTTTGCTATTGATAATCACTTATTACACCTATAAGATGACCAAAAACCTGATCTATTCCATGTGGAAGAATACAAACCTGAATGACCCAAAGAGAACCAAAACTAGTACCACCAATACCAACAAGTCCTCCTCTCAAGTGCAAAACATGATTGTGAACCAGTCCCTCACAAAGGTGGGGATGCCTCAGATGGGAAAGCTCACGCTTGAGGAAGCTAGACCTGCCATGTCAGTCCTCTGCCTGCATTTCCATACCAACGCCCCCTCTTATGCCAGTGACACCAAGAAGATCCTTGGGGTTGCTTTGATGGTATCAGGGGACGCCTTGGACTGGTTTGGCAAGGCCACAGCCAAGGACGTAGAATTCTGCTTAGACTACGCCAAGTTTGAGGCTGAGTTAATGGCCACAGATAAAGACCGCAATACTAGATACTACACCCTTAACTCTTTACAAGAAATTCAACAAGGCCCCCAACCCATCCAAGTGTATATTTACAAATTCATCAAACTGAAAACCTGCACCCAACTTGAGGACAAACTGTCAGCCATTATCTTCCAAAAGGGCGTCAACCTAGCAATGAAGGACCTGTTGAAGCACCATCCTCCCACTATCAGCCTAGAAAAGCTAATTCCCCTGTTCAAGGGTCTTAGCATGAACCAAGAGAACCCTGGCTCCTCCCAGGCCCGCCAACCCCAAACACCAACCCCCAACAGAACAGGGATGACCCCTGAAGAGCTCCAACAACACTACCGCAAAGGACTCTGCTTCCACTGCCACAAAGTGGGCCACTTGACCAGAGCCTGTCCTAAGAAGAACACTTCCCCAATCTTACTGGCACAAATAAACACTTCTTCCAAGTCTTACAAGTTCATCCAAGTGATCATAGAAGTAGCAAGGAACAAGTGCAAGATTGAGCCTTTGTTGATACAGGAGCAGATGAAAGTTTTATTGACGCCAGCCTAGCAGAGGAATTGGGCTTGACAGCCTGAGAGTGCAGTCTACAAGTAATCATGGGAAACAGCTCCTTGGACACCGGCTATGAGTGTGAACAAGAACTCCTGTTGACCATTGGACACAATGTATACACATTGTCTCTGATCCTTTTGCCAGGACTACCCCACCCCCTTATACTGGGCAACTCCTGGTCTGCCAAACATGGGCTGATCCTGAACTACTGCAAGCAAACCACCACATTAAGCCAGCCAGAATCCAGTGACTATGTTCCTTTCTGCATGAGTCATGACCAATCCCCTATCAACAAACTTTTGACAATGAAGATAGAACCTAGCGTTGGAATACTTCCTTCCCCCTACAGAGATGGAACCATGTGTTTAGTGAAGAAGCAGCCACAAAGCTACCCAGCCATTCAATCTAAAACCATGCCATAGACCTATAACCAGGGACTCAACCTCACCACAGCCTCCTCTACAGCTGTAACCACTGCAAGCAAGTGGCCTTGAAAGCATACCTTGAGGATAGGAAAAAAAGGGTTCATCCGGATTTCAAAAGCCCCTTGCTTGTTGTCCAAGCTTTTTGTAGGAATAAAAGATGGTGAGATGTGTCTATGTGTGAATTACCAGAAACTGAATAACATTACGGTAAAAAACTGCTACCCCATTCACAATGCCAACAACCTCTGTGATGTACTGACTGGAGCCCAGGTGTACTCAAAAATTGACCTCCAAGATCCGTTAACCAAATCCAAATCAAGGATGGAGACGAGTACAAGTCGGCCTTCAAGACCTGATATGGGCTATACAAGTACCTGGTGATGCCTTTTGGCCTCGGCAACGCCCCTAGCACCTTCCAAAGGATGATTAACACTGTCCTAGGGGAATACCTTGACCGCTTCTGTGTGGCATATCTGGACAACATTCTCATCTACAGCAAGTCTCACGAGGAACACCTGCACCATCTGGACCTCATATTAGAGAAACTCTCCCATGCCAATCTACACGGTAGGCTCAAGAAGGGCAAATTTTCAGTCTGAGGTATAATTCCTGGGATACGTAGTAAAGACTGGTGGCTTTGCAATGGCACAAGACAAAGTAGAAGCAATCACAGCCTGGCCAGTACCCAAGTTCAGGAAGGACGTGAGAAGTTTTTTGGGCCTGGCAAATTATTGCAGGGATTTCATCAAAAAATTTCTCACATCACCCTCTCCCTGACCTGCCTTTGCTCTGACAAGATCACCTTTTCCTGGACTCTGGAATGTACCACTGCTTTTGAAAACTTGAAACTTTCCTTCACCTCTGCCCCCGTCCTGGCCATGCCAGATCCCTCCAAACCTTTTGTTCTGGAAACCAATGCATCAGACTTTGCAGTGGGTGGGGTCCTTCTTCAGGAAGGAGGGGATAGTATGCTACATCCTGTAGCATATTACTCCAAGAAGATTCTACCTGCCTAAGAAAACTACCCAATTTACAACAAGGAGATGCTAGCCATAATGAAGATCCTAAAACATTGGCGCCAATACCTATGTGGCACTGAATACCCAGTTAAGGTCCTGACAGACCACAAGAACTTGGTATACTTCTTTAAACCATGCTATCTTAACCAACGACAAGCAAGATGGGTCTTAGAACTGGCTGACTACACTCTGATCATAGATTACAAGCCAGGAAAGGTGGGCAACTGTGGTAAGTTTGACTCACTGGTGATTGACTCCCTGGTACTTGACACTTTGTTGAGTACCAGGGAGTTGAGTGCTGCATATGTGAATCTATTAGTATTTTTGGCTTAACCAATTTAAAGCTAATCTTTACTAGTAATTTAGGGGTTTGAAACCAAAAACCAAAAATAAATTTACTCAAACTTGACTCTGTTTAATAAATCAGTTAGCTAAAATACCAATTTAAGGGGCAATTTATAAGTAAATTTACTAATAGAAATGAAAAACCTGTGTTTGACACTCTAAAACAAAAAGTGACCAGTTTGACACTTTTTAAGCCAAATCTTAATTTTATTAATAAAACACATATGGGCTTATAAAGTTTTTATTATTTACTATTATATTTTTATTATTAGTGTCTATAGTCGTTGATTAGGCTCCCAAGCACCACTATACTGGATTTAGTGGTATAGACATTAATCAAATACCCCACTTGTTTTACATTATGTCATTCCCGGGTTTTTGGATTAAGTGGTGCCACATAATTTAAGCCAAATTTATTAAGAGATTTCATATGTAATTTATAAAAAACCAAAACTTGACACTTTCTTTGTTTGACTCTATCCACTTGAAGTCTGATTGGTTTTGGATTTAACTAATCAAAGGCTTGGAATTAAGGGTAAATTAATATGTGACACACTATGAGCGCCACTTGACACTCACCCACATGACACTTTAACTTGGGGATTAGTACAGAGAGCTTCTTAACGTTTTAACCAACACTATGGTAAATAATTCACTCCCAGCTCCTCACAGCATAACCTAATCACTAATAAACACCTATCTACTCATTTACTTTTTTAACTTGTGTTGTATTTTTTTATTTTTGAGAATATGATACTTCCTTGCTTTTGGGTTAACTTTTGAACCCGTTTTAAATTTAAGCAAGTTTTATATGCAAAAAACATAGTGAATTTGATTTTTCTGCTCGCTCCGGCATACTCAACAGTGAGAATCCAGCTTTTCCTGGCTGATTGACAGTGCTGAACTTGACACTTTACTATGTTTTGAATTTTCAACTCTCAATAAAAAAATTTCACATAATTATTTTTTATTTTTTTGCTATTATAATCTACTACTTTTTCTGTTGCTCTCCATATAACTTTCATATTTTTTTGATTTTCAATTAAACTTTTACATTGATTTAACACCAAGATGTTATGCTGAACCTAACATCTTTGATGCTTCATCATAAATTCACTTATTTTCTATGTTTTCACCTTTATATCTATACTTTGAGTTTCTATTTTTCTTCTATTTACTTTTTTATATTTTTTTCTTGATAAATAAAACTTTACTTGCATACTTTTCATCTAACTTTTGCTTTGTTTTACCTCCGTGTTTCATATCTTTCATACTTTTATTATTTACAATGCTAAACTCTTCTTTAGACAAAATAAAAAAAGAACAGCCAACAGCCCAAGAGCCAAGCCTCCAAGGGCTCAAAAGAAACTGCCTCCACTCCCAAGCATTCCAAGAAGCCTGCAAAGGCAAAGTCTCCAACCTCATCTCCTCCCCCCTCCACTCTCATTTTCCACATCCCCTTCACCTTCCCAGAAAAATTCCTCCCCCAATAAATCTGATGGTGATCTTATCAACCACTCCTTCTACCACTCAGAGGCTGACTCTGAGCCCACCAAGGAACGCCGTACTAAGAAGGCAAAGGCTGCCAAGGATCCCACCTCTTCTTCTGGTAAGAAAAAGAAGGCCTCAAAGAATCCTTCCCTTTCCCCTCCTAATGGCTCTTCCCCTCCTTCTTCATCTGACCCCAAAGATGAGCCAGAGGATTACTCCAAGAAGTTTAAAGCTTCTGGTCATGTGGCTTGGGATCCACTGGCCATCCACAATATCTGTAATGTGGACAGAGAGTTTAAAGTTCTCAAGTGCTTCCCCCGTTACTTCCCAATCATATCTGTAAAGGGCGGCCCTGGTTACGTTGCTGACAACTACATCTTCAATTGCAACAACCAAAAGCGGCAGACCAAGAGCAAGCACTTTGTCTGTGAGGATAATACTTGTGGGGCCTGGATAAACACCAAGGGCTGGGAGCAAGTAACAGCAGAGAAGGGGGAGCACACTTGCAAGCCCCCCAATGATCTAATCAACTGGATGTTAAAATGGTACCTTGTTCAAGTAATACCCACCTCCTCTCATCTCTGGGCTTCTGATCTGGCCATCAAGGCCCTCCAGCACCTGAAGCCCAACAATCTTAAGTTAGTACCCACTCAGGAGCAACTTGTTAAGTACATCAGTGATAAGCGTATTGCCGCCAATCCCCCTCCCCCCAAGGCTTTGGACGTCCTCTCTGAGCTCACACTCACTCATAAGCTTAAGCAGCTTCCAAGTGGGGAGTGTTTCCTGCTCCATGACAACGGGCCTGCTGCCAAGGACTGCATAATCTGCTATTCAACTCAGCAGAACCTGATGGAGTTGAAAAGGGTGTCAACCTGGCTAGTTGATGGTACCTTTGCCACTTGCCCCCGGATGTTCAAGCAGCGCTGGATGGTCCATGCCCAGATTGACATCCAGGTGATTCTACTTGTGTTCTTCCTTCTTCCTGGGGCCACCAAGGCCATCTATACCCGTGTGTTCTCCATCCTCTGCCAACTAATTGCGCTCCTTCCTCCTGCCAACAATGATGAATCCAAAAAGACCCCCCCCACACCTGCACCAACCCACCTGCCTCTGACAAGGACCAGGGCATCCTGGACTTGGAGGAAAAGGTAAGGCTAAGAGCTCTTGGGCCTCACATGTGTATTATGGACTTTGAGCCTGCTCAGCTCAATGCATTTGAGCAGCTGTTTAGCAGGAAAGTGCATGGGTGCCACTTCCACTTCCGCCAAGCAGTTGCTTGTAACGTGCAGGCTCACACAGAGCTTAGTAGGTTGAGCTGGAGGGATACTTTGGACACCTGCAGATTTGTGCTGGCACAATTCAGTGCCTTGGCTTTTTTAAAGCCAGAGTACACTGCGCAGGGGTTTGGGGGTGCTCTCAAAGGATCCCTACATAGTGAAGCACCTGTAGTTCAAGCCTTTTCTTGAGTACTTTGAGCCCCAGTGGATTGGGAAGGTTGTCACGCTGAGGCGAGGCAAGGCCTGCGCCAAGGCCAAGGCCAGCTGGAACGTGTACTGGGCGGCCATCAACAGGGAGCTGAAGACCACTTTGGCATTAGAGGCTTATCACAAGCATCTTAAAGCCAACTTTGGGCTTCATCCAAAGTTTAATAAGTTCTTCTCTCTCCTGCAGCATGAGCAAGAGAAAACAATCTCCAAGCTCCGAGATCTCTCCAACTGCGTCCCCCCACCAAGCCAACCACCTGCTGTATCCTCTTCACCAAGGCCATCCAGGGTGCGGCTAAGCAAAAATACAAGGCCTTTGAGCTTAAGCAGCAGCTTGAGCTTATTGCCACTGCCCTACTGGAAGGTGCCAAAATGAAACAGGGAAAGAATGATGAGGAATAAACTTGCTTGCTTGCTCAGTTATATGATTTTTACATTTAACTTTTGACTTTTTAACTTTAATTTTTACTTATTAACTTTGATCATTTAGTTTTTAGTTCTAATTTTTAAGTTTTTAATTTAATTAGATAGCAGTGAGTGTTTTAAGTATGCATGGTAAGTTTGAGATGAATATTTATAGTTGAAAGTGAGTGAAATATCTTAATTTTTGTTAATTTCCAAATAAAACATATGATATTCACAGTTGTGCTTATATGAACAATATCAAATAAATATTAATATTTCTTTATTGTTTGCATAAATTTATTTTTTGTGTTTTTTTTATTTTTGGTTCATTGGAATTTTAATTTTTATGGTAATAAAAATATTTTTATAATGAAGAGTGTAAATTACATAGTAAAATGAGAAATCATTACTTATTTCTCCTTATTTTTATTTATTAGAGTACTGTTTTATTGCATTTTTGAGCTCTCTGGGATCACTTTTGTATACCATAGCTGTATAGCTTAATTTTTTATATTAAAAGGTTTCAGTACATCAAGATCTGTTAATTAAAAAAGTGTCAATTTCCAGTTGTCAATCAGGGCAAAAGCTGAATTCTCACTTTACTATAGTGTCAACTACTAGGGAGTCAAGTTTAAGGGAGTCAATCACCAGGGAGTCAAACTTACCACAGTTGCCAAAAGGTGAACGTGGTACCTGACACCCTAAGTAGAAGAACTGACTTGGTGCCTACCCACCTAGAAACCCGCAACCACAACACCCAAGTTCTCTTGGACCCAGCAAGCCTAGAAATTCACCTGGGATTGATGAAGATCAGAGCCAGCAAACCAGAAGTACTAAGGGCCCAAGCACTAGACAAGTTCACCAAAACCTTGATCTCTGACCTCTACAAATCCTTGGATAGCGCCCACTACCAAAAAGGCTACTCATTGAAGGGAATCACGCTAATGCTCCACAACAGGATCTTTGTACCAGAAGGAGACATCAGAAACAACGTCTTGAGAGACTACCACAATTCTGAGATGGCTGGACACCTGGGTAGGCTCAAGACTCTCTGGAGCATCAGAAGGAACTTTGCCTGGCCCAAAATGGATCAAGACGTAAGCGCATACCTGAAGGGGTGTGAGACCTGTGGGCAGACCAATACTTGTAGAACCAAACCTGAAGGACTCCTAAGACTCTTGAATATACCCCATGGACCCTGGAGATCTGTCTCCATGGACTACATTGTGGAACTGCCGCCATCCCTCTTGTAAAATGCAATCCTGGTCATGTTAGACCGCTTCATCAAGATGGCATACTTTGTACCAACAACCACCCATTGTACGGCAGCAGAAACAGCCCAACACTTCCACAACTGCATCCTCACGCAACACAGAACACCTGAGGAAATCATCACAGACAGAGGACCCCAATTCACGTCAAACTACTGGACGCAGGTAATGAAAGACTTAAGAATCAAGCAATGTTTATCTACCTCCTACCACCCACAGACGGACGGCCAAACTGAGCAAGTGAACCAGATCCTTGAACAGTACCTTTGATGCTATGCCAACGCCAACCAGGACAATTGGGCCAAAATGCTCACCATGGCCCAGTTTGCCTACAACAGTAAGGACCACGCCTCCACAGGCATGTCCCTATTCAAAGCTAACTATGGGTTTGACCCCACCTGGGACCCCCAGATTGGCAAAAAGGAATTGAACACCACTGGGCGCTCCTGGATTGAACAGATTCAAAACACACAAAAAACATGTGTGACCAACCTGAACCGCACAGTGCAGACATACAAAGCCTTTGCTGACCGTAAACAAATCCCAGGCCAACCCTTACAAGTTGGAGACAAAGTATACCTAGACTCCCAGAACGTACCCCTATACGTGCCCTGCAGGAAATTAGCTCACAGAAGAAGCGGCCCCCACAAAATCACCAAACTAGTTAGTGAGGTTGCCTTCAAGCTAGAACTACCCCCTCCTGGAAGATTCATGATGAGTCTCACCGCTCATTGTTGTTCAAAAAAGATGGAAACTCACACCCCCACCAACAGATTAAGACAGCCCCCCCGCCCAACCAAACAGGCTGCGCTGAAGAATATGAAGTTGAATACATACACGACAACCAAACTCACTACCAAAAACCCCAGTATTACGTCAAGTGGAAAGAATACCCACTAGAAGAAAAATACTTAGGAGCTGCTGAGCAACCTGACTAATGCCCAAGAAGCCGTCCAACTCTACCTGAACAAGAAGAATTGTAAGGGAGGGCCCTCGGGGGAAGAAGGGGATAGTGTCAGGATTGACAATTATTCCTCCCTAGAAACCCAGGCCCAGGAGCTGGAATTGAGCCCCAAGCCTAGATCCCTTTGGGCTGCTGGGCCTGTGGACCGCAGGACCACCCACCTACATTTTTCTGGGATTGAGCCCCCACAAGCTGACACCAAGCATATTGACCCATGTGGTAGAAAGAACCAAACCAAAGAAATCATTGCACCAAATGAAGGGTTAATCACTGCGCCTAATGGAGGTACTGATTTGGTAACTATTAGCTTCATAAACTTGAAGTCTATCCCAGCAACCAATCAAGAGCAAACCCAGGAAAGAGGCATGGGCCTGCGGCCCTGTCCCATGACCTTGACACCGGAGCAAGACAATCAAGCAGCCAAATTTAGATTCTTGACCAATGGAAGAACTCCCAGGCCAAGTGCCATTTTGCCGCCTTTGGACCCAAGCACCCAGTTCCCCCGGCCCTGGCCTTCCCAATGCCCTGATGAAACCCCCATGGAAAATGTTAAGTTTGGAGGGGGGTACTATATAGACCCAAGGACCCCACGCTCCAAACTTATTGCCATTTTTGAATAAAGGTTATGTTAATTTGGCTCATACAGCTATTACCTTATTTTGTATTTGCTGTCTACCAATTCAGTTTGAGATCTCCTGGCCCGCCTGTCCTTCTGCCCACTGTTTTCTGTCCTCCTGGTGTACCCTTTGGACCCATCCACTTTACTGACTATCCTCTGAAGTCTGAATACAAATAATACACCCTGGAAAAGATACTTGAACTCAATCCCCTGGCCCGCATACAATCCACAGTTAGATACAACCAACAAGGCCTGTGAATATTTTCAACACCTAAGTTGTTCAGAGGAAAATTCAACTATCTCCCTGCTTACAACCTGTCCATGGGACCGCCTGTGACCCCCAAGCCTATGCCCGCTTCCTCACCTGGCCTCCCAACCAACCACTCTGGCAAGCTGTTTGGGATTGTGTACATCATCCTCACAGGGGTGATTGACACTATAATCCTGGCTGCTGGCCCGTGGTCTTGGGTGGGGAAGTCTGCCTCCTACCTTTTAAAGTTAGCTCCCCTCTTGTGGTAGGCCCTGCCTGCAATAACCCCAAACCTGAGTTACCCCTGAAAACAACAGGCTGGCTGCCAAAGACTGGATCCCTGACATTATAGAAATCTTTATTAAACCTGGTACCCTGAGCCCCAAGATGTTGTTATTTCTTGGGGCATCTTGTATGCTTTTGCTATTGATAATCACTTATTACACCTATAAGATGACCAAAAACCTGATCTATTCCATGTGGAAGAATACAAACCTGAATGACCCAAAGAGAACCAAAACTAGTACCACCAATACCAACAAGTCCTCCTCTCAAGTGCAAAACATGATTGTGAACCAGTCCCTCACAAAGGTGGGGATGCCTCAGATGGGAAAGCTCACGCTTGAGGAAGCTAGACCTGCCATGTCAGTCCTCTGCCTGCATTTCCATACCAACGCCCCCTCTTATGCCAGTGACACCAAGAAGATCCTTGGGGTTGCTTTGATGGTATCAGGGGACGCCTTGGACTGGTTTGGCAAGGCCACAGCCAAGGACGTAGAATTCTGCTTAGACTACGCCAAGTTTGAGGCTGAGTTAATGGCCACAGATAAAGACCGCAATACTAGATACTACACCCTTAACTCTTTACAAGAAATTCAACAAGGCCCCCAACCCATCCAAGTGTATATTTACAAATTCATCAAACTGAAAACCTGCACCCAACTTGAGGACAAACTGTCAGCCATTATCTTCCAAAAGGGCGTCAACCTAGCAATGAAGGACCTGTTGAAGCACCATCCTCCCACTATCAGCCTAGAAAAGCTAATTCCCCTGTTCAAGGGTCTTAGCATGAACCAAGAGAACCCTGGCTCCTCCCAGGCCCGCCAACCCCAAACACCAACCCCCAACAGAACAGGGATGACCCCTGAAGAGCTCCAACAACACTACCGCAAAGGACTCTGCTTCCACTGCCACAAAGTGGGCCACTTGACCAGAGCCTGTCCTAAGAAGAACACTTCCCCAATCTTACTGGCACAAATAAACACTTCTTCCAAGTCTTACAAGTTCATCCAAGTGATCATAGAAGTAGCAAGGAACAAGTGCAAGATTGAGCCTTTGTTGATACAGGAGCAGATGAAAGTTTTATTGACGCCAGCCTAGCAGAGGAATTGGGCTTGACAGCCTGAGAGTGCAGTCTACAAGTAATCATGGGAAACAGCTCCTTGGACACCGGCTATGAGTGTGAACAAGAACTCCTGTTGACCATTGGACACAATGTATACACATTGTCTCTGATCCTTTTGCCAGGACTACCCCACCCCCTTATACTGGGCAACTCCTGGTCTGCCAAACATGGGCTGATCCTGAACTACTGCAAGCAAACCACCACATTAAGCCAGCCAGAATCCAGTGACTATGTTCCTTTCTGCATGAGTCATGACCAATCCCCTATCAACAAACTTTTGACAATGAAGATAGAACCTAGCGTTGGAATACTTCCTTCCCCCTACAGAGATGGAACCATGTGTTTAGTGAAGAAGCAGCCACAAAGCTACCCAGCCATTCAATCTAAAACCATGCCATAGACCTATAACCAGGGACTCAACCTCACCACAGCCTCCTCTACAGCTGTAACCACTGCAAGCAAGTGGCCTTGAAAGCATACCTTGAGGATAGGAAAAAAAGGGTTCATCCGGATTTCAAAAGCCCCTTGCTTGTTGTCCAAGCTTTTTGTAGGAATAAAAGATGGTGAGATGTGTCTATGTGTGAATTACCAGAAACTGAATAACATTACGGTAAAAAACTGCTACCCCATTCACAATGCCAACAACCTCTGTGATGTACTGACTGGAGCCCAGGTGTACTCAAAAATTGACCTCCAAGATCCGTTAACCAAATCCAAATCAAGGATGGAGACGAGTACAAGTCGGCCTTCAAGACCTGATATGGGCTATACAAGTACCTGGTGATGCCTTTTGGCCTCGGCAACGCCCCTAGCACCTTCCAAAGGATGATTAACACTGTCCTAGGGGAATACCTTGACCGCTTCTGTGTGGCATATCTGGACAACATTCTCATCTACAGCAAGTCTCACGAGGAACACCTGCACCATCTGGACCTCATATTAGAGAAACTCTCCCATGCCAATCTACACGGTAGGCTCAAGAAGGGCAAATTTTCAGTCTGAGGTATAATTCCTGGGATACGTAGTAAAGACTGGTGGCTTTGCAATGGCACAAGACAAAGTAGAAGCAATCACAGCCTGGCCAGTACCCAAGTTCAGGAAGGACGTGAGAAGTTTTTTGGGCCTGGCAAATTATTGCAGGGATTTCATCAAAAAATTTCTCACATCACCCTCTCCCTGACCTGCCTTTGCTCTGACAAGATCACCTTTTCCTGGACTCTGGAATGTACCACTGCTTTTGAAAACTTGAAACTTTCCTTCACCTCTGCCCCCGTCCTGGCCATGCCAGATCCCTCCAAACCTTTTGTTCTGGAAACCAATGCATCAGACTTTGCAGTGGGTGGGGTCCTTCTTCAGGAAGGAGGGGATAGTATGCTACATCCTGTAGCATATTACTCCAAGAAGATTCTACCTGCCTAAGAAAACTACCCAATTTACAACAAGGAGATGCTAGCCATAATGAAGATCCTAAAACATTGGCGCCAATACCTATGTGGCACTGAATACCCAGTTAAGGTCCTGACAGACCACAAGAACTTGGTATACTTCTTTAAACCATGCTATCTTAACCAACGACAAGCAAGATGGGTCTTAGAACTGGCTGACTACACTCTGATCATAGATTACAAGCCAGGAAAGGTGGGCAACTGTGGTAAGTTTGACTCACTGGTGATTGACTCCCTGGTACTTGACACTTTGTTGAGTACCAGGGAGTTGAGTGCTGCATATGTGAATCTATTAGTATTTTTGGCTTAACCAATTTAAAGCTAATCTTTACTAGTAATTTAGGGGTTTGAAACCAAAAACCAAAAATAAATTTACTCAAACTTGACTCTGTTTAATAAATCAGTTAGCTAAAATACCAATTTAAGGGGCAATTTATAAGTAAATTTACTAATAGAAATGAAAAACCTGTGTTTGACACTCTAAAACAAAAAGTGACCAGTTTGACACTTTTTAAGCCAAATCTTAATTTTATTAATAAAACACATATGGGCTTATAAAGTTTTTATTATTTACTATTATATTTTTATTATTAGTGTCTATAGTCGTTGATTAGGCTCCCAAGCACCACTATACTGGATTTAGTGGTATAGACATTAATCAAATACCCCACTTGTTTTACATTATGTCATTCCCGGGTTTTTGGATTAAGTGGTGCCACATAATTTAAGCCAAATTTATTAAGAGATTTCATATGTAATTTATAAAAAACCAAAACTTGACACTTTCTTTGTTTGACTCTATCCACTTGAAGTCTGATTGGTTTTGGATTTAACTAATCAAAGGCTTGGAATTAAGGGTAAATTAATATGTGACACACTATGAGCGCCACTTGACACTCACCCACATGACACTTTAACTTGGGGATTAGTACAGAGAGCTTCTTAACGTTTTAACCAACACTATGGTAAATAATTCACTCCCAGCTCCTCACAGCATAACCTAATCACTAATAAACACCTATCTACTCATTTACTTTTTTAACTTGTGTTGTATTTTTTTATTTTTGAGAATATGATACTTCCTTGCTTTTGGGTTAACTTTTGAACCCGTTTTAAATTTAAGCAAGTTTTATATGCAAAAAACATAGTGAATTTGATTTTTCTGCTCGCTCCGGCATACTCAACAGTGAGAATCCAGCTTTTCCTGGCTGATTGACAGTGCTGAACTTGACACTTTACTATGTTTTGAATTTTCAACTCTCAATAAAAAAATTTCACATAATTATTTTTTATTTTTTTGCTATTATAATCTACTACTTTTTCTGTTGCTCTCCATATAACTTTCATATTTTTTTGATTTTCAATTAAACTTTTACATTGATTTAACACCAAGATGTTATGCTGAACCTAACATCTTTGATGCTTCATCATAAATTCACTTATTTTCTATGTTTTCACCTTTATATCTATACTTTGAGTTTCTATTTTTCTTCTATTTACTTTTTTATATTTTTTTCTTGATAAATAAAACTTTACTTGCATACTTTTCATCTAACTTTTGCTTTGTTTTACCTCCGTGTTTCATATCTTTCATACTTTTATTATTTACAATGCTAAACTCTTCTTTAGACAAAATAAAAAAAGAACAGCCAACAGCCCAAGAGCCAAGCCTCCAAGGGCTCAAAAGAAACTGCCTCCACTCCCAAGCATTCCAAGAAGCCTGCAAAGGCAAAGTCTCCAACCTCATCTCCTCCCCCCTCCACTCTCATTTTCCACATCCCCTTCACCTTCCCAGAAAAATTCCTCCCCCAATAAATCTGATGGTGATCTTATCAACCACTCCTTCTACCACTCAGAGGCTGACTCTGAGCCCACCAAGGAACGCCGTACTAAGAAGGCAAAGGCTGCCAAGGATCCCACCTCTTCTTCTGGTAAGAAAAAGAAGGCCTCAAAGAATCCTTCCCTTTCCCCTCCTAATGGCTCTTCCCCTCCTTCTTCATCTGACCCCAAAGATGAGCCAGAGGATTACTCCAAGAAGTTTAAAGCTTCTGGTCATGTGGCTTGGGATCCACTGGCCATCCACAATATCTGTAATGTGGACAGAGAGTTTAAAGTTCTCAAGTGCTTCCCCCGTTACTTCCCAATCATATCTGTAAAGGGCGGCCCTGGTTACGTTGCTGACAACTACATCTTCAATTGCAACAACCAAAAGCGGCAGACCAAGAGCAAGCACTTTGTCTGTGAGGATAATACTTGTGGGGCCTGGATAAACACCAAGGGCTGGGAGCAAGTAACAGCAGAGAAGGGGGAGCACACTTGCAAGCCCCCCAATGATCTAATCAACTGGATGTTAAAATGGTACCTTGTTCAAGTAATACCCACCTCCTCTCATCTCTGGGCTTCTGATCTGGCCATCAAGGCCCTCCAGCACCTGAAGCCCAACAATCTTAAGTTAGTACCCACTCAGGAGCAACTTGTTAAGTACATCAGTGATAAGCGTATTGCCGCCAATCCCCCTCCCCCCAAGGCTTTGGACGTCCTCTCTGAGCTCACACTCACTCATAAGCTTAAGCAGCTTCCAAGTGGGGAGTGTTTCCTGCTCCATGACAACGGGCCTGCTGCCAAGGACTGCATAATCTGCTATTCAACTCAGCAGAACCTGATGGAGTTGAAAAGGGTGTCAACCTGGCTAGTTGATGGTACCTTTGCCACTTGCCCCCGGATGTTCAAGCAGCGCTGGATGGTCCATGCCCAGATTGACATCCAGGTGATTCTACTTGTGTTCTTCCTTCTTCCTGGGGCCACCAAGGCCATCTATACCCGTGTGTTCTCCATCCTCTGCCAACTAATTGCGCTCCTTCCTCCTGCCAACAATGATGAATCCAAAAAGACCCCCCCCACACCTGCACCAACCCACCTGCCTCTGACAAGGACCAGGGCATCCTGGACTTGGAGGAAAAGGTAAGGCTAAGAGCTCTTGGGCCTCACATGTGTATTATGGACTTTGAGCCTGCTCAGCTCAATGCATTTGAGCAGCTGTTTAGCAGGAAAGTGCATGGGTGCCACTTCCACTTCCGCCAAGCAGTTGCTTGTAACGTGCAGGCTCACACAGAGCTTAGTAGGTTGAGCTGGAGGGATACTTTGGACACCTGCAGATTTGTGCTGGCACAATTCAGTGCCTTGGCTTTTTTAAAGCCAGAGTACACTGCGCAGGGGTTTGGGGGTGCTCTCAAAGGATCCCTACATAGTGAAGCACCTGTAGTTCAAGCCTTTTCTTGAGTACTTTGAGCCCCAGTGGATTGGGAAGGTTGTCACGCTGAGGCGAGGCAAGGCCTGCGCCAAGGCCAAGGCCAGATGGAACGTGTACTGGGCGGCCATCAACAGGGAGCTGAAGACCACTTTGGCATTAGAGGCTTATCACAAGCATCTTAAAGCCAACTTTGGGCTTCATCCAAAGTTTAATAAGTTCTTCTCTCTCCTGCAGCATGAGCAAGAGAAAACAATCTCCAAGCTCCGAGATCTCTCCAACTGCGTCCCCCCACCAAGCCAACCACCTGCTGTATCCTCTTCACCAAGGCCATCCAGGGTGCGGCTAAGCAAAAATACAAGGCCTTTGAGCTTAAGCAGCAGCTTGAGCTTATTGCCACTGCCCTACTGGAAGGTGCCAAAATGAAACAGGGAAAGAATGATGAGGAATAAACTTGCTTGCTTGCTCAGTTATATGATTTTTACATTTAACTTTTGACTTTTTAACTTTAATTTTTACTTATTAACTTTGATCATTTAGTTTTTAGTTCTAATTTTTAAGTTTTTAATTTAATTAGATAGCAGTGAGTGTTTTAAGTATGCATGGTAAGTTTGAGATGAATATTTATAGTTGAAAGTGAGTGAAATATCTTAATTTTTGTTAATTTCCAAATAAAACATATGATATTCACAGTTGTGCTTATATGAACAATATCAAATAAATATTAATATTTCTTTATTGTTTGCATAAATTTATTTTTTGTGTTTTTTTTTATTTTTGGTTCATTGGAATTTTAATTTTTATGGTAATAAAAATATTTTTATAATGAAGAGTGTAAATTACATAGTAAAATGAGAAATCATTACTTATTTCTCCTTATTTTTATTTATTAGAGTACTGTTTTATTGCATTTTTGAGCTCTCTGGGATCACTTTTGTATACCATAGCTGTATAGCTTAATTTTTTATATTAAAAGGTTTCAGTACATCAAGATCTGTTAATTAAAAAAGTGTCAATTTCCAGTTGTCAATCAGGGCAAAAGCTGAATTCTCACTTTACTATAGTGTCAACTACTAGGGAGTCAAGTTTAAGGGAGTCAATCACCAGGGAGTCAAACTTACCACAGTTGCCAAAAGGTGAACGTGGTACCTGACACCCTAAGTAGAAGAACTGACTTGGTGCCTACCCACCTAGAAACCCGCAACCACAACACCCAAGTTCTCTTGGACCCAGCAAGCCTAGAAATTCACCTGGGATTGATGAAGATCAGAGCCAGCAAACCAGAAGTACTAAGGGCCCAAGCACTAGACAAGTTCACCAAAACCTTGATCTCTGACCTCTACAAATCCTTGGATAGCGCCCACTACCAAAAAGGCTACTCATTGAAGGGAATCACGCTAATGCTCCACAACAGGATCTTTGTACCAGAAGGAGACATCAGAAACAACGTCTTGAGAGACTACCACAATTCTGAGATGGCTGGACACCTGGGTAGGCTCAAGACCCTCTGGAGCATCAGAAGGAACTTTGCCTGGCCCAAAATGGATCAAGACGTAAGCGCATACCTGAAGGGGTGTGAGACCTGTGGGCAGACCAATACTTGTAGAACCAAACCTGAAGGACTCCTAAGACTCTTGAATATACCCCATGGACCCTGGAGATCTGTCTCCATGGACTACATTGTGGAACTGCCGCCATCCCTCTTGTAAAATGCAATCCTGGTCATGTTAGACCGCTTCATCAAGATGGCATACTTTGTACCAACAACCACCCATTGTACGGCAGCAGAAACAGCCCAACACTTCCACAACTGCATCCTCACGCAACACAGAACACCTGAGGAAATCATCACAGACAGAGGACCCCAATTCACGTCAAACTACTGGACGCAGGTAATGAAAGACTTAAGAATCAAGCAATGTTTATCTACCTCCTACCACCCACAGACGGACGGCCAAACTGAGCAAGTGAACCAGATCCTTGAACAGTACCTTTGATGCTATGCCAACGCCAACCAGGACAATTGGGCCAAAATGCTCACCATGGCCCAGTTTGCCTACAACAGTAAGGACCACGCCTCCACAGGCATGTCCCTATTCAAAGCTAACTATGGGTTTGACCCCACCTGGGACCCCCAGATTGGCAAAAAGGAATTGAACACCACTGGGCGCTCCTGGATTGAACAGATTCAAAACACACAAAAAACATGTGTGACCAACCTGAACCGCACAGTGCAGACATACAAAGCCTTTGCTGACCGTAAACAAATCCCAGGCCAACCCTTACAAGTTGGAGACAAAGTATACCTAGACTCCCAGAACGTACCCCTATACGTGCCCTGCAGGAAATTAGCTCACAGAAGAAGCGGCCCCCACAAAATCACCAAACTAGTTAGTGAGGTTGCCTTCAAGCTAGAACTACCCCCTCCTGGAAGATTCATGATGAGTCTCACCGCTCATTGTTGTTCAAAAAAGATGGAAACTCACACCCCCACCAACAGATTAAGACAGCCCCCCCGCCCAACCAAACAGGCTGCGCTGAAGAATATGAAGTTGAATACATACACGACAACCAAACTCACTACCAAAAACCCCAGTATTACGTCAAGTGGAAAGAATACCCACTAGAAGAAAAATACTTAGGAGCTGCTGAGCAACCTGACTAATGCCCAAGAAGCCGTCCAACTCTACCTGAACAAGAAGAATTGTAAGGGAGGGCCCTCGGGGGAAGAAGGGGATAGTGTCAGGATTGACAATTATTCCTCCCTAGAAACCCAGGCCCAGGAGCTGGAATTGAGCCCCAAGCCTAGATCCCTTTGGGCTGCTGGGCCTGTGGACCGCAGGACCACCCACCTACATTTTTCTGGGATTGAGCCCCCACAAGCTGACACCAAGCATATTGACCCATGTGGTAGAAAGAACCAAACCAAAGAAATCATTGCACCAAATGAAGGGTTAATCACTGCGCCTAATGGAGGTACTGATTTGGTAACTATTAGCTTCATAAACTTGAAGTCTATCCCAGCAACCAATCAAGAGCAAACCCAGGAAAGAGGCATGGGCCTGCGGCCCTGTCCCATGACCTTGACACCGGAGCAAGACAATCAAGCAGCCAAATTTAGATTCTTGACCAATGGAAGAACTCCCAGGCCAAGTGCCATTTTGCCGCCTTTGGACCCAAGCACCCAGTTCCCCCGGCCCTGGCCTTCCCAATGCCCTGATGAAACCCCCATGGAAAATGTTAAGTTTGGAGGGGGGTACTATATAGACCCAAGGACCCCACGCTCCAAACTTATTGCCATTTTTGAATAAAGGTTATGTTAATTTGGCTCATACAGCTATTACCTTATTTTGTATTTGCTGTCTACCAATTCAGTTTGAGATCTCCTGGCCCGCCTGTCCTTCTGCCCACTGTTTTCTGTCCTCCTGGTGTACCCTTTGGACCTGTCCACTTTACCAACTACACTCTGAAGTCTGAATACAAAGAATACACCCTGGAAAAGATACTTGAACTCAATCCCCTGGCCCGCATACAATCCACAGTTAGATATAACCGACAAGGCCTGTGAATATTTTCAACACCTAAGTTGTTCAGAGGAAAATTCAACTATTTCCCTGCTTACAACCTGTCCATGGAACCGCCTGTGACCCCCAAGCCTATGCCTGTGTCTTTGCCCGACTTACCAACCAACTACACCGGCAAGCTTTTTGGTATAGTGTACATCACCCTCACAGGGGTGGTGGACACCATTATACCGGCTGCCGGCCCCTGGTCTTAGGTGGGTGAAGTCCGCGTCCTACCTTCTCAAGTTAGCTCCCCTCTTGTGGTGGGCCCTGCCTGCAATAACCCCGGCCTGAGTTACCCCTGAAAACAACGTGCCAGCTGCCCAAGACTGGATCCCTGACACATGGGGATACTAAGGCAAAAGTGGGAAGGCAGGAGAGACAGTCAGCATTCTGGTGGGATGCTCTGGATTGATGAATGATTTTGTAGTCATAAGCCTGAAGTTTAATGACCCAACGTGCCAGACGTCCCTCAGGGTCCTTGAGGGTCTTCAGCTATTGCAGGGAGGCATGGCCTGTTACAACCGTGAAATGTACCCCATAGAGATAGACTCTGCACTGTTGGTAGGAGTATATTACAGCCAGGCACTTTTTTTGGTGAAAGTGTAGTTTCTCTCATGGACATTAAGCCTATGCAAGCAGTATCTAACAGGGTGTTCAAATCCTTCAGAGTCCAGTTGGGAGAGGGCACCCCCAATTGCAGTCAGGCTAGCATCCATATGAACCACAAACGGCCTGGCAAATTCAGGGTAGGCTATCACGGGGACTGCAGTCAGTGTTCCTTTGAGAGCATTGAAAGCAGATTGGCACACTGGGCTTCAGAAGAACTCCTTATCAGCTCAGAAAAGCTGAAAAAGAGGATCACCCAGGGATGCAAAGTTGGGGATGAAGCAGCAATAGTACCCAATCATTCCCAGGAAGACCTGCATGTCCTGCTTATTGGCTGGGGTTTGCATATTCTCAATAGCTTCCACCTTCAGAGGTACAGGCCAGAGTTCATATTAACTAATGATGAATCCCAAGAACTCAAGATGATCCCTGAAGAAGTTGCACTTGCGCGGCTTGAGCTTGAGATTAGCTGTAAGTAACCTCTGGAAGACTTCTTCCAAGTGCTGCATATGATCAGTAAAAGTTTGTGAGATCACATTAATGTCATCCAGATAGACCAGGAAACTGGTGAGTTTGAGGTTGCCCATCACTGCATCCATAGCCCGTTGGAAGGTAGCCAGGGCATTGGACAGACCTTGGGGCATCCTTGTGGGTTGGAATAGCCCTTGGTCAGTGATGATTGCACATTTCTCTTGGTCATCAGGGGGTAGATTAATCTGCCAATATCCACTGATAAGATCCATGGCACTAAAGAACTTGGCGCCACCCAGTTGGTCCAAGGTATTGTCAATGCAAGGGAGAGGATAAAAATCCTTCTTGGTAACCGCGTTCAGCTGGCAATAGTTGATCACCACACAGTTGCTGCCATCCTTCTTTTTGACAATCAGGAGAGGAGAAGCCCAAGGGCTTTTGCTGGGGACCAGTAAACCATATCCCAATAGCTTCTGGAGCTCCTTGTTGGCTACAGCATGATTGGCTTGACTATGCCATATAAGTCTGGAGCAAATAGGTGGACTGCCTTAGGTGTCAATATAATGGGCAACATCAGCAGCCTTGACCAGGTCATAATCATCCTTGGAAAACACATCCTTATACTGAGAAAAGAAATTAATGGCTTGGTCCTTTTGCTCTTCAGAGAGGCCAGATAGGGAGTTGTAACTTATGACTGCCAGCACCAGTGGTTGTTCACAGGGTAGGACCAGCACAGAGAAGTCCGCAAAGGGGTAGTCTCCTGCAGGTTGTCATGCGCTTCCAGTCATATATAAGCCAGGAGTTGGTGTTTGGAGACAACCATGGCTTCATGACTCATGTTGGCCAAGATTATGAGTACTTATTTCTCACTTGGCATGATGATGCCTGGTGCAACCCATGGTTCTAGTCTGGAGGTGTTATGAATACCAACAATTTTTCCATGAGTACCAGCCAGTAAGTAGAGCCAGCAAGAGGCCTGTATTGTGGATCACCTGAGAGCCCGGTGGGATAGTCATATTACAAGCGGCATAGAATGGGATTCCTTTAGCTTCCCTAACCAAGAGAGGTAGCACCTTGACCTTCTTACTACGCAGCGTATAAGCAGCTGGAAGTTCTCCATCTGTGTACTCCAGGTTGATGTAGTGTAGACGGTGTAAGGGCAGGTCAGAAGGGCAGTCACTATGGTAGAACATGGGTATGGAGTGGCCCAATATTCAAAACATATGGCCTCCATGGTTAGTCACAGTGCCATACTGAACCATGAAGCTAGTCCTAATAAGAATTTCATAGATGTTGTTTTCCAGAAATATAGCAGGAGTAGTGACCATTAGCTTCCCAAAGCAAAGAGGGAGGGAAGAATAGGCCCCTTTTTCTCTAGTGATCAGTGACCCAGCAGTATAAAACTCTTCATGATAGGCTAGGTCTGGTACCAGTTTAAGCTTTTTAACCAGCAGTGAGGATATAATTTTCCCAGGAGCACCAGTATCCAGTATGGCCCAAATATGGGTTTTGTTCACTACCAGGTTAATATAGGTACAATCCTGGCAGTCCTCTCTGATCTTCACAATCTTAGAGACCTGGTGGACGCTCAGTCCCTTAAACTTCTCCAGGAAGGTAGCCATGGCAGCTCCCACAGCTGGGCTTGCTTCCTTGAGGGACTCTAGCGGTGCTGAGACGTTTACTGTCCAAAGAATCTTGGCCAGTTGCTCAGCACTGTCTTCCTCATGAGTGACTTCAACACCTGGTTGAGCCAGTTGTTTGGCATAGGGTAAGGACACTGTTTTACAAGCTATTTGGGGGATAAACACCTCAGGCCAAAGTGTAGTCCAATGAGTTTGAGTGTTTACAGTGAGGACTTGATGTAAGAGGTCCTCTTGAACTCCTTCAGACTCTGCATCCTTGTGTATTGGTTGGGAGTCAAATTCAATCAGAGAGGGTTTGTCCTTAGGGTTTGTCTCATAGGAAGGTAAAGCGGCAGGCCTCTGGGCAGGTTTGTTGGGGGAAGCTGTGACGGTCCACATGTTTGATGGTTTGCAGGCAGGGCTAATGTTAACCAAGCAAAAGTTTGGTTGTTTGTTGCAGGTAGAGGCCTATTAGGGAATGATGGCTACTAGGGACAGTAAGGCCTAGCTAGTAGGTGTAAAGTCTACTAGAGGCAGATGTTGCCTCCACCCAGAAGAAGATATTGGCTGCTGTGGGCTAGTGTTCTTCACCTAGCAGGGAAATGTGGCTGCAAAAGGGTGAATAATGAGATAGCTAGCAGGAAACTTTGTCTGTTTGAGGTGGAGAAGGTTTTGGACCCCTGGCAGGTAGCGCAGGCTGCCAGGGAGGGAAGAGCTTTGAGGGCTCTACATACCCTGATATGCTTACAGGAGGTCTGTGAGCAAGCATACTACCTAACAGACTGGTGGGGTGTCCTAGTTTATGCCCCTATGGGAGCTTTGGGGGGGAACCCAAAGTAAGCATTGGAGGGCATAGATTTGCTCAGAGGTGTCATTAAGATGGTTTGCTTGGGGAAGCAGCTGCAGAACTTGGTGTGATCAGGCCTCTAGGAAGTAGAGCTGATTACTCTGAAACTGAAAGCCCAGACTTAATCACCTGGGTGAGTAAAAATAACAATATAGTCTTTGAGGATCTATGGTTGAATGGCCTAAGTGGAATGCCACTTGCAAGGGCCCAGTCAAACTCCAGTTCAATGTAGACTCATTCCTGGGTCTACAGGTTCTGGTAATGGGGACTGAGATAAAGAACCAAGGTGGTTCACAGAATCAGCAGAGAAGACTAGTGAGAGGAACTGATTGATCACAGAGAAGGCTAGTTGAAGGATTGTTGGTTCATATTGAAGTTTGGAGCCAAAAAGGTTCATTTTGAAGGTGGAACCAAGATAGTTCCTAGTGAGGATAAGTGGAAAGGCTCAAGGATCATGATGCAGAAGTAGCTGGTCATAATAAAGGAGTAGCCAGAGGACTGATAGGCTGTTTAAAGACTGGAAAGAAGCTTTTCTGTGAACTAAGATGGACTGTTTGTGGTTAAGCTGAAGAGATGGAAGATGTGGTTGAAGAGCTGGATGAAGAACCCAAAGATGATGATGATGAACTAGTGGTCCAAAGAAATGAACCAAGATTTTGCCAAATTGATTTGCCTAAGTGGGAAAATGTAGAATGTTTTGCCTTAGTTTAGTAGTAAAATCAAGAAGGAATGTGGATAGAAGTGTGGTTAAGATATTTTTTATTAAGTTCCTAGGATAGATGAAGGTATGTTGCTATGAGAGCTGGATACAAAGTTGTTTTGGTGGGACATTTTCCTTGAATTTTACAATATTTGTAAATATATGGGTAAATTGCTGAAAAGATCCAGAAAGAACAGTTTAAATAGTATTCTACTATTTAAATGGGTTTAGGTTGAATGCAGGGAAGTCTGGTGCCGGAATAATAGACTGGTTAACAATTTGGTGTGCAAAGAGTTGTTGCTTTGAGCGGTTTGAGCTGTGGAAATTATTTTCCTAGTTGGATCCCAATGGAACTTCAGAAATGGTCTATTTCTGCGCTCTGAATTTATTGGTTGAGTTTTGGCAGGTTTCCTGATGAAAATGATTGGTTAGAAGCCAAAAGCTTAAAGTATAGGCAAGGAAATAGTGAATTAATACTTTAAGCTTTTGAGAAAGTAAGTATGTAAGCTTAAGTTATTATAGAAAAAAGTGAACGGAAATGGTTTAAGCTTCTGAAGAAAGCCATTTTGAGGGCGGAACCGTTGGGATAAGGACACTATAAGAAGGTGGCTGACTGGAAAGTTACAGAGTCTTTACGGGTCTTTCACAGGCTTTTTTTAGCTTCTGCCAAGAGGTTTTTGGAAGCTGTTTGATTGCCATCAGGAGTTTGGTTGGACTTATACAAGTGGAATAAAAAGTCCACTGGAGCTATAAAGAGAGATGAAGCCCACAATAACAGAGCAGGAGTCCAAGAATAAGAATCTGGATCCTAAGCAAGTCGTTGGAGTCCAAGTTTAAAGAGCAGAAGGCCAAGGCTAAGGTGCAGGAGTCCAAGATCAAGTACAAGGAGTCCAAGATATTGTTGGAGGACTCCAAGTATTGGCAAACCCATATTATTTCCCTGACCCACTGGGCCAAATACCAGAAGGTTTCTAAGGGGATCTTCCTTCTGAGAGTGAATAAAAGCCCATTTTGACCCCTATACATATTTCTGAGATACATTTTTCCTTACTAGAGAATGACATCCCCTTCCAGCTGGTCCCTGGCTACAATCCAGGACACACTTTGGGGACTGGTGGACAGGAACCTCACACCTCCACTGCCCAACAAATCTGCACCTCCATCCTCCTCATCAAGTATCAATAAAGAAGATCCTGATAATTACCTGTCTGACTATCATCAAGCACCAATTTGCCCATAGAATCCCCTAAAGGTTCACAATATATGTAACATCAAAGGAGATTTTAAGCTCCTAAAGAAGTTCCCTTGGGTTTTCCTTCTAATGTCTGTCAAAGGAGGTGCAATTTTAGTCTGTGATAGCTATGTTTTAAATTGCAACAACTAAAAGAGAGCAGGAAGAAGCAAGCATTATGTGTGTGAAGACAAAAGCTGTGCTGCCAGGATCAACACAGAAGGATGGGATAAAGTCACTAGTGAAAAAGGAGAGCACACATGTAATGCTCCAATCAATCTTATTGAAAAGCTTCTAAAGTGGTACCTCTACCAAATGGTCTCAGTCTCCAAAGACGTCAAGGCTTCTGATCTGAAAGTTAAGGCCACCACACATCTAAGTAATAAGATCCTGAAGCTCATCCCTGACCGCTACCAGTTAGTGAAGTACATGTGTGAAAAACACTGTGATCTAATCCTCCATAAGAAGTCTGCCATGGTCCAAGGATAGTTGGTATTGACAGAGGAGTTAAAGATGTTCAATGATGATAAGGCATTCCTTTTACATGATGATGGGCCTACAGCAGAGGCAAGAATTATATGCTATGCTACACAACAGAACCTGGAGCAGTTAAGAGATTCAGAGACCTGGTTATGTGACAGTACCTTTGCAGTATGCTCCCGCCTTTTTGACCAACTATGGGTTGTACATTCCCTTGTTGAAGGCAAGGTGCTCCCATTTGCCTACTTTCTGCTTCCTGGGGCAACAGAAGAGATCTACACAAAGGCCTTTAAAATACTTCAGGAGGGCATCAAAGCCCTACCCAATGATAGAAAAAATCTCCCTGTCCATAACACTAGAGCTAATAAGATGATGATGAAAAGAATGAAGCCACACTTGCTGCAGAACAAGAAGCTCATGATAAAGCACTTGGCCCCTTGACTATAATCATGGACTATGATACTGCCCAGTATAACACTTTTGTAAATACCTTTGATGGAGAGGTCCAGGGGTGTTTTTCCTATTATTGATAGGCTGTCAACAGGCAACTAAAGGGTCTACCTGAGCTCAGCAAGCTCCAGTGTCTAGATACATCAGGAAAGTGCAAGTTCTTAATTCAGCAGTTTGTAGCACTAGCCTTTGTAAAACCAGAGCATACTGGACAAGCCTTTGACTTCCTATGCCAGGATTCATATGCCAAGAAATATAAGGATGCCTTCTACCCTTTCATTAAATATTACAAACCACAGTGGATTGGATGTAAGGTCACTAAGCGCTGGAGAAAGTCCAGAGCCAAAGCCAACTGGAACTGCTATCAGGAAGTTATTAAGGATGTGATAAAAACTACTTCATCTTTTGAGGGCTGGCATAAGCATATCAAGTCCTCCTTTGGAATCAAGCCCAGATACAACACCTTCTACAAGCACCTCAAAGTCCAACAGGGGAAGACTGCTGCATGCATCAGAGATATAGAGAACCGCCCATCCAAGAAGAAAAGACCCATCAAAGAGAAACAATATCAAGAAAATATCAAGGACGTTGTCAAGGCCAAATATAAGCTTTCAGAGATTGGGAAATACATCAAGAAGACTGTTACAGTTCTTAATGGCAACCAGGTGATCACAGTCTGGCTTTTAATTAAATTTATTGAGGATTGCCTAATTTTGTATATAGTTCTTATATATTAAGTATAAATTTTTAAATAAATATTTATTCTAAATAACTCATTAATATTTTATGATACTGCTTTTATAAAATCATTGATTTTATATTGATAGTTTGATGCTTTAGACTGTATTACATGGCCTATATTGATATTTTACTTGTAAATTATATGTTTTTTGTAGTTTTCAATATAGAAAAAACTTTATATTACTGCTTCTAGTTATTTATATTATCCTATAATACATAAATTTTAATGTAGTATCTTCTTATGTATTGGATTTTTTTGTTTTTATAAGTGGGAAAAATTTATTATAGTAAAGATAGCTAATTTCATAGTGAATTATTTTTGAAGCATATTTTTATGAATCTTTTCAATTGTCATGTATAATTTTAATGGACTTTTTTAAAGCTATGTTGTCACATTACCCTAAAAAGTATTTCAAAGCTTAATTTTTTATTAAGTAAAATGTCCAGGAACCAGGTTTCTGCTTATTAAAAAAGTGTTGACATTTAGTAGTTTGCATGAGTTAAAACTTAATTCTGACTTTTCAATGCTGTCAACATTAAAGTATTTTTAATTCTGATTGTTGACATATACTAAGTTAACTTGCGGAATGAGCTAATTCTGGTGGTTGACTTTTAACAGATATAATGAGAAAGGGAAATGGAAGAGGGAACCTCAAATTAGGATAATAACTGCTTACAGGTCTCTGCTGAAACTATTGATAAGCATATAGCTTATCATCTCAAGCCCCATGGAGCAGCAATTTTGGTTTCCCAGCACAGAACAAATCTCTTTGTAAAAGTTGGAGAAGGAAAAAGAACCACAGCATCTGACACCCAGAAGTAGAGGCACAAGAGAATTGTGGTCAAATGACTAGTGACTCAGCAGTGTACAAGAAAAAGTACAGGGATAAATAAGAAAAACCAGATAAATACCAGTAAGGGTGCTCAAAACCATCATATCAGTCAAATACCCAAATCCAAAAAGCAGGTGAGTGCACTACCATAATAATGTGAGGAATACTTGGTCAGCATAGGGGAGCAGGTTGGAGAGATAAAAAGCCCATCAAGGCAGTGACAATATGATAGCCTGCCATAAATCAATGGAAGACTTTTGTGCAGACATTAAATTGGCTAAAGTCCCTGGAAAAATATGCCAGGAGATAGTACACTACAATGTACAAGGCCAGAGGGAGGTAAAATATGGGGACCAGACATGTCCATTTGAAGAATTTAGCTGGGGTGGTTATTTGAAGTACAAGTTGCCAGTGTCTTCATACATGGGCCTGGAATGCACAGAGGTGTGTTATTGGCCCCCAATTCCTAGGCGCACTGTAATGAAAGCAGATAAGATGAGTTGATTCATCTCAGCCTGGAAAGGAGATGCGGGGTTACTAAGTTTATCTTTTTTCTGGTAAGTGGGAACCTAATTTATGTGATAAAAAGGGAGACTTATCTCTTTGATAGCACAAACTATAATTGAGAGATTAAATTTTATTATATAGCTGTGTTGATATGGGCAAAACCAGTAATAAAGAAAGGGACTGGGGTGCCCAAAATTTTGGTTTGGGTATGAGTTGCCTTTCTTGAATGGTACTGAGGGATTCCCTGCTCTGATGCTTAGTTGGGAGTTGAGCTTACATTATCCTGGTTGGGATGGGACTTCTTGATGCTCCTAAATTCACTTACTGAATTTGGGACATCAATTGTTCCCTTGTTGGGTAAAGTTGGCAGGATGGAGTTTTGGTCCTGAGAACCAAGAGTTGTTGAGTTGCCTTTTTGGGCTTTCATTTGAGTTGGCCCCAATTTATGCACAATTTGTATTCTGGGGACCCTGGTTAGGAATGCTCCAAATTTAGTGGGCCCTGGGCTGGCTCAGGTGCAGTCGGCTGGGCAGGTGTGTGGCAGGCATCTGGCAGGGCCCACATAGAGGCCCATGTATCTAACTTTGGAATGAGACAGAAGTTTCCCCAATGAGGGGAACTGCTGCCAATACTGGGAATTGTGTTGGCTGTCCATGATGTTTTTGACCCAGTTGGGGGTAAAAATTGTTGGTCCCTTCTTGGTGTCAGGAATATTCCTGACAGGGAGAGGTCTAATCATAAATAACTATACAGGATCAAATAAGCAGAATAGAAGTGGGGATATAGTATCAAAAAGAGCAGGTTTAAAAGGAGTAAAAATCTCGCTGCCAAAAATCAGATACAGCAAGATCCATGAAATGAGTGGGGGTGGGAAATCCTAGGACATCAATAATAAGCCCAAAAATGTAAAGGCTGATACAAGATGCATAAAAGTTAGAAAACAATCCTGTAGTTTGAAATAATTATTGTATCAATATTGTGCTCTGCTGCAGATCAGTTTGAAACCAGTGTCAAGCACAAAGTTAGCACAACATAGCATCAGTACCCCACCCAGAATTTAGGAAGGCAGCAGTTCTATATTAACAACCTGACATAAGTTGCTTAATCAAAAGCTAGAAGTTTAAGCCAAAGTATAGTTCTGTTAAACCCCTAAAAAATAAAAAAAATCTGAGGTAATACTTAAAGGCTTGGGTATAGCTTGGTAATTTATAAGTAGCTTAGATTAGGCTAGAGTTGGATCATAAAAACCATAAAGATGGGGGTTAAATAGCATAGTAGGGTTTAGGAAATGAGAGAGGTTGTGCTTCTCCACCTGATTCATGTGAAAGTATTGTGACATCATGAACCAGATTCAGTGCTGGAAAGCATCATATCACTTGTTTTTTTGGATACTTGGAGGGGTCCAGGGAGTTCTGGTTGACTTATTATTTAATCCTGTCATGCTTGGGAGTAACCCAAAACTTATCAGTAGCCTTATCAAGGTCATCATAAGATTTAAAATGTTTGTAAATGGATTTTTTCTGTCCCAACTTCTATTTCTGAGACAGTTGGTGCTAAATAATAGATAACTTTCTGTGGCAATAGCTATTCTCCCCCCTGATTATCAGAGTAAAGACCTATTTTACTTCTATAGCTTCACAGATTATAGATGTGAGATAAAACTTTCTTTTCTATGAAAAGGACCTATCAAAGCCATTCAGAAATCAGGCTCTGGCATATATACACTAAAGAGCTCAATGGCAGAAGTTTAATAACTAGACTGCACACTCAATATATATGTGTAGTATCTAGGAAATAGTAGTAAACCCCTTGAGAAAACCAAGCTGGAAAAGCTAAACTCTGATAAAAGTACTGTAGGTTTTTTAGAGAAGAAGAAATATAAGGGAAATGTATAAAGTATGTAAAAAGAAAATATTTTATTCAAAAACTAAGTGATAAGCCAACTTTTTCATCAGATACTTAGGCATATTGGTTCAATCAAAAGAGCTATCCCAGCTACCAACATATCTCACAATGCACAAGGGGTTCTTATCAACCAACCCTGTGTTGGATCTAATGGTATACTCTCTTGAGTTCTCCCGGAATAATTTAATATTCCCTTATAAAGAGGCTGTTCCAATTATGACAAAATTACAACAACAACAACTCTTATCCAGAACACTGTTGATCCCTGCCTAGATTAATGCCACATGCATCACCCTTTTGGTGGCCCAATTACTTTATCACACAGTATAAGAATCCTCATACTTCTCATTAAAGACATTAACTTATCCCTTCTATATCCTATTTCTAGACTTTTGTCTTTCCCCAACCTAAATACTAAACTATAACTAGTTGGGTGCAGTATTTGGATAGAAATCTTAACAACAAAGTCATGAAACGCTACAAGGATATCCAAAAGGTCAGCGCTATGGTACAAGAAATTTCTCAGTGTAATTTTAGCTGCCATGCAGGGAGTCTGTGAGTGGAGAAATAGGTCAGGATGGACCAGAGGTGATCTACAATGGCAAATGGTCTAGGGCTGGTTTTATGGTATTGCCCATGAATGGGAGTATTCAGGATACAGTATCTTAAAATTTCCTCTATTTCAACCCTGTAATAGGTAGCTATAGGTCCAGATACAAAAAACTGATATTACAGCTGTGTGGTCAGGTATATGATGGCTCATGTTGATGATGTGTGTTGTCAAAGAGTCGCTTTGAAGTAGTGCTTGGAGAAAAGGGACATGTTGGCTTGTTGAATGGTGAGAGGCAAGTTAAATGAATGTGTAGCTGGTGACTTTAAGCAAGGAGACATTGTGAGAATCAAGTTTGTGTGGCGTAAGTTGAGGTAAGAAGGGTTGGGTTGATGGGGATTGGCTGGGTGGGGGAGGTTGTATCGTGGATACTTACGTTGTTATGGTTGGGTATCAGAAAACATGATCAACAAACTGGAAGTGGCGTATCTGGGCTTAGAAGATGGCGGGTGGCAATTAAGGATTGTGGGACTCTGCAGTTAAGGGCGTGGCAGTAAAAATGCCTGCAACTGAAATCAGTGATTGGTCCGAAGCGGAATTTGAAACGGAATCAGCCGAAACACGAGCAGTTGGTACTGGGGTAATAACGCCCATGAGGCGAGCTTTTCGGTGTATAAAGGTAACCATTCGCCCGGCTCACTCTTCACTCATCAGCTATGCAATTCCCTATCGTCTCTGCCATCGTCTTCGCTCAACTTGCCTTTGCTCAGGATGCAGCAACCGATGTTGATGCAAAAGCTCCTGCCAACACCACTGCAAACTCCACTGCTGCCAACTCCACTGCCTTGAACAGCACTACCGCTGGTAACAGCACCAAGGCACCCTCTGCCGGAGCGAGCGCCAACTCAAGCGCAGGTGCCAAGAACGAGACCAGTGCTGGCAAGGCTGGAGCCAACGCTACTGGAGCCAAGGCTGCCGGAGCCAAGCCAGGGGCCTCCCCCATGGAAGCTGGAGCTCAAAGCCCCGTCTACTTCTCGACTGCCGCATTCTACGCCACTGTCGCTGTTGCCTTCGCCTCTCTATAAATCATTCTATAATAAAGCATCACCACACTAGCGTGGTGTATATATATACAGTCAAGCATGTAGTTTCTTCATTTTTGCCTTTACTCGAATTCCGTTTATCCATCAATCCAACCCAATAGCTTTAAGTTTAAGATAATTTTCATAAATGTACATTAAGGTATGAAATAGTCATGCAGAATCTGAAATACTCTTGATTGCTACAATAAGATTTTGATCTGACAAGCTTATTGAAGAAAATTAATTAATTAATTAATTGATGGATATTAATACTATAGTTTGTGTTCGTACAGGTAGCTGGTTGAAACGCATTTAAATATTTATTGTTTAGTGGATAGCAAGTGAATTAATGTTGATGGAGTTTTAAAATCACATTCCGTTACGAAGACCGTATTACATGCATTGTCGTTAACGAGATCCCGAGATAGTTAAATAGAAAATTTATTGAAGGTAATGATGGATTTGAAGCACGTGGTGCTGATCGACAGTAGATGGGCCGTTGTATGCGAGTATAAACCTTTGCCATGCCATTGGTGTTGGATATGGTCAATACTAATAACGTTTTAGTGACGGGAGGGTCTGGGTTCATTGGCCTGCATGTCGTGAAGCAACTGCTGGAGTCAGGATACTCTGTCAACACGACGACTCGGTCTCTGGCGAGCGATACCGCCCTCCCACTGAAGGAGATGGCGGAGCAGTACCCTGGCAAGCTACACATCTTTGAAGCCACTCTCCTGGAAGAAGGTTCATTTGCTGAGTCTATGCGGGGGGTGGATGCCGTGTTCCATCTAGCAACTCCTGTTATGCCCCATTCTGATAACGTGTATGAGAGTCAGATCCGCCCCGCCATCGAAGGCACTCGCAACGTTCTCGAGACATGTCTCCTCTCTCCCAGCGTCAAGACAGTAGTTTTAACGTCATCCGCCTTTACCGTTGTCAGCCCCACCCCTACAAACAACCACAACTACACCGAAGATGATTTCACCAACCCAGACGATAGCCCCGATATGGCATACGTCATAGCTAAAGTCGAAGCAGAAAAGTATGCGCTTGACTTTGCCCAGAAGCACCGTGACAAGATTCGCCTCGTTTGCCTAAACCCAGTGTTTGTTTTTGGGCCCGAGATCCAGGTAAAGGGCACCCATGGTACCCTAAGCCAACCACGATCCAATGTTGGGCGCGACATGGCCATTTCCTTCCTTAACGGTACACGTGACACAATTCCTTCAGGTACTGCTACATTTGACAATTACTGACCCAATAGGTATGATCCCTGCAGTCGATGTTCGCGATGTTGCAGTTGCCCACGTGCGAGCCCTTGAAGCAGAAAGCTTGGATGGACGGATCATTATCCACAGCAGCATGGTCAGATGGAGCGAGATGGCTGAGATGCTCGCCAAGCATGTCCCCACCGCCAAAGTGCCGACCGAAAATCACATCACCGACGAGCCCAACTACACCCTCAGCAACGCCAAATCCAAGTCCACCCTCAGCATGGAGTATATCCCCATTGAGAAGAGCCTTCACGATCTCATCCGCCAAATTGCCGAATTCCAGTAGTTTTTAATAAACCCCAATTCAATCTTCTCGCTAAAACATCCCCAAATTCCACCTTAAACCACACATCCGAGCTGAATATGCTGCTGATTCAATGGTTCCTATAAATACCAAATCAAACCTCCCCAATACCAAGCTTAGCTAACCAGCCAAATACAAAACCCCATCTGCTAATCAGAATCAACAAGCACCAGCCACATTTGAAATAAAGCGCTAAAAAATTATGATCACGCCCCATTAGATCCCTTACCTCGGGCCAGGAGCAGGCGATTCTCCCTTTCCTAGCTGATCCAAAAGTAAACATAAACCATTTCTAATCCCTCAAGCAACTATCTTCCATCTCCTCAAATCCTTATCCAAGGAATTCTACACTTATGTATGCTCTTGAAAGGTAGCACCCACCCATCCATTGGAATATCCAGGCCCTTGTAAAACCAATCATGGCATAAATTGTGACCTCTTGATGGAGCATCAAAATCAAGCAATGTTAGCTCATCCTTAAGCTTAACAAGTTCCAATTAGATAATGTGCCAGAAAGTAGTTGCTGCTGCAAAAAGCTCTACTTTAAAAATAGCCATATATTAAGCAACATTGCTTTAGCTGCTGCTGCCTAGCTCTGACATACCAACTAAAATCAGGGTTTTAAGGATATGAAAGTTTACCTGAGCTAACAAACCCTAGACTCACGACCAAAACCAAGTTCTGGGAATAGAAGATAGGCTTGAAGATTCCCAAGCTAGTTTCAAAGCTGTGGTGTAGCTAAGATCTCAAAAATACTGACATACCTTTCTTATACAGCAAATTATCATTTTAAGATCATTTCAATATCATGATAAAAGCTTTTTCTATAAAAATTATCTTCTTTAGAATGAATCCCAGAATCTTAAGCATAGTTTATCCAAAATATTATACATGTATAGCTTTACCAGGACAAGGCTCATCTCCAAAAAATATTTCAATAGCATAGTATCTATATGTTCTTTATAATACAACTCTCTTTCAAAATAAGCTACTGTCATGATGAAGTGTTTAGAGAGCTGATTTTAATCAGTCATGTGAGGAATGTAGACCCAGATCAGGACTGCTATTAAATCTGCAGGATAAATCCCCTGTCAAGGTTCTAAGTCATAAGGAAAATGCCTGTTCTAAATTAACCCACCAATTACCCAAAGTCAGGAAAATGCAAGCCAAGCCCATCACAGACACCATCAGGGCTAAAGACTTCCCAATATGGGGCACATACTATCTATCAATAGTAGTGCTGTCGTAACTGTGCTTTTCTAGCAGAGTTACAAGGGGAAAAATATTTAGAGAATAGATAATAATCTTTATTGTGAGATAGTGATTATATAACTATTGTTAATCAATGGATAGCAGGAACATGATTGGTGATCACACAGCTTGATGAAAGAAGGGGTGGCTTGATCCTGCTAATGAGTCAAGCGCCAAATTGAGGTATCCACTGTGAGGGATCATCATTTGTTCATGTTGATTGATTTGGTAATTTGAGTTGACTTCTAGGTCTGGCTTTGAGTGACCGGGTAATCGGATTGCGGGTCACAAACCCGCTTGGTTAGAACCTTGCTGGAGGGTCAAGCCTGCGGTTTTGACACCCCCCAGCTGAAAGTTGGCCTTCTCAGGAGGCAGGTTGTCGGGGAGGTCGTCAGGAGCCCGGGCGCCATATTGAACCAGTTGTTGTTTGGTGGCAGGCAGGGCAGTTTCCCGTTGTTTCTGTCTTGCTTTGCAAGGTCGTAGGCGGTCATGGTGTAACATCTTGTCTTGCTTGCGTTTCCTGAGCCCTTGCACAAGGTAAGTGTTATTGTCATTTACCTTTAGGATTATTGCTGGCCCTACTTTTTTGGGTTGTAACTTGCTTTTGTCAACATTCATGACCCAGACTTTGTCCCCGACTTCATGTCTCTGGCAGATGGGTACAAAGGTTTTTTGTAAGTGTTTCTTTTCTTTGGCTGCTTGTTCACTGTTGGCCTCTATTACTTGAGGATCAGAGCGAGGGGGGACTTGACTTGGAATTTCCATTTTGGGTCCTGTCAATACTTGAATGATATTAGGCTGTGTGCTGTATACCAGTTTAAACGGGCTTTTCCCTGTGGATCTTTTCACTTGGGTTTGGCACACAAGTAATGCAGTTGGTAGCTGCTTATACCAGTCTTCAGGTCTCCCAGCGGTGAGTTTGGCTAAGGCTTGCACAAGGCTACCATTAAGCTGCTCTACGCGTCCATTGGCCTGTGGATGGTATGGTGTTGTGACGGTGTGTTTGACCCCGTTTTTGGCGAGGTACACATTGGTGTTTTCAGAGGTCAATTCTTTGCCCCCATTGGTTATCAGGAGTTCTGGCTTTCCAAACTTACTGATTATTTCTTTGCCAATGAATTGTCGGACGTCATTACCGGTGTGAAATTTCACCGCTTGGGCTACTGGCCACCTTGACGCAAAATTGATGGCTGTGATGATGTATTTTTTGTTGTTGTGCTTTCCTGGCATGGGGCCCACAATGTCCAGAGCCCATACCTTGAACAGTAGTTGGGTTTGAATGGGGAGTACAGAATTAGGCGGGGTTTTGCTTCTGACAAACTTTTTGCAGGCCTCGCACTGTTCTAGCACTTCCTGGACATTGCAGTATAAGGTTGGCCACCAGGCTTTATGTTTTAGGAATTCATATAGATTTTGGCTCTTAGTATGTCCAAGATCTCTAGGTAGCAAAGAATGGTATTGACTTGTTGATGTATGGGAATTTAGGGAATGGTTGTGTCATCTGACATCTTTCTGTGAAGAGTCCCATATACGTCAGCAAAGAGGTGTTCATTCTTGATGACTGTTTCCTTGGTGATATTGGTTGTGCCTGCAGGGAACCCTTTGTCTTTTGTACGTAGCACTAGGAGAGGCCAGTCTGGGTCAAGCCCATTCTCTCCCCTAGAAGCGCAGACATACAGGCGGGACAAGGCGTCCGCCATGGTGAGTTTGGCCCCGGGCTTATATTGGATGAGCATGTTAAACCTTTCTAGGATTTCTATCCACCGCACTTGGCGGCGTGACAAGTTTGCCTGTGTCTTGAAATAGATGAGCAACTTATGATTGGTTAGTGCTGTGAATTCTTCCTGCCGTTCCAGGTAACAGCGCCATTTGACTAGGCAGTGTACAATGGCCAGTAGTTCTTTGTTGTGGATAGGGTATTGACACTTGCCATCTGTCAGCTTGCGCGGCTCGTAGGCTACAGGCAGGAAGTCACCGTCACTATTCTTAATTTTCATTACTCCCCCAATGAATGCATCTGAAGCATCGGTTTCCATCTGATATTCTCCATCTCATTTGGGGTATTGTAAGATGGGTGCTGTTGTGAGCTTTTCCTTGAGACGTCTAAAACAGAGGTCACATTGGGGGTCCATACAAACTTGGACTTGGCGCCTGTTATGGCAGAAAAGGGGGCGGTCAAGACGCTGCAGTCAGGTATGAAACATTGTACATAGGCCACCATTCCCAAGAAGGTGCGGAGTTCCAACTTATCCTTGGGTGGTGGTATCTTGCAGATGGCCTATATCTTCTGACTGTTGGGTTTGATGCCGTCTTTTGAGACTATGTGTCCCAAGAAGGGTAGTTGCTCCCAGAAGAACCAGCATTTGGAGGGCTTGGCCAACAGTTTGTATTGTGCCAAGGTTGCAAAGACTTCTTCCAGGTCTTTGTGGTGTTGTTCCACCAAGGGACTGTAGACAATAATATTATCCAAGTATACTAGAGCATGTCTGCCTATGTGGGGCGCAAATACTTTGTTCATGAAGGTTACAAAGGTGGATGGGGCATTGGTCATACCAAAGTTGAGTACCACACATTTTTAGGAACTGTACTTAGTGCAGAAGGCTGTCTTGGGGATGTCCTCCTCCTTGATGCAAATCTGGTTGTAGCCTGCAGTTAGATCAATCTTGGAGAAGACAGAGGCTCCTCCCAAGGTGTCAAAGAGATTGTCAATTAGTGGTAATGGGTAACAATTCTTAATGGTGACTTTGTTTAAGGCGTGATAGTCTGTGACCAGGCGTAAGGTACCGTCCTTTTTAGCCACAAAGAATACGGCAGCCCTAAAGGGAGACTGTGAGGGGTGGATAAGTTCTTTTTCCAGTGCTTCCTTGAGATAGGCGCACAGGGCGTTGTCCTTGTTTGGGGTCAGCCTGTAAATGGGGCGTGCCTTGGGTACAGCCCCCTTGAGTTGGATAAAGTGTTGGATGTGTTTCTCAGGGGGTAGCCCAGGTAACACTTCCTTAAAGATTTCTGGGTGACGGGCCACAATGTTGCAATCTTGCGGCGTGGAGGTGTCCTGGTGGTCCTTGAAGTGTATGATTTCATACTAGCAGGAGTCCCAGTCAATAGCTTTCAGGTTTTCCTTCTCATCTGCAGTATCTGTGATGCGCACAAAGACGTGGTCTTGTAGGAGTTGATCTACAGAGTCTGGGTAGATTTGATGGTTGACACCTTCACGCTTGATGGTCAGCACTGAGGTTGCCCAGTCCACGTGAGGGTTGTTTCTCTGTAGCCAGTCTAGTCTCAGTACAATGTCAAACTTAGGGAAGTCAATGACGGGACCTTGAATGGTGGAGTAGAGGTTCTCGAGCATGACAGAGAAGGGAGCAGTTTCTTTTGTCACAGCAATGTGATGTTCATCAGCCAGGACCACATTTTTAATCCGCAAAGGATTAGTGGCCAGCTTGAATTTATCCACAAAGCTGCTGTTGACTAAGCTTAGATCTGCACCCAAGTCCAAGAGTGCTGAGCCTGTGTAACTGCAAAAGCGGAAAGGGTAAGACATCAATTTATTGGGATGTCTGGCAATAGTGTATAGTACCAGGTCTTCTGAGGGCACTTGGATCATTGGGCATTGGTCCACGTCCTTGGGTTGGTATTCATTGTTGGGCAAGTCAGGAGTTGCGTGGGGAGAGCTTGGCTTGCTTAGTGCTCTCCCCGGGCTTTTCCCTCATCTTGGTTGCCTTGGGTGGCAGTGACACAGAAATGGGTACAATTTGATTGGCCATTATTTCCATTTCCATGTGCATTTGAACCCGTGAGTTTGTGGTTGTTGTTGTTTCCGTTGCCTCCAGGAGGTGGTTGCAAGGAGCGCCCACTTGAATGTGAGTCCTTGGGTCTCTCTTGTTTCCCAGTCTGTGCCTTGTGCAGAGCATTGGAGGTTTGTTCTGCTTTTTCTGCTTCATGGTACAGGCTTTGTAGGTTGGTAACTTGGTCCAGGTTCACATGTCTCATCACGTGCAACTTGAGAGCATCATAGTACATGAGGTGTGTTGCTGGGGTGTCAAAGGCCATGTCAGATGGGGCGCAGAGACGGAGTTCCTTGTAGGCGCGGGTGAGTTCTTTAACGGTGCCTGTCTGGGTTAGGTTCTTTACTTGGCGTATGATCATGAGTGCCGTATCCTTAAGCACAAGTCTTGTCAAGAAGTCCTGTTTAAAGGTGTCCCAGTTCTTGTCAGTGTGCTATTTATGCCACTTGTTGCACCAGGTGCCAGCGTCATGGGTCAGAAAAATGGAAATCTCCGCAATCCAAAACCGCTGTGGGCACTCCATCTGAGCCAACTTGCTTTGGGCGGACTGAATCCATGCAGCAGCATTGTTGTTGTTGGCCCCCGCAAAGGGTTCCAAGGCAGTGCTACAAATTCTTTGTGCAACATAGGCGGGCATGGTGGTCTTGTCTGCTGGTTGTGGCGTTGATGAGGGTGCCTGAAAGAACCCTAGGGCAGACAGGGCGTTGAAGGCAAGTAGCAGGATCACCGTGTTTTGGTAGAGAACAAAACCATCAGGTATCTCGGTACCAGGAGTGTACGGCGTCCAGTTGGGCGGGAGGCCAGACATAATTCTGTCAAGGATTTGTTGGCCGCAGCGTGTGCGGGCAACATGCGGAATTTTTCAAGATAAGGTAGGATGGAGAACCTACCTGTGCTACCAATGTTGTAGCTGTGCTGTTCTAGCAGAGTTACAAGGGGAAAATATTTAGAGGATAGATAATAATCTTTATTTTGAGATAGTGATTATATAGCTATTGTGAATCAATGGATAGCAGGAACATGATTGGTGATCACACGGCTGGATGGAAGAGGGGATGGCTTGATCCTGCTAATGAGTCAAGCGCCAAATTGAGGTATCCACTGTGAGGGATCATCATTTGTTCATGTTGATTGATTTGGTAATTTGAGTTGACTTCCGGGTCTGGTTTTGAGTGACCAGGTAATTAGATTGCAGGTCACAAACCCGCTTGGTTGGAACCTTGCTGGCAGGTTGAGCCTGCAGTTTTGACAGTGCCAACATATTAAAAACATCCAACTAGTCCCTGATGTCACTTTGAAGCCTATATAATTCTTCTTCTCCAAATAAGGAGGTCTATTCATTTAAATCTTGTTCCTTTTTTGGTAACTCTACCAATACAGCACATCAGAAAGTTGGCATTTCTATAGTATTATCTGAGCCCTGCCTCAAGAAACCATAAGGACCCTGACTAGGGACAACTACAATAATCCTTGATTTAGTTCAAGGCTTCACATGAGCCTATTATAATCTCTTAAGCATCCAAGATCTACCTCTTGCCTATAGGTGGTTGATCAGTCAAAAAAACACTGTGTTACAATAATTATAGCTAACTCTTGTTGGCTATATTATTCCAAGAGCTTGCCGAGATCCCTCTGGACTTGTAATAGAATAGGGTTTGTAAAGTTTAGCACCAGATGCCAGGTTAGTTATCTTAGTATTGAAACAGGATCACTCAATCACATTGGCACACCACCAGTAGCACTGTATTAACTTAATTGATAGCATGTGCCTGAATTTATGGGGTCTGTATGCAGAAAATAGAGCAATATAGTAGCGCCACTAATAGCATATCAACTAATTGGATTAAGATCCTTAGGTCAGAGTCTCTTAGATAAAAAAGTGAAGAATCAAATATGGGACCACAAAAAAGTGCAGGAATTGAAAATATCACAGGCCAAAGTGCAAAAATTGATTCTCTAGAAGCTAACTTGGAAGCCAAACCCCATAAACTTCTTAATATGAACTTTTAAATGTTAAAGCTTCTGATAGAATAGAAAGCTTCTAAGTATTCCATCTCAGCAATAAAAAATATAAAGCGGTTAATAGAAAGTGTTTAAATTAGCTGTTATTTAAAGAGGATCCTTCTTATACTTAAAAGCAGAGTTACACTAGATTTTATATGTGGCTTTATTAAATAAAATATAGGATATAAAAATACACAGAAACAACTTTATAAAATATAATTAATTAATTAACTTTTGATTTCATTTATAGCTTATGTAAAGCTATAATAATGCTCTAGTATAAACAAAGTAAAGGATATTTTCTAAAAGATACATGTACATAACTTTAGTTGTTTTATCTTAATAGTAAGGTTATGTTAATTATAAACCATTACAGTAATTTTCAAACCTGTTGAGATAGACAAAAATTCTTAGTCCAAAAATGAATTCAAATCAGTCTAAAAGAAAAATCAAAAAGGATCCAAATCTATTTTAATTTAATATAAATTCCTTGATTTTCAATTTTTTTAGACTGAGAATATTTGTTTATCTCAACAGGTTTGAAAATTACTGTATAGAAAATTAGCATTAAAATACTAAAAGGTACATTACTTACTCATTGAAGATATAATATACAATGATATACCTAATAAAAGATATAGGCACATATCTTTCTAATAACCTACAACCTTTAAATCTATCAAGAGCCTGTCACTTGGATTTCATAAGAATGGAGATGCAGATATTTTTATTTGAAAACACTGCAATTCCACCAAAACATGATATAAATAGTTCAAATTGTACAGTAGTTTTGATAGCTATGGCAACAAGCAAAAACAATTTAGATTTAAACAAAATAAACTCAGATTTAAACAAAATCAAAATGAATCCAAATCTATTTTAAATCAATATAAATTTGTCTGTTTTCAATTTTGTTTAAATCTATGTTCATTTTGTTTAAATCTGAATTGTTTTTGCTTGTTGCCATAGCTTTTAAAACTACTGTACTGTGAATTCAGAACCTAAAGGTAAAAATGCAGGATTTTCAAATTCTTTTGCATGAACTCACCAACTTAATGGAGTAATTTACATCCCATAAAAACTTAATTTTTTATATAAAAGGATTAAAAGTATTCCAGTAAGTTGATGAGTTTATGCAAAAGAATTTGACAATCCCGCATTTTTACCTTTAGGTTCTGAATTTACAGTATAGAAAAGAGATATCTTATTTACTTGGATTTATTTACACCTTATTTTGCTCTAATATACAATGCAAAAGATACAAGAGAAGACAAGTGAGGAGAAGAGAGGAGAGGAAAACAGAAACCAAAAGAAAGATTTTTTAACCTGTATTAGATTTTATATGATCCATCCTCCTGACAACACAGAAGCTTTAAAAGCTTTTTGACCTGTTGCAACATATTCAATTACTCCCTCTCAGGAAACTAATTCCCTGAGTAACCTTTCAAATGATTCCCTGACTAATCAATATGTTGGTGGCAATACTATCTACAACAGCAACTGTGGTAAGTTTGACTCCCTAGTACTTGACACTTTGTCGAGTACCAGGGAGTCAAGTGCCACATATGTGAATCTATTAGTATTTTTGGCTTAACCAATTTAAAGCTAATTTTTACTAGTAATTTAGGGGTTTGAAACCAAAAACCAAAAATAAATTTACTCAAACTTGACTCTGTTTAATAAATCAGTTAGCTAAAATACCGATTTAAGGGGCAATTTATAAGTAAATTTACTAATAGAAATGAAAAAACTTGTGTTCAACACTCTAAACCCAAAAGTGACCAGTTCAACACTTTTTAAGCCAAATTTTAATTTTATTAATAAAATAAATATGCGCTTATATAAATTTTATTATTTACTATTATATTTTTATTATTAGTGTCCATAGTTGTTGATTAGGCTCCCAAGCACCACTATACTGGATTTAGTGGTATAGTCATTAATCAAATGCCCCACTTGTTTTACATTATGTCATTCCTGGGTTTTTGGATTAAGTGGTGCCACATAAATTAAGCCCAATTTATTAAGAGATTTCATATGTAATTTATAAAAAACTGAAACTTGACACTTTCTTTGTTTGACTCTATCAACTTGACACCTGATCAGTTTTGGATTTAATTAATCAAAGGCTCAGAATTAAGGCTAAATTAATATGTGACGCACTATGAGCGCCACTCAACACTCATCCACTTGACACTTTAACTTGGGGATTAGTACAGAGAGCTTCTTAACGTTTTAACCAACACTATGGTAAATAATTCACTCCCAGCTCCTCACAGCATGCCCTAATCACTAATAAACACCTTCCTACTCATTTACTTTTTTAACTTATATTGTATTTTATTTTATTTTTGAGAATATGATACTTCCTTGCTTTTGGGTTAACTTTCAAACCCAGTTTAAATTTAAGCAAGTTTTATATGTAAAAAACATAGTAAATTTGATGTTTCTGCTCGACTCCGGCATACTCAATAGTGAGAATTCAGCTTTTTCCGGCCGTTTGACAGTGCCAAACTTGACACTTTACTATGTTTTGAATTTTCAACTCTCAATAAAAAAAATTCCACATAATATTTTTTTTGCTATTATAATCTACTACTTTTTCTGCTGCTCTCCATATAATTTTCATATATTTTTTTGATTTTCAATTAAAAAATTACATTAATTTAACACTAAGATGTTATGCTGAACCTAACATCTTTGATGCTTTATCATAAATTCACTTATTTTCTATGTTTTAACCTTTATATCTACACTTTGAGTTTCTATTTTGCTTCTATTTACTTTTTTATGTTTTTTATAAATAAAACTTTATTTGCATACTTTTCATTCAACTTTTGCTTTGTTTTACCTCTTTGTGTTTGCAATATCTTCTCAATCATTTTATTTACAATGCTAAACTTTTCTTTAGACTAAATCAAGCAAGAACAGCCAGCAGCCTAAGCGCCAAGCCTCCAAAGGCTCCAAAGAAACTGCCTCCACCCCCAAGTGTGCCAAGAAGCCTGCAAAGGCAAAGTCCCCAACCCCATCTCCTCCCACTTCATCTCCTCCCACTCCTCCCACCTCCACCCTCATCTTCTATATCCCCTCCACCTTCCCCCCAAAAATCATCTCCCAATAAATCAGATGGTGATCTTACCAACCACTCATTTTATCACTCAGAGGCCGACTCCAAGCCTACCAAGGAGCGCCGGACCAAGAAGGCAAAGGCTGCCAAGGAGCCCACCTCTTCTTCTGGCAAGAAAAAGGAGGCATCCAAGCAGGCATTGAAGAATCCTTCCCCTCCCCCTCCCAATGGCTCTTCCCCTCCTTCTTCATCTGACCCCAAAGATGAGCCAGAGGATTACTCCAAGAAGTTTAAAGCTTCTGGTCATGTGGCTTGGGATCCACTGGCCATCCACAACATTTGCAATGTGTACAGAGAGTTTAAAGTTTTCAAGCGCTTCCCCCGGTACTTTCCAATCATGTCTGTAAAGGGCAGCCCTGGTTACGTTGCCAAAAATTATATATTTAATTGCAACAACCAAAAGCGGCAGACCAAAAGCAAGCACTTTGTCTGCAAGGATAAGACTTGTGGGGCCTGGTTGAACACCAAGGGCTGGGAGCGGGTTACTTTGGAGAAGAGTGAGCATACTTGTGAGCCCCCCAATCATCTGATCACTTGGATGTTAAAGTGGTACCTTGTGCAAGTAATACCCACATCCTCCCATCTTTGCGCATCAGATCTGGCCATCAAGGCCCTCCAGCACCTGTAGCCCAACAATCTTAAGTTGGTGCCCACCCAGGAGCAACTTGTTAAGTACATCAGTGATAAGAGAATTGCTGCCAATCCCCCTCCCCCCAAGGCTTCTGACGTCCTCTCTGAGCTCACGCTCACTCATGAACTTAAGCAGCTTCCTAGTGGGGAGCGCTTCCTGCTTCATGATGACAGGCCTGCAGCCAAGGACCATATAATCTGCTACTCAACTCAGCAGAACCTGATGGAGTTGAAAAGGGCGTCAACCTGGCTAGTTGATGGTACCTTTGCCACTTGCCCCCGGATGTTCAAGCAGCTCTGGATGGTTCATGCCCAGATTGACATCCGGGTGATTCCACTTGCGTTCTTCCTTCTTCCTGGGGCCACTGGGGCCATTTATACCCGCTCGTTCTCCATCCTCCACCAAGAACTTGCCCTCCTTCTTCCTGCCAATGATGATGAATCCAAGAAGACTCCCCCCCACACCCGCGTCAACCCACCTGCCTCTGACAAGGACCAGGCCACCCTGGACTCAGAGGAAAAGGCGAGGCTAAAAGCTCTTGGGCCTCATGTATGCATTATGGACTTTGAGCCTGCTCAGTTCAATGCATTTGAGCAGCTGTTTAGCGGGGAGGTTCAGGGGTGTCACTTCCACTTCCGCCAAGCAGTTGCTTGTAACATGCAGGCCCACACAGAGCTTAGTAGGTTGAGCTGGAGGGATACTTTGGACACCTGCAGATTTGTGCTGGCACAACTTAGTGCCTTGGCTTTTTTAAAGCCAGAGCACAGTGCAATGGGGTTTGAGGTGCTCTCAAAGGATCCCTACATAGTGAAGCACCCGGAGTTCAAGCCTTTCCTTGAGTACTTTGAGCCCCAGTGGATTGGGAAGGTTGTCACGCAGAAACAAGGCAAGGCCTGTGCCAAGGCCAGCTGGAATGTGTACCGGGCGGCAGTGAATGGTGAGCTCAAGACCACCTCAGCGCTAGAGGCTTACCACAAACACCTCAAGGCCAACTTTGGGCTCCACCCCAAATTCAATAAGTTCTTTTCCCTCTTGCAGCACAAGCAGGAGAAGACCATCTCCAAGCTGCGTGACTTGGCCAACCGCGTCCCCCCACCAAGCCAACCACCTGCTGTACCCTCTTCACCAAGGCAATCCAGGGTGCAGCTAAGCACAAATACAAGGCTTCTGAGCTTAAGCAGCAGCTTGAGCTTATTGCCACTGCCCTCCTGGAAGGGACCAAAATGAAACGGGAAAAGAAGGAGGAGGAATAAACTTGCTTGCTTGCTCAGCTATATGATTTTTACTTTTAACTTTTAACTTTTTAACTTTAATTTTTACTTATTAACTTTGATCATTTAGTTTTTAGTTCTAATTTTTAAGTTTTTAATTTAATTAGATAGCAGTAATTGTTCTATTTACACATGGTAAGTTTGAGATGTATATTTAAAGTTGGAAGTAAGTGAAATATCTTAATTTTTGTTAATTTCTAAATAAAACATATGATATTAACAGTTGTGCTTATATGAACTATATCAAATAAATATTAATATTTCTTTATTGTTTGCATAACTTTATTTGTTGTATTTGTGTTTATTTTTGTCTCATTGGAATTTTAATTTTTATGGTAATAAAAAATATTTTTATAATGAAGAGTGTAAATTACATAGTAAAATAAGAAAAATTGCTTATTTTTCAATAAGTATTAATTTAGATACTGTTTTTATTGCATTTTGGAGCTCTCTGGGGTCACTTTAGTATACCATATCTGTATAGCTTAATTTTTTATATTAAAAGGTTTCAGCACATCAAGATCTGTTAATTAAAAAAGTGTTGAGTACCAGGGAGTCAATCAGGGCAAAAGCTGAATTCTCACTTTACTATAGTGTTGAGTTCAAGGGAGTCAATTTCAAGGGAGTCAAGTACCAGGGAGTTGACTTTAAGGGAGTCAAACTTACCACAGTTGCCTCTACAACCATCTATTACAGGATCAAACCTTTTGAGTCCTAATTGGAACAACACATGAACAAGCCCCATGACTTAAAAGAAACATTACTCAGAGAAGCCCCATGACTACCATGGCGTACATGGACAGCATGTGGCTTCTCATGATACTATATAATTCTCCATATCCATATCAAATAAAGTGACATTATCTTCTTAAATTTCCCCTTTAGATTGTTTATTATACTTCCTAGAAGTATATACTTGACAGTGGTAGCACAGGTAGGTTATCCACACCTACACAACTTAAAGGGAAAAATCCTCTCAAGAAAAGAAACCAGCAGATGGCACCCCCACAGGCTGGAGAGATTACAAAGAAGGACAGGACATTCCCGAGAGATTTTTTTGGCTTCAACAATGTTCTTTCCCCACCAAACAGTACAGCCTTATCAACACTTGTGGACTCCTGAACCTGCCGCCAACTCCAACCTCACAAAACACCAAGATACCCAAAATTGTGTTCCAGCAACTATGCTCAGCAGAGATTGGAACATATTCAGGACTATGCCAATAAAATGCCAACCTCTGGATCCAAAGCACACAAAACAAGTTTACACAAGTAGGCTATCCCTGCAGACTCTGGGCCAGTGAGATCTCCCTACACATCACGGGGCTGCCTCCCAATTTGTGAGCAACTGGTTCAAACAACACCCTGATCATAATAAAAGTAGAAAAAAATTTTCAAGAAAGCCTTCTTTGAAAAGTTTGCCATGAAGAGTTCTGACCTGCTGATCATGACATAAACCATTGAAGAATATATTGCAGCATACAATGACATACATGATTGAGCTCCTGGCATCATCAATTTGGATGAAGCTGAATCATGTTTAGATTTCTAAAATGGTCTCCCTGTAAAGTTTTGTGGCCCACCTTTGGCCCTGGATTGGGATGTATTTCCCAGACCATCAAAAAAGGTGGCCCGCGTGCAGGCAAAATCCCTCCAAAACCTGGAGGACTTGGCCCACACAGTAGATGAACTCTTTGTGTTGGCCTTCCTGGCTGAAGTTCCCATTTCCCCTTTGGAGTCCCCTCTAACTGCGGAGGAGACATTAATTCAGTTGGATTGCTTGTTGTCCTGGTGTTGCCCGGTCCTGAAACAATTAGCAAACCAATGAAAAAATGCGGGCCACATGAAGTCAGAAAGGTCAAACCTGTGGCCTGGGGAAATTGGGTACCAAAACCCGCAACCAGTGGTGTCCCAGGTAGCTAATTCCTTTGGCCTGGGAGTCCCCTGGCCCAAAACAATTGGGTTCCAGAGCTCTCTGGTGGAGATGTCAGAGGAAGGCATTAGGGGGAAATGCACACCCTGAGTCCTCAGAAGGCTCCTAGCCAATTAAGGGGCTGAGTCTTACATCCAGCCCCTATTTTCTGGGTCTCAAACCAAGATAAGATTGGTTAGTACTCTTTAATAGGCTCCCCTTTAGATTGCACTCTGATAGCCCCTTTCATAACCCCTCCCATTCTATCACCCCCCTTTGCATAAAATGGAAGCATGAGCCGTCAGGTCCCTTGCTTACCAATTCCAATTGTTGAATAAAACTCCTGACTTTGAAAATCTTTTGTTTTTTAAAAGTTTGTTTAACAATAAAGGTATTTATCCCAACTCCTGCTGTTGTCCCCGCCTCCTGCTTTCTCTGGCCCGCCTGCCCGTTGTTTTTTGTTGGGAATTGTTCCAAGTATATTAATTTGGATCATTTCCTATTATTTTACCTGTGCCCCTGGTCTGTCTGCCTAGTAACTTTAACAAAAGAGGGGCACCCGCTGAAATCATGTTGTCACCTTGGTACAAGATGGTATGTGAATACTGGTGCCTATTTCTTTCTTGTTCTGGTCCTCAAACCCAGTCTTTTGGAGCAAACTTTCCTTGATTTCTCGATCTACTGAGTTTATTCCTGGTCTTTTTGCAAATGTAATTGAACATCTCACCCAGATTCCCATCAAACCAGGATTTTATGGGTTGTTCTCTTGGTTGTCTTCTTATCTTGAAGAGTTGTTGCCACCTTTAGAATCTGTTACTACTGAAACTCCTTCTTCTGACTTGGTCAATCCTTCCCCCTTGCGCCAAATCCCTGAGTCAAATGCAGAGGCCCTTTTCACTCGGGATTGCTCTCTGTGGTTACTTACTGGAGCCATGGTCATGGCTTTGGATGCATACTTCCCTCCCCTTTCACATCCGGTCTCCTTTGGGAGGCCCCTCTGAGCGGCTATCCCAGTCTTGCACTGGATGGCATCCTGGTGGTTGGTCCCAACAGGATGGGAGCCAGACTTTTTAGTCTAGCCCCCCTCTCTTACACTCCCCACACACACCAGACACCAGTTTGATATGAGGCAATGCAAGAATCTCCAAGATGTATTCTTGGAAGGAAAGCGGGGTACTTAGAAATCTGCTATCTACATGCAACCAACATACAAAAGGAGAGCTCCTCAGCCAAAAAGGACACTTCCCCAAATAAACAAACTAACTAACAAAATCACCCTTGAGGCAGAAATTGTATAACCCAGGCAGGCAAGATGAGTTCTGATACTACACTCAAGGATGGAAAAGCTCAGAAAAGTTCTTAGGAAAACCACCCTTTGCCGCTTTATAATAATTGTACAGGGACCAAGATGTGAAATCAATAACCATAATCCAATTACACTCCAGAAATCCTATAATTTTTGCTTCCCAAACAGGAAATAAACTCCTTATGTATCATCTCTGTTTTTTCAGATACCAAGGCACAGCACTATTCTGCACTGGAGCAGAGCAATCCCTTGAAGACAAGAAAATTTCTAACCTCCTGAAACTACCTACAACCAAGAGCAATGTCAAAAGATTTATCATAGCAGACAACAGGAGTACCCTGGTCAGCAAATAGAAAACCCCTTCTGGGCACAGATAAGGGATGTTCTAACTACCCTCAGTGGTCCCATCATGCTAATATATGAGTACAGTGTAGTGCTTGGCCTAGATTAGATGAGGAAGAAAAGCCTTGCATTGATTAGGATAGTGTCACACTCACAATACAACAAGGAGAAGTACACCATCATGTATACCTAACTCACCTTGGAACCCTTGTGAGAGATCATGTATTTGTGAAGATTATCAAAACAGAAAAAGAAAAGGCGTCAGCAAAACTGACTGTAATACATGTATATACAAAATAATTCATTTTAAAATGTGGATGTCCCACAAAAACCAGATACTATACAGCAGCAATTTTCAGGAATTTCCCTCTGTATTCCAGGATAGCTTCCAGTCTTACTAACTGACAGAGATATTCAATAAATAATTTATCTAAAAGAAAGCGTATCTAATGTTACAACTGAACCAATTAGAGTTCAGTATTTGATTGAGGAAGACAACAGTCCAATAGAAAGGACAAAAGTGCATAGAATAATGTATTGTTTATTGTAGAATATTGTGATTAATATACTATATGGGGAAAGCCACATGGGGTGGCATAGTGGCAGGTTCCAAGTAAGGTTTAAAGCTGGGGAATAACTTGTGCAGGGATAAGCAGTTCAAATTGGCAGCTCCTAATTAGAAGATAGTGCCTGCAATTTGACACTGTCATTAGATTGATCCATGCTGTTAGATACGTCCTGGAGCAACTCACTGAGTGCCCCCTGTGTATTATACAGCAGTTTTAAAAGCTATGGCAATAACCAAAAATACTTCAGATTTAAACAAAATGATTTCAGATTTGAACAAAATCCAACTTTCAAGTAAAAATATACACTCTGTTAACAGGGTTTATTGGCATTAATGGGTGAAATGAGTCAATACAGCAACAAAGGGCTCATGCGCAAAGCAAAACTATTCAAAATACAATCTGAAATACATTGATTCACAAACAAAATGGTGTGAGTTGACTTTTGGTGTACATATGTTTACTATGTGAATTGGTGACAAAATACACCCAAACAAGGTGAGTCAAAACTCAATCCTAAACAAAACACAATAGCAACTTACTATGTAAACAAAATCACTCACTTAGTGTGTGCAATGGATTGTAATCATGAATGATACCAAGGTATCTAAAATAAGACATGAGATCTGAAACATAAGTTTTAAAAATATTGTTTTGGGTGCTTAATTTGGCATGAAATCTGGGAAAATGGGTGGAAATTATTTTGGGTATTCTAAAATGGGTGTTGTAAACCAGAAACAACTAATTAAAAAATAAAAAATCTATAATTGGGATATTGGGTGGGAAAAATTCTAATTAAATATCCATATTCAGATAAAAGCAAAAAATAAAATTAGGAGTAACTTAATTGAAATTTATTTAATATTTTATTAAATTTTAAAATGAAAGGAACACAACAACAGAGTACCAATACACCTGTTGTGCTCTGCAGTTGCGGTTGCCCCCGCAGGTCAAAGAATAGAGTTAGTGCAACCCAAGTGCCTACTCAAGGAGGAGACGGGAGAGGAGAGTTCCATAGTGACGCTGCACTGACACATCTGGTTCAAGGAGAACAAGCTGCTAGGGTGTGGAGCATCAACCCTTGGGTCCCCAAGCTGACCTGGAAGCCCACCAAGGTCACCACTACAAAGAAAGTTATAAACAAGGAGGTAGAACTTACTTTGTATGTGTTTGACGTTGTGTACCGGCAAGAATTGGTCCCGTCAGCCATGATGGAGAAGGTGAAGCCTGTACTTGATACTAGCTACAAGCCCTACGTCAGTGATGGCAATCAGGAAGAGGACAAGGAGCCTGAGTTCTTCAGATCTGATGAGGGACAGTTGGTGCTAAAGAAAGTTGCTGCAGTTTACATCAAGGTGCCTATGTCTTGCAAGCCAGTCTCCAATCAGGATCTAGATTCACCAACTTGTGCAAAGCCTGCTCAAAAGCGCATCCCCAACATTAAACACATCATCCTGCTTAAGCTAATGTATGAATTGGGATATTACAAGGCGGCTATGGCCCTTGTTGGAGTGGATCCCAAGTATGCCTCCAAGACCTTCAACAAGTTCATTAACACGGGTCAAGTCCTTGCTGCGGAGAAATCCATGCGTGTTTCCACCATGCTCACCAAGGAACACAAATGGGTAATCTGCCAGTGCATCACCTGGGACTGTCATTTTGAACTGGCAAATATAAAGGTGATGGACAAGTCCACTTTTGGGGTTGAGGCTTCCATTTCCTTTTACTACCATCTGCTGAAGGGGAAGCGCTTTTCCTGGAAAAAGCTCAAGGTATCTCTGTACAATTGGAATAGCCCAACCAACATTGAGACCCAGAAAAACTACACAGAGGCGTACACTGCCCTCAAAGCCAAGGGAACGGTCAAATTTTACTATATTGACAAACCAACAGTTGCCTTGTCAATGTGCAATGCATATGGGTATGTCCCCAAAGGCTCAAATGACGGGATGGCTTGGCGTGCTGCAGTCCGCGCCACAGACTATTCAATGGTGGCTCTCATTGGTCCAAAGGGGGTTGATCTATACCAAATGATATTGGGTTTTCATAACAGCAGGTCCATTCTATCATTCCTCCAATTGGTTCAGGAGCACCTGAGGCGCACAAGCCCTGGCTTCACCAATGTCATTGTGTGGACAACGTTGGTCTCCATAAGGTGGCTGATATTCTTGAGGAATTCACAATGATTGACATTAGCATTGCAGTGGGCCCCCAGCAATTGGCCATGGCAAATATGTGCCTTCTCTTCCTCCCTGCTTATTTGCCCTTTCTAAATCCCATTGAGGAAGTCTTTGGGTGGCTCAAGCAAGTTGTCAAGCGAGGAACCCCAAATGGGACCAAAGACCTGTTTAATTTGCTGCAGGCTGGGATCCACACCCTCCCAGCTGAGACTGTGGCCAAATTCTATGGCCACACTGATTTGTTCATCCCTGATTGCCTTGCCAAACAGCCAATTAATTAAAGGCTCAGCTTGTCCACTTTTTTATATTCTCTAATTTACTATTCAATATTTATTAATTATCATTTTATATTTAGATGTTTCCAAGCCTGCAATCACATTCAGCAGGGTCATCAATGAAGGTTAGTAATTTATTTATTTATAATCATTTTTTATTGTATCATCTAAGGGTATCCCAAACACTTGATACTGGATAAGCAAACACATTAATATCACTTTTGGCAAATAAATATAAAGATTGATTAAAAAAGTTAAATGTAAAGTGTACAAATTAGAAGTAGATTTTATTGACATATATTATATACTTTTATTAAGACCTTCTCTGGGATATATTTTGCAAATCTTGTTTGCTAAAATAAGAATTAGAAAATTTTATCATAATAAAAATAGTATGAATTGTAATGAAATTTATTGCAAGAGAGAATTTATTAAGAGCGTCTGTAGTGAGTTCTTCTGTATGTACCCACCCCACAATGGAGGTGGCGCACAACCTCCACTGCCACACCTTAGACAGTGGATACACCCTTATTAAAATATTCATGGTGGCTAGTAAAAGGGAGTAGGGTCAGGTGCAAATGGAGGAGCAGCTTCTCTGGTGGGGCTGCAAACCTGTAGATACCAGCCAGGACCAGGGCATCCTGGATGACGTGATCCACCAAGTCATACCTAGGGGGGACCTTCTTCCTGTCCAGGGAGAGCCTGGCCTTTTCAAATTCCTAGGAGGACCCTGTCAAGATCCTCCACACTGGCGCACATTCCAAAGTAGAAGAGATACCCCAGATAAACCACCAGATGAAGCCTTTGCCCAGCAAAGGCTTCTGTAAACTCGCACAATTTATTGAAAGCTGCACTGATCTTCTTTTCATGCTTAGTCTTCACAAAGGTCAGCTCCATGGCTGCAGGGACCCCTGTCTTGTCAGCACTCCATGCCAGCCCGCAGTCCACCAAGAGGATTTTGGTTTTCTTGATGGCTGTTGCGTCTGCAACAGCCAATTTTCTCACCACACGCCCAAAGTTGTCCAGAAGGTAAGAGATTGTGTGCTCCAAGGGGTAGCAGAAGCAAGCAGACGCATGGCCCCGGCCCATCTCCGGTACATTCTTGAATGGGAGCATTGCAAAGACGTCCAAAACAAGCTCAATGTAGTTTACACAGTAAACTCCACTGAGTGATACCAGGTCCAGTCAGACCAGTTGGGCATTCTTGTAGGCAGTAACTGCCCACTTGGATGCCCCCTCTCCATGTGTCAGCCCAGCCAATGCCTCCCTGGACATAGGAAAGGACCTGTGGATACGGTCTTCAAGCTCCTGCAAGACAGAGGAGACAGATAGAGCTGTTTTGCCACGTGAGTGGCAAAATTCAAATAGAAGGTGGGCGGGACAAAAGGAGCCAGGACCCAGCGGTGTTCACCATCAATGTTCTCTAAAAAAAGGTAAGTATTTTGAAGTTGTTAATAATTTTATTTTTTTAGATTACTTCCACAGGTTTCATCCTTGCCAGTGGCTTCAGCAGGCTTTGCCATTCTCAGTGCAAGTAATTTTGCTGGCAATTCAGTGTCCACAGTTCTTGCGCGCTTTGCAGGTTTGAGATGTTCATATATCTCAGGGTCATTGACCCAGATGGACGGCGCAGAGAGGGCAAAGGACTTGAATTGAAGGCCTTCCACAATGTGCTTCTGGACATTTAAAAGCTGTTCAATTGTTGTTTTGGGGGTGTCTGGCATCTTGGCCATGAGTGACTTGGTGGACACCTTTTCAATTTTGTCCCCTTCAAGGACGGCAGACTTAACTCTTGCTTCAACCTTGCGGTCAATCTCTTTAATTTCAGCAATTACTGAGTCAAGATCCTTCAAAAGCTTCTCTAATTCTCTCATTAATTTTTACTAACCTTTTCATATGTTTTTATAGCTTTTGCCCCAATTATTTCTGTATTATTTTGATACTGTTGCCTCTTTGTTTATTCCTTTTTTCCCATTTACTGCATTGTTCCATCTTTTCACCCATTGTGTATATGTTTCACACTCAACTAAATATGTGTTATTTGCTTTGTGTTGGCATTATTTCCTTAATCACCATATTATTTTTGACGCTTTGCACAGCCCCTTGTGAAAATATTAACAAAAATTTGGAATCAGCTAAATTTGAATTAGAAAATTATAGGTTAACTGTTTTTAGATAAAGTTGTTACTGATCCAAATTCAAATTCTTAATGATAAACTTTAAGCCAATCAGGAGCCAAGTGATAAAGTGATTGTTGTGACATAAAGGGTCATTTAATAATTCTTTGATGCATGTGCGCTAATTAATATGATTGGCTGGATCTTTTGCTATTATACGCCATTGCTGCTGTGGAAAGTTGTTGGTGGACTAGTAACCAATCAGCTGCTGGGTTAGCACTAATCCACCAACCTCTTGCCATAGCAGCAATGGCGTACAATAGCAAAAGATCCAGCCAATTATATTAATTAGTGCACATGCATCAAAGAATTATTGAATGTCCCTTTATGTCACAACAATCACTTTATCACTTGGCTCCTGATTGGCTTAAAGTTTATCATTAAGGTTTTGAATTTGGATCAGTAACAACTTTATCTAAACACAGTTAACCTATAATTTTCTAATTCAAATTTAGTTGATCACCCAATTGTTGTTAATATTTTCACAAGGGGCTGTGTTTGTGTAAATTCACTGCCACCTCTGGCTTTGGATCACTCAATTTTCCCTTGTCGTACCAAGAAAGGTTCTAAAACGCCTGCCAAACCCCTTAATTCTTTAAATGATTTAGCTCACATGGTAGATGAGAGGTTTGTGCTGGCCTATCCTGCAGAACCTCTACCTTTGGTTGCTCCCTCCTGGGAAGAAACACTGGTTAATTTGGACTACTTATTAGCTTGGTATCGCCCACTTCTAAAAACCATTAGAGCTGGCCAATCAGAGGCCGCCACATTGGCACTGAGCAGTACAAGTGAATTCTAAATGACCAGTGCCTCTTCCAGCCAATCAGATCTGACCGCAGAAATTGGAATGAAACCCTCCAGTCCCCCTGCCCCTGCCTAGAAAAGTTTTGCCTCCAGCCAATTAGATTTGGTTCCACTGTCATGTGACCCAACTTATTATGCAGCCCATCCCTTTTATGCAAGCAAGGGGACTTCTAGTCCCCTGCTTGTCTATTTTCCAATAATATTAAAGTTTGGAGCCATTCTGCACTTTATTTTTAATATTTGTGTTATTTTGGAACCCAGTTTGAGTTCCTATAGCCTAAAGATTTTAGTGTTAGTTTCTGCTTTAAGCTTACCTTCTGTCTGCCAGTTTCAAACCTGGCTTCTCTTCTGGTTCATTATACTAGTATTGGTTCATCCAGTAGTCGCCTTTCCCGTTCTTGCTTTCAAAACCGAGTTTGAAAACTTAAATTTTCAATTGATTTTTCTTATAATACCTATTGTTATTTTGAATTTTCTATTGAAATCATTGACTTCAAACCCGCTCTTGCTTCCTGTTGTTATTAAAGGTATCTGAGGCTATAGTGAAGCTGCCCAGATCCACCCAGTTGCTCCTCCTTGCATCCTTTTCTAAGACTACTCTACCAGGATATTTTCCCTCTGTTTTTGTCCAGAAAACCCTACCCACCTGCCCCAAATTTTGTGAAGAATATTCCTATGATACTCCCAGTGCTTAAATTTGTGGTTTTTTCCCTGGCTCTGTTCTTGTTACTTCTGTGGTCCACCTCCCCTGATCTGTGGGGAAAAAATCTCTTTGTTGGCCCGTCTGGTAGGTAGAGACCCTGCCAGTCTCTGGGACCTCCCCAGCAGTCTTCTCTTTTCTGGAGAGGCTGTGGTCAAGAGCTTGACGTGTGATGATTTGGACTTGGACACTGTGGACCTTACTTCACCTGTTTCTGAAGGAGCAGCACCTTTCATACCTCCCCTCCCCAACGTGGTCCAGAGGCATGCAGTACCCCCCAGGCCCTCCAAGGCGTCCTCTCCCGCTCCTACCCGCACTCCTTGGTTGCTCACCGGCCTGATACTGATGGGTTTGAACACCTACTTCCCTCAGTTGTCCCCAGTGTTCTCCCTGTGGTCCCCCCTCCAAGCGGCCATCCCAGTTCTGCACTGGATGGCATCCTGGTGGTTTTTTACACTGGGATGGGAGCCAAACTTAGTTAGCTTAGCCCCCCTCTCTCACAGTTTGGTTGCTAAAAATAACTGAGTTCTGGATCTAGATAAATGACATAATAAATATATGATTTTATAGAAATAAGCTGAACATAAAGAATAAAACAAACTATAAACAAAGAAAACATGAACAATTGAAATTCAAAATAAAAATAATATAAATCAAAAATGTTTGGCAATAGGAGGTTTATTGGTGTGGGAAAGAGTGATGCCTAGTAGGCAGAATAGCGCAGGAAGGAAGAAGTAGAGTCAGTGCTGGCCTGGGGGGTTTGGGATTGGGTGGGTGGGGCTGGAAGGTGGGGGTGGTGGTGGCGGGTAGGGGTAGGAGGATTGCTTGTGATGGCCGCCATATACCGCTCATCATATTCCTCATCCGGCATTGGCTGGATGAGCTGGTAGGTGGCTGTGACATGTGAGGGCAGGCGCTTATCCTTATATGATTGGTTGCCCATGTTCACATGGAAGAAAATTTGGGCAAACAAGTCAGCCATAATTTGGCAGCCAAAGAGAAAATTGTGGTCAAGGATCCCAAGATAAAGATCATTAAAAGCCTGAGGGCAGCACTCCTGTAGTGTGGATCTGATGTTGAAGAAGACAACATCACCCAGATGGATGTCTGCATGGCTGGCAGGGTAGACTGAGGCCTGGTGCCCACGTTGCTGGATGGCCTCAAGGGCAGTGGAGCTACCCTCCATCTGGTGGCTCAAGAAAACCTGGTGCTTGGAATTCAAGACATCTCAGGAGTCAAGTAATCCACTGAGGATGTGGCTATACTTGTAGCCATCAACAAAATCAGGGTTTGTCCAATAGTAGACAAAACCCTTGGCTGAAACAGCCAGAAATGCACCAATGAAAGTCCCCTTCTTGACCTTCTTCCTCCCTTTTTGGGTGGCGGCTCTTCCTTGGGCACCAAAATTGTTAAAAGCTATTGATAGCTTGTAGTAAGAGATGAACATGATGTCATCTGTTAGACTAGTCAAGCATCAGACTAGGGTTGCTTCAATGGCCTGATCATACGGGGAATCCTCAGCGCCATCCCATTGGTTGCTGGCAACATTGGTAAGAATCCATATTGAAGCCTCCTTTCCATGAATCCAGAGCTGCACCATGCACTCAGACACCCAAACGCCATGGTGCACAAGTTGCTTCCGGACCTGGGTCAGGGGAAGCTTGGGGTCCTGCTGAAGGAGGTCAAGCATCATTGGATACACCTCTGTGATTTGGGACTTGGGGGCCTTCTTGGGCTTCTTGGCTGTCCCGATCAGATTCCCCCTGTTCATCAGGTGGTTGAATTCCCGCATGACTGTAGCCCAGGTAAATTGCAATTGGCTAGCAATCTGTTCCCAGGCCTGACCCTGCAAGTTCAGTGCCACAATTTCCTGAATAATCTGAGCAGTAATTATCCTGTGTTTGGGGTGCTGGGCCAGGGGCTGAAGCCTGATTGGCTGTAGGGGGGCAGGTTGGGTGGTGGCGGGAAGTTGTTCCAAATCAAGGTTGCCATCCTGATTGATTGGTTGGTGGGCAGCTTGTGTGGGGGTGGGTACAGGAGCAGGGGTAGCACTGGGTGCAAAGTGACTATTGAACAAGTCAAAACCATATGGGCTGGGGGTCAGGTATAGGTCAGCTTCATTGTTACCCACCTCAAAGGCTTGAGTGTAAACAAGTGCCTACACTCCCTGAGGCTTGCCTCCATTGAAGCTGGCTTGGCTGCTGGCGCTGTGGAAAATGTTGCTATTGAAGCATCTTAAAATAAAACCTAGGATAAAATCACTAAAAGTAGAAGTTTAAATGTTATGATTTATTTTTATTGTAATCTCAAGTCCATATTTAGAAGGTTCTCAAAACCATTATACACAAATAAGGATCTATGAAAATGGATAAAATGCCTCTGTACTAAATTGGATAGCTGTTGATTGGCTGTTAAACTGTTATATTTCTATTTTGGGCTGCTCACAATACACATCTTGTATGACTTCATTTTGTTTCATGCTTGTTGAATCTTGCTTCTAGATTGCCCAAATTTTGTTTCATTTTAGTCCTTCTGTTGGTGCCTCATATGAATCCTGATTGGATTATAATATACTCTGGAATAGCATTCATCCATCTCAATTGTTGTATAAGTTCATTTTATTTGTGGTTTGAACTACACTGCTTGATATTTGATATAATTTTGTATAATGGGCTAGTGAAATTTCGTTTTTGTTTGACAGTTCATTTATTAACTGAAATTTTATATTTTAATTGAATCTTAAATCTTGTGCAACTGGGATTTTGTTCAAGTCTGAAACCATTTTGTTTAAATCTGAGGTATTTTCAGTTGTTGCCATAGCTTCTAAAACTACTGTAGCTTAGTTTGAATCCTTCTGTTTCAGGCTTTCAGAAATGTGTTCAAGAATTGGTATTGATTTACTAGATTGTGAGATATAAAACAAACAAGTGAAGATCTTCATGCATATGAAAAACATGTTTTTACATGAATTGGGAGACTCAGAATTGTATAATTAAATCAGTTTATTATGAAAGCTACTTTAAAGAAGCTTCAAACTCATTTTAACAGTTTAAACACATCAATTAAGTCCAGAACAAAAGACAGTTTTGTGTCAGGAGGATCCTGACACCTTCTTAGGGCACATCATCAGCAAGAACATGATAAACCCAGATCCTGAAAATGTAGGTGCCATAATTGACATGCCAGAATCTCATAGCAAAAGTAAACTCTTTATCTTCTTGGGGATGATTATGCATGTCAGAGATTTACCTCCAACTGGGAAACATTTACTGCCTCATTGTTTACAACCACTGACAAGACAACTGAGTTTGTCTGAACATCACTACAATGACAACACTTCTGCCAGTTAAAAGAACACATGATCACAGCACCCAAGCTTTAATACCCCTATCACAAAGAAAAATAAAAACTGAAAGCTGATGTATCTAACTATTTTATTGGGTGATTACTTTGGTTACAGAAAACAAGCAAGTTTTTGCTTCCTTTTGCATATGGGTCAAAAAATTTCAGATGGCAAACAAATATACCTCATCAATGACAAAAAGTTAATAGCAATTGTGCATTGTCTAATTAAATGGCACTACTATTGGGAAGGAGCACAAATATTCAAAGTGTTAACTGACCACAAATCATTAGTGTTCTTCAAAACACAACAGTACCTCTCAAGAAAACAAGCTTAATGAATTAACCTTATCTAAAGTTACCCCATGATTATTTAATACAAACCAGGCAAAGAGTTACTTGCAGCAGACACCCTCTCAAGGTTTTATTGTAAGCATTTACTCTGAACCAATGTCAAGGACCCCAATTAGCCCATTTTAATAACAAAGAATCTCCAAGAAGTCTTCCCACCTGGTACTCCAATAAACATACAGTAGAAAATTCTCAAGAACAAACATCTTAAAAAATATAGAGTACTCCCTACTGTGAATTCAGAACCTAAAGGTAAAAATGTGGGATTGTCAAATTCTTTTGCATAATTCACCAACTTAATGGAGTAATTTTCATCCCAGAACAACTTTATTTTTTATATAAAAGGATGAAAAATATTCCATTAAGTTGGTGAGTTTACGCAAAAGAATTTGACAATCCTGCATTTCTATCTTTAGGCTCTGAATCTACAGTATCACATACTGCCAGATGAAGAGACTGTACTGTACATAACATTGCCACAAAATATTGCCACAATCATTTGTTATTAAAGAGAATTAGAACACAACTATAAAAAGGAATTTAAACAAATATGTCAAAACCTGTTACTGATGGCCAAACATGCTGGACAGCATCAAGAAAGTCCTCAATCAATGTGAAGTATGTCTACTTAAAGACACTCCCAAACCTATAATACTGGTCTCAATAACTCAATCATTCAAGGTATGGGCACTGTATATTTTGAAACTCATGTCAAAAGACAACAAGATCAAAAAGCAAATCAGTACAGCTATTATTTATACAAAAAGATGATATGTAGCACAAACTACAAAATAACATAAAGAAAACACTGTGAGACAGTTCTTAGGCAAAGAGATCATCACCAAGTTTAAAAAACCAGCCTCCTAATTATGAATGGAGAAACTGAACTTATTTTCATTTACACCAATGTTCACCCTGCCAAGAACAGCATCAAATATACTTTTTCCAGCTCTTATCACCCACAGGCTAATGATAGTGATAAGGAGCGCCTTTTGAGGAAGCTTCAAATATAGAATTAGGAAGAGAAGAAGTATATTTTATTGGATAATACTTTAGACTTATATAGCTTTAGCTGTGGTGGGTATTTTAGTTGGATCAAACCTAGGGGCTGGTCATGTGCTGGATGGGTTCAAGTTGCTGGATACCTGGACAGTCATGTGATATTGGTTTATTGACATTTCTGGTATGTCAAATGGTATATCAGAAAGGCACCAAATCGGGCAATGACTGGATGTTAGGTGTGATGGCAATAACCAGAATACTCGTACATCCAGACCCTTGACACACCCCTCCCTTATGGGGTTACTCAGGTACATCAGGAGGGGGATTTTTTTGACAGCTGCCGCCTGATGTTCCTGGAGTTTTTTACTAGTGGGCACCAACTGGGTTGAGTGTTCTCCTTTGCTAGGGCAGAGGCAATATCTCTAGTACTTTTTGGTGATGGGCTCTTTGGCACCCTGGAACTTAACCAGGTAGGTGTTCCTGTCTGATTGGTATCTGATGATTCTTCCTGGTCCCCTGTGTACTGAGTCTAGCTTTTTTCTGTTCCCAGCTAGAACTCAGACGGGGGAGTTGATGGGGAGTGGGTCCTCTGTTGAGGTTACCTTTTGGGTTTTGAGTCTCTTTGTTTCTGCCAGTTTGGCTTTAAGGTGTATGTGTTGTAGAGCTGGTTTCTGTTCTACTGTGGGATGTTTCCCCTGGGGGGGGTCTTCACATATAGTTGGTTATTGCGGGCGACTATTTCTGGCTTGTACCTGTATGTTAGTTCAAACGGTGATTGGCCTGTCCCTTGATTGGTACAAACCCGGGATACTAGTAGTGTATGTTTCACATAGAGTGGCCATGTGTCTTTGGCTTTGCCATCCATTATTTTCTCCAGGGCTCTGATAAGGCTGCTGTTCAGACGTTCAACTCTGCCGTTGGCCTGTGGCCTGTAGGGCAAGGTTGTGGAGTGTTTGATGTTCTTTGTTTTTATATTTTTGTTTACTACGTGGCCTGTTAACTCTTTTGCTCCATCTGTTATGATGTAGTCTGGAGTGCCGTAGTCTGCTATGATTGCTTTATTGATGAATCAATTTATTGTTTCCGCCTTGTGATCTTTTGTTGCCCAGCAGATGGGCCAACATGTGGCAAAGTTGATGGCTACAATTAGGAAATGTTGATTTGTTTTGGTTACCGGGAAGGTTCCTGCTACGCCCAGTCTCCAAACCTTAAATGGTTTGGGGTCAGGTACTGTGTTGACTGTTGGCTGTGGCGCCTTGGTGCTGGCGTATTTTTCACACACTGTGCACTTCTTTAGAACATCAATTATGTCTTGCTTCAGGTTGGGCCACTATACTATCTCTTTTAATGTGAGATATAGGTTGTTAGCCTTTGTGTGTCCTAGCAGATGGTGGTGTCATAGTATAGTGTTAACTCTTTGTGCAAGTGAAATGTATGGAATGTGTTTATCCTTGATGATTTGGTATACCATGCCATTTGATACCTGGAAATGTTTTTCATTCTTTACTAGCGTATCATGGGTTAGTTGGTGTGTGGAGGTATCATTTACTTTTGTCTTGCACTCAGTGTTGTATAGGTTGGGCCAGTCAGAGTCCTGGTGGTCAGGGTGATCCTCTCTTGGCTGGCATAGTCTAGAGAGAGCATTGCCCGTGACCAGCTCTGCCCCTTTTTGTATTGAATGTCCAGGTTAAGCTGTTCCAGCAAGGACGTCCATTTGGCTTGGCGCCACGCAACTGCGTTCTGAGTTTTGAAATAGATTAAGGATTTGTGGTCAGTTAGCACTCAGACATTTAAGTGTCCTTCAAGATAACATCTCCATTTCTTGCATGTGTGATATATTGCTAGCAATTCTTTATTGTTTATTGGGTACCTTTTCTCTGTGTTTTTTAGTTTTCTGCTTTTGTAACATACTGGCAGGAAATCTTGCTGCCCTGGCTGGCAGATGTGTAGGACTGTGCCAATGGCGGTGTCACTAGCGTCTGACTCAAGCTTGTAGCACCCGTTATTATTAGGACATTGCAAGATTGGTGCTTTGATCAAAGCTTGTTTTAATAGTTGGAAATTCTTGTTGCATTCCAGAGTCCAGATGAACTTCTTTTTGACATTACCTTTGGTTAGGTCATTGATTGGTGTGGTTAGTTTTCTGCAGTCTTTGATTATTTCCTTAGGTAAGCTACAATACCAAGAAAGCATCTAACTTGTTTAACAGAGGTGGGGCGTTGCATGTTATTTATGGCTTTTATTTTATCTGGGTCTGCTTTGATGCCACTGTCAGAAACAATTTGGCCCAAGAACAGGAGTTCCTTTTCCATAAATTGGCACTTACTTGGTTCTATATAAAGTTTGTGCTTTGCGAGTTAATTGAGTGTCTTGCGGACATGCGTGAGGTGTTTCTCGTTTGTTTTTGAGAATATGATGATATTGTTGAGGTAACATAATGTGTTTGAGAGTCCGTTTAGCGCTTGGTTCATCATAGTGGCAAATGTTGCTGGGGCGTTTGTCATCCCAAAATTCATTACTTTACATTCAAACGACCCAAATTGCGTGCGGAACGCGGTCTTTGGTATGTCTTTCTCTTTAACTTCAACTTGATTATAACCAGATGTGATGTCAATTTTTGAGAAAATTTTTGCTCCAGAGAGCCTTGCAAATAGGTCTTCTATGAGGGGAAGTGGGTATTTATTTTTACTGTACTTGCATTTAGTGCTCTGTAGTCAGTAACTAAGCAAAGGGATCCTTCTTTCTTCTTTAGGAAGAAAACTGCTGCCCCCACAGGGATTCAGACAGACAAATGAATCCTTTGGCTAGGTTGTCCTTGATGTGGGCTTTAAGTGTTAGGGTCTCCATGGGGGAGAGTCTGTATAAGGGTGCTGGCTTAGGCATAGCTTTACATAGGTCAATGCCATGCTTGACTTCCCGCTTGGGGGTAATTATGTGAGTTCTTCTTTAAATACATGGGTGTATTTGTTTAGAAGTGTTGCAAGTTCTGGGCATTGGATCTTTTGTGTTTGTATATTATTAAATTTGGAGTAACTCATTATATGGAGGGTACTGTCTTTGGTTAGATGTTCAGAGTAATCAGATTTATGACTTGGACAAATACTGTGTCTCTTAGAATGAGGTTGTTGGGTTCTTTGAGAATGTTGAAATTGACTCCATTGTGTTTTATTGTCATGGTTTTTGTTTTCCAACATACACTGGGATTCACTCGGATGAACCAGTCTATGCCTGCTACAATGTTGTAGTTTATGTTGTTCATGACAAGTCCTTTTATGGACGTTTGGATGCCTTGGAGATCAATTCTGAAGGGAGTTGTTTCTGTGACAGAAATCACTGGATAATATAAAGCCGTTTCTAAATGATGGGGAATTACCACCCAAATCCACATAGAATTGATGATTAACCACCAACGCGGCTTCAAGTATCTTTTTGTGAAATTTCCAATTAAAACTCCAGGATTAAGTAGAACAATCAATCCTAACCAGAGTAAACCAAGATAAATGACCTGGGAAAGCATCAATGCATCTTCAGCGTAGAATTCTGGGCATTGAGAAGTGACATGATTTTCATTTTCCAGAATGGGGGGAGGAGCTACAAAACCGGCTGGCATGAAATTAAAATTTTGCGACGCCAACGACAAAGTTCCAGATGCTGGGCCCCATCTTCCTGAAATGATTCTGTTCAGAATCAGATTGTACGGGATATACCGCAACAACCCAAGCACAGTATGCATTTTTAAAATTTAAAATTAGAACTTGGGATAATTGATTTTTATTGAGTAAATTTAGAAAGACTCAACTCTTAGAGTTGAAACAGGGAAAATTATTCAATATATATCAGAAAGATTGACTAAGCAATACCACCTGTTTCTTGATCTCCTATTTCTTTGGCATCTTCAAGTAAGTATCTAGTCCAGGTTGCAAAGAACCCTTGTGTGACCAGTTTCTGACAACCATGCTGATTAATGAGCTTATATTGGGTGTCCCTCATATTACCTCAATTTATTAACGTCAGTTTACAAGGGGGCTGGTTTCAGCTGGCATACTGGAGCAGCCGTGACCCATTTTTGATTGACTGTTTGGTTTAAATCCATTAACTTGGTCAATTTTGATACAGGTTTCCCAGCCTTCTGTACCTTCTTACTTGGACAGACAATACCCGGCATTATGGAACTTACCGTGACAGTTTTGCCTTTGAGTAGAACTTTTGATTTGTCTGCCATTCTGGCGTATTTGAAGTTAGATTTGATAACTGGTATCTTGTATTTGGTTAAAAATGGTTTTCTAACCATGGTGTATTGTGTACCAGAGTCAAATAAAATTTTATGTGCATGAGATTTTTAAGTGCATGGATAGACAAGAAGTTGTGAGCAATCTTTAATTTTTATGTTCATAAAAATGGGGGATTGCGGGACACGTGGGATGCGAGCAGTAAAGTTTGTGCCTTGGTACTTCTTCTTGTTGTATTGGAGGGAGACAGGGGCACTTAAGCCTGTTCCCCCTCCTCTTTTCCTTGTTCCTCTGTTTTGAGACCTTCAAAGTCAGAGAATGTGGGGTCAGATTCATAGCAGGTTGCTACTTCAGCATTGTTAACTTCAGTGGTGTCCTCTTTCTTGGGACAGGAGCGGTTTGCGCTTTGGCTATGATTGCCATTGTTACAATTGGAGTTGCTGTTGCTATGATTGGTTTTCTGGCGCTTTTTGCCATTAGAGTTGTCTCTGCCATTGCCGTTTGAGGAGCAGTTGCCGTTGTGTGTGGCATATTCCATGTTTGCGCGTTTTTCTGTATGTTTGGCTTCTGCAATGAGCGCAGGCATGGAGGTGTTAGCCTCTGGGCGGATGAGGGCAGCAACAGAGGGTTTTATTTTATTGATGAATGAGGCTCTAGTGTATACATTGTCAGCTTGTGCTGGGTTTTGGATTTTGCGGTGTATTTTCTCAAATTCATTGACGTAAGCTGTGATAGTGGTCTTCTGAGGAAGATCACTGAGCTGTATTGCAATGTCTTGGAGAGATTCAGTGATGCGGAAATTGTGGGTGATGTTGGCTTTGAACTCTTCCCAGTTGTCAAGCTGGTTGTCAGTTTGTGAGCCAACCCAGGTGGCAAACCAGTTAGCTGCGGCCTTGTATAGGCGCTTGCTGGCTTCTTGGACCCATTTTTTGTGGGGAATGCCGCTGGCGCAGAGTTTCACAGCTGAGTGGTCTAGCCAGTTGATGACGTTTTCTTTGTTTTTACCAAAGAACTTGTCAATACCAATGTACTTGGTGTTGGTAACTTCTCCTGCAATAGGCGGTTGTGTGTTTGTTTGTGATTGTAGAGAGCAACTGTATTGAATTATCTTGGCACATGCTTTGGGCATGACCAGTCCTTTGAATACGGTGCACCCACTAGGAATATCTTCATCAATGTTGTGGGCGTGGAAGTATGTTTTCCAGGTATCCTGGGATGTGGCCTGGTTGAGTGCGTGGGCAAATGTGGGCGGGTTCTGTTCAGTCATTTTCTCTTTCATTGGCATGGTCAAAAACCGTAGTGCTACCAGTGATAAAGAGCGCCTTTTGGGAAAGCTTTGAATATAGAATTAGGAAGAGAAGAAGTAATTTTATTGGATAATACTTTAGACTTATACAGCTTTAGCTGTGACAGGGATTTTAGTTGGATCAAACCCAGGGGCTGGCCATGTGCTGGATGGGTTTGAGTTGCTGGATACCTGGATACCTGGACAGTCATGTGATATTGGTTTGTTGCCATTTCCGGTATGTCAAATGGTATATTGAAAAGGCACCAAATTGGGCAATGACTGGATGTTAGGTGTGATGGCAATAAGCGGAATACTTGTACATCCAGACCCTTGACAATAGAGTTAAAAGGCTAAATAGTTCTCTAGTAGTAGCATTAAAAAATTATTTGCCAACATTTCTACCTTAGGGCTGATATGCTATCAACACCACTAATGATATGTTACAATCACTTGGATTTTAACATGAGAAAAAGCCCATATGAGCTTGTCTATGAGAGCAAGTCAACTATTGTCAATACCACTCTGGGACCACATCTACCCTTATCTAAAAAAGCATCTACAGCTGAAAACCTCACAGTACAAAAATCCAGGTAAGATCAAGAAGAAAAGGGGGAAAATAGTAGAAAAAAGACAGTATCACTCCAGGAAGAAAGATTTCAAATAGAAGATAAGATCTGAATAGTAAATCACAACCTACATAAGTTGAAACCAGGCTAATGGGACCTGTCATTGTCATGAAATTCAAGCCAAACAACACCTATCTCATCAAAGAAATTGGTGTCTGTACTGGATTGAAACTTATATATCATGGCTGACTCTGCCTTTGTAAGGCAAGAAGCACCCAACACAGTTCCAAATTACCTGTTCTCAATGCCAAAATAGATCAATACCAATCAAAAATCCCAGATAATCTCAAGAAAGTCACATAAATCTGATTTTCAGCATCCCAGGGGGAGATGTTGCAATATCCAAGATTACTCTCTCTTGGAAAAACATTTCCCCATAAATGACTTAGCTACAAAATAGTTGATGTCACCCCTGCCACATCCTCATATTGTATGGGATTAACCAGTTTGAATCCCAAGAGGAATACTAACAGGACAAGCCACATGATTGCTATGATGTACATGAACATATGCGGCTTGTCATGATAGTATATAATGCTCTTCTTTCATATCAAATAAAGTATTATTCTCTTCTTAATTCCCCCTTTGTCTTGTTTTCTGTACTTCCAAGAAGTATAAAAAAATGAAGGGGAAAATCAAGAAGATAATTATACTTTATTTGATATTGAAGAAGAGTATTATATATTATCATGACAAGCCACATACTGTCTATGTATGTCATGGCAGTCATGAGGCTTGTTCCAGGATTGTTCCTAATAGGATTTAAAATGTCTGGTCCTTGTACAGCATGGGGGTGTGGTAATAGTACCACCTACTATTCAGCAGTTGAGTTATTTCTCAGGGAAATGATTTCCTGGTAAGGAGTTATCAAGATGTTATAACAATATTGATCGACATATACTAGGATGGGAGATTTACCCCTTGCATTGGGAGCAAATTGCAGAATGAAAATTGAATTCAAAGATTCCGAGACGCAGCTTACTGGGAAGCAATGAAAAAGGGAACGAAATGGGATGCAATGATTGGATCAAAATCCATACGACATCAGATTTCAATTGGGTTGAGAAATTTGATACTCAACTCTACAATTTCTTGAAAAGTGTAAAGGGTTATATTAAATATAAATATTGTGTTCCAGCATTTCACATAAGCTGATTGCGTATATATCACCAAAACATATATCGAGTATATTGTAGGCAGCGAGTATACCGGGCAAGATGCAGACACCTTCTAGCGTTGAGTTATTTGCCACCCGACTTTCAGACCCAAAACTCAGTACGAAATATTTATTTTGGAAATAGAATGGCAAGTTTTTAATCCCTTTTTTAGCTGCGACATTGAAGACTAAAATTGCTCTGGAGCTAAAGGACTCCAAGGACCTTTTCACATTTGCCGAAAATCACCGGTTGCTTTCAATTTTGGTGCCTTCTCTGTTGGGACTTTTAGAAAAGGAGCCCCCTTCATTCTCACACAAGGCTTATGAGCAGGTAGGTTGCAACAAGTTGATCTCTGCGATTAAACCTCTTTAAAGAAACTTAGGAGCACTATTTTAGAGATCATCAATCGCCTTCCCTTCAATGAAGCTCTCCGTTTCCAGGCAGTTGACATCTCAAAAACCTTGTTCCAAATCTTAAGGACTGATAATGAAGATAATGCCTTAGCCAGCCTTAAGATACTAGCAGATTTATTCCGCTGCTACCGAACTGAGTTAGGAGCTAGCATTCTCATTTTATTTGAAATTATACGTGATATCTACACCAATATGGAGGCAGTTGTACGAGAATTGTTTGATAGCCCCGGAACCCCCGCATTTGTGACGGTAAGCTTGATATAGTTTACAAGTTTTTTAAATAAAATTATAATTTTAAATCTTCGGCGTATATAGTATTTAAAGTAGCTTTGATCTTTTTATCTAAAAATATCTATTCGCTTCAATGATACTTTTGATAAACTGGCTTCTAACTTTACCAGCAGCCAGGGATACCACCTATAGGATCCCCTAAGCCCTCTTCTCCTACCGGTGACCCAAATGATGTTTCACAGAAACCGATTCCCAAGGGCATGTTCAGCTTCAAGCTTTTAATTGAGTGCCCGCTGCTGCTTAGACCTTTTGGCAGCTCACACAAAGATCTCATGCAAAGGCTTGCCTCGGTACTTCTTCCTTCAGCACTTGAATTTCTTAAAGTTCAAGCAGCACCCCAAATGGAAGCCCACCAGATTGAACAATCCAACGGGAACTACTTTGTTGGCGTGAGTCCAAATATCAAGAACAGAGCAGCCTTTTCAGATTTTGTTGTGAGCCAAATTAAGACCCTTGGGTTCATTGCTCTGCTCAACCGAAACAATTGGCTCAACCTTAAACCTCACATGGGAGAAGTATTTGAAATATCTCTTCGGTTGCTTTGTGACTGCCCTCCTGATTTTACAAGCTCCCGAAGAGAAATCTTTGCTTCATTAAATTATCTCCTTTGCCAGGAGATCAGACCTCATTTTCTCAAGAACATCAACCTGCTGCTGATGGATCAAATTATGGACTGGACTGGCGCGACTGCTCGGGAGTCTCTTAAATACGTGAGCTACACAGTGCTAGCAGACTTGCTCTTGTTCTTTCGGGCTGACCTGAAGTTCGATGTTCTTACAAGGGCATCGTTAATATTTATCCGTGGTCTGCATGACGGTCATTTGACTTATTCTATGCAGAAGGTTTGTGTCCGTCTGGTTTCCGGGCTCGCCGAAAGTATTGCCAACAGTGGCGACCGCCACAATGCGCGACTTCTTCTCATGCAAATCCTTAATGCGTTTGTCACCAAGCTAGAGAGCATTAGGCAAACACTGCCCGGGATCCAAAAGCAGCTAGTTGATTCCGTGCCCCCACGGTCTTTCCCAACCATTGACGTCTTGACTGCTGATAACATCGAGGACTTTGATTTCGAAAAGATCCGGCCTCTCTGGATGGGCACCAAAGGAGTGACAAATGCTGGGGAATTGCTAAGAGATGCGCGAACGTTTTTCATCTTTATGATGTCGCGTCTCGATTCTCTGATTATTGCTCTCATGACGCTGAATCCTGCTGATGCCCCCGGGGAAATTCTGTATGGCTTCACCTCTGACGACACACAATTATTTGCCCGCCTGTTTTGCGATGGCTTCAAGTGTGTTAGCCTATTCAGCCTGGAGCGCAAGGAGCCCCTGGTGCTTCCCTTGCGGGCGCGTGACGGCACTGGGCTCAATACAGATGCGCCCGAGGCCCTTGATATTGCTCGTACCCTGGTTGCGGTCTTCCAGAAGACGGACTTGGCAGTGTTTCATGACGTCATGGCTACAAATATTGATGGTTTCTTTTTACAGTTTATGGAAAATTCACAGCTTGCCATCCTGCCCAGACAATTCTTAGCTAGCGAGCGACTGGGGGCTGCTTACCTTGCCGTTCTTCTAAGCTATTTGGTTGAAAAACTGCCTGCGTTAGGAGGAGGTCCCGACGGTGTCTTTTGCAGTCGCCTACTTCACCTGTTCGGACTGGCATTCCAGACTGTCTCAAAGAATCCTAGTCTTGAACACATGGGACATTATTTTTCTTGTTATGCCTAGGCGCCAGATTGGTTATTTTATAACTTAATCACATTATTCATATTCAAATTATTCAGAAAGAGTAAAATACAATCAATCCCAAATATTTAATTGATCTTGGGCTTGGGTGATTTTTTAAAAAATAATTCATTGATTTTATAATTGAAAATTGCAACTTATAGTACTACTGAAAATATCTTAAGTGCTACTACAAACCAAAAATATTTATGATGAGTTGCATGGGAGAGTAATAGCAGCCCCAAAGCTATAAATGCTATTACCCTATCTTTGGCTCATCATAAATATTCTTAGTTTGTTTCAGAAAAAAAGGTTGTTGTTTTTGAAAGACTGATAACTCTATTTAAAATACACCCTCTAGTAAGCTGCCCTACTTCATGAACTTGCCCCAATACACTACTAGCATCTTCTGATATTTTTGTTTCTCTGGTATCATCACGTGATTTCAAATGATAAAATATCTCAGAATATTCTGAGAAGCTTTCAAATGTTAAAGGTGAAGTATATAACTTCCCATCTTTCATCAAATATGAAAGATTAATGCGCAGATTTTTAACTTCAAGCTCTCTTTTTATAGGCCTAAATTTCCTTTCATAAATATAAAAAAATGCTTTTTGGGAAACAATTGAACCAGTTAAAGATGAATTGTATAATTCTTTTCTTCTTTCTTCTTTCTCACAAATATTTTTTAGATCATTAATGTTGTTAATATAAAGTACATTTTCTTTTTCCTTTAAAATTTTTGATATTACACCAAAGTGACCATCAACAATGCTTTTTCCATGGCATTCAACAAAACGGTTATATTTTATGGAACCCTTAATATATTTAGGTGCCTCTTTAAATAAGTAATATAAAAATTCATATGATCTAAAATGATTTCCATTATCTGTCCATACTTTTATATTTTTTATTTTTTTAAATCTATCTAATTTAAGAAGACTTATTAGACATTCACCTGAAAATAAAGAATCATGTGATAATATTTGAGACAAAAAATCATGATATTCATATTTAATTTTATTGTTTTCTTTAAAAACTAATGCAAACCCTAATAATGAGATTGGTTTTTTTGAATAAAAACAATTATTGGTCTCAATTGGACCACCTCCAACCTTTAAGTTTTCTTTATAATCTATAACTACAACACAAGACTCATCATCTAGTTCATTAATATCTTTTTTATATTCACAATTTTGATGAACATAAAAGTCTTGGTGCTGATTAATAGTCTTTAAGTCATTGTCTATAGATTCTGGTAATGGTAAGTTTTTACTTTCACATTCTTCCTTCTTTTTTTCTAGTGAATTTTTTAAATTACAAATATTGCACATATCGGTTTGTTTTTTACTTTTTATTATATTTTTAGGGATTAATTTATAGTAAGTGGAAATTGAAACTGAAATTTCATTTTTTATTTTCATATTTTCATATATTTCTTTTTTTGTTTTAAGTAGAGAGTATTTAATTTCAGTTGAGTAATTACTCATCTCTTTTTCTATATCTTTATAAATTTTTTCAGGCACTTTTTTTGTAAACTGGCTTGTTTCAAAAGAATTTTCCAGCAATTTTTTAATTATTTTTTTAGTTATTTCTTTTTTTAATGAATAGTTATTATTTTTTTGGCTTTTTTTGTTTAAGCTTACATTTTTATTTTTATTTATTTTTCTTGAGTATTCAAACTCACTTTTGGTTATATTAAACCCCATATCATTAAGCTCTTTTAAAGAGTAACTGGAAGTAACCAGAGATCGCAAGGCTGGGATATGTTTTTGGGGAGAAGATTTCATGAGATCCTTTAAGTTTTCAATGAACTCATTGCCTTTTTGATTTTGAATAGTTGGCAGGAACTGAGCTTTCCCAAATTCAGTTTGAGTAAGGAAGTGCTTGATGAAATTATCAAGATCATCACCAGCAATAAAGAGGAATGCCTTTTTTAACATTGCAATTCTCTCTCTTTTTGTTGAAGCTCCCAAGGAAAAAAAGGGTAGCATGGAAGAAGTAAATTTAACTGAGGACATGGTAGTATTTTGAATCTGTAATTAGGTCAGATCTTTGATGTGTGCCTTAATGATGGAGTAGTTATGATCAGAATGTGGTCTTTGAATTGGGTTATTTGGATTAGAAGCTCTGTGGTACTTTAGCTCTTATATACCAAGCTAAATGACACCATTCTGAAAGAAATGGTGTGATAGCTTTTATTATAGTTTGAACTTGAATTTATGTTTGCAGAAATTAATTAAATACCCAGTTTTCATGCACAAGTGATATATGTGAAGCAGCTAAGCATTATTATTACATCATATCCTCTTTGTAATCAATGCAAATCAATTAAAATGATGTATTCAGTTAATTGTAACTCTTCCGCATATTTTTAAATGATAAAATATTAAAGAATTCCATTTAAAGAATGCTCAATTTGAGGTTCGAAGCTCACTTGAACCTTAAAATCAATCTAAACAGTGATAAAAACATCCTAACTTCAAACTATCATAAAATCCTAGAGAATTGAGCTTTTTAAATAAAATAAAATGCGAAAATAAAGCTCTCAATCTTATCTTTAATTTCGTCAAATAAAAAACATCTGTTGTGTATTCAAAAAAAAGTATTTATTAGCTTTGAAGTGATCTACTTTATATCATTAGATATAATCATATAATAAAATCTGGATTATGCTCTTTTAAATTACTTTCGCTTTAATATTGAGCATAGTATACATATTAAAATTTTTACACCAATAGAAAGATAAAATTCTTAGCTTCATTTTGATAATTTACAGTGTGAAAAAATATTAATTTTTCATTGAGTTATTAATGTTTTAAATATAAATTGTGTAATTAGTTACTTTTTCAAAATTGAACTGTGTTATGCTGCGACTTGAGCAGCATGTGCATTAGAAAATGGCCTAATCTCTAAAATAATGACCCAATTGCTAGGCAGTGCTTTGTGTATTTATCAAGTGCTGAGGCAGCAAATCATGTGTCATTAATTGCTGTGGCAGCGCTTGTCATTGGCTAGTATTAGGCTTAGGTCAGCAGACTACTGCTAATCCAATTTACATGTAGCTTATACTACCAATTTATGTTATTTGGTAGCTGCAATCCATATCTGTGAGCTCCGTCATAATTAGTGTCATTGTATTTTGTACTACTAATTTATGGATTTGGTTGTAGCAATCCCAATCTGTGAGCTCCGTCATAATTGGCATCATTGCTTGGTCAAAATTCCCAACATACACTATCCCTGGCCTCTGTCCCAGGTATGCTTCTGAAGACCTGCACTCCTTCCTTTTGGACTTTGGTCTCCTCCCCGCGCTGATGGAATCCATGGATACAATTGGCGTGTTGGTCAACCAGTTCATCCAACCTGCCCTAGTTCACCATCAACTCACCTTAGGATCCCAGAATCAACTATTGAATGCCATAGCCACTGCCGTCTCAAATAACCATGCTCAAAATATGGCCTATCAAGAATGGTCCCACAGTCTCTTTGTGTGTATTTCCAACAACCAGCACAATTTACTGGCATCACAGAAGTACTTAACCTCCTCCCTGAACTCTCTTTGTTCCTTGCTCCCTGGATACATCAAGGATCAACTAAGCAAATTGGATGAACATCAGGCAGCGTAGAGTGAGCAAATTGAGGCCTTTCTGCTAAACCATCACCAGGATTTTGAGACTCTGGTTAGTGAAATTAATCAATTCAGGGAGCATGTCAACTTGCAACTTGAATTTGTAGGAGCTCATGTTGATACTTGGGGCCGCCATCTACAGCATCAATATAGTCTAGATAAGGCTGCACTAGGTGACACTCTATAACAGGTGTAAAATTATGTGGATGATAGGGTATCATCTATCAAGGTGACTCCTCCCGCTCCTCCTGTTGAGACCCCATCTGATTTTGAAACCAAGGTATGGGAGGCAACCACCAAACTCAAGGCTACCACTCAACGTCAAGCTTCTGTTCAGAATCCCCCTCCAGTCAAACCTATGCCTGACCCTTGTATTGCCTCCCTCACTGATCAGGTGGCTACCTTACAAGGTGAAATTGAGTACTTAAGACAGCACCTCTCTAATTCTGAAGATTTGTCATCTGAATCTGAAGATGAAGAAAAAGATGAAGTTGTTAATACTCCTGCTCATGACAATCATGGTTGTTGCCCTGGTCTAGAAGATCAACCCCAGGTCAACTGCGCACATGCACTAGATCAGCTTAAAGAAGTGACAAATGATGTAGCTGATAGGCAAGACACATTGGAAAGAGAGGTCCAAAACCTCTCCTGCTTTACCGAGACCCTAAATGGACAAGTTGCCCCCTTGGTTGCTCAGACCACTTCTCTAGCTACTTGTGTCAATGGGATTGCTGGCACCTTGGAGGTACAACAAATCAACATCAACAAGTTTGGGACTACTGCTGCCACTGCTAGGGATATTAGTGGGCAGAACAGCTCTACCTTGGATACTCTAGAGGAAAGCCTTTGACTCCTTTGGGCTAGAAAACCTGCTGCTGAATCCAATTTTGAAGGCAACCCTCCTATTAACTTCCTCAACCCTGGTGAAAACAGTCAGTCCACGTCCTTGTCCATCAATCCTAACTACAAACCAACCTTCAAGCAGATATTTGATCCAAAAACCTCTACCATTGCCGCCTTTCTAACCATTTACAAAACTGCAATGCATAGAGCTACTGATAAACTCAAAAAGGAACATATCCTCATCTGTCTCCATCCTAATTGCCAAGAGGTAGTAGTCTCCAAGATCCCCTCCATTGTCACTTGGGAGGACATGAAGCACCTCCTTATTGAGGAGTTTAAAGAAGATCTCAGATTGGAGGTCAAGAAGGATGCATTTATGCACATTTTCTTTAAGCCCAAGGAAACCCTGGCTGAGTTTGCAGATTGTTTATACATTGAAGGCCAGCAGTTAATCACTATCCAACAGTTAACTCCCCAGGAAGCCTACACAGCTTGTTCAAATGCTTTGAAAGTGAACCAGATTCTATGCCTATACTTTAAGGCACATAAGGCTTTGCTCACCTCCATGAAGAGCATTAAGACGCTCTTGCAAGACATGCATTTGACCCATGGAGGTACAGTGGTATGTGAAAATAAAGCCAGTAATGCTGGAACTACCTCTTGTACACCGCACATTATGACGCTGGGTTGGTGTGGAAAGACTAAGAGGCAAGGTTGTCATAACTGTGGCCAAATAAGGCACCACTTGAGTACTTGCACTAATCCCCAAGTAGAATGTTGTGATCCTAAGGAACAGGCGGGAAAAGAGAGGTCAGCTTAGAAACAGAGACGCTCTCTGCTGGCCAATCTTCCCCGTCTCCCCCTGATCCTCTGTCTGATAAGGAAGCTCCCTATTCCTCTGGCCCAACTATCCTTCATATATTTTAAAATCTCTCCAGTGATTCAGAACCTGAAGATTCTGATAGTAAAGATTCTGATAGTTATGGCTATTCTGTCTTGGCTGTTCTGGAAACTATCCCTGTCCCATATAAGCTTCGCTCTGGGAAGACCATCACCACTTCCCAAGTACCTGCAAGTGAAGCTAAATCCATGGTGGCTCGCCCTTACCTAGCTCAAGCCCATTGACCTCCCGTCTTGGTCAATTCTTCTGAGGAAGCAGCCAAGCTAGCTGAAGCTCTCTTCTAAAACGTAACTGTATCTCTCCCACTACAGACTGTATATAAGGAGATTCCTGTGTTACAGTGTATGCTAGATAAATGGGAAAAGGAGCTAGAGGCTGCACAAGATGTGTTGGCAGTCTTTCCCCCCTTTGGGAAAGATACAACCCGCGTGGAAGTATCAATCTAAAAGGTTAAGATCAAAGTCATCTTGGACACGGGTTCTCCAGTCAACGTGGTATCTTCAAAACTAATGAAGAAACTTAAGTTGGCCCTTGACCTCAACTACACGCAGCCGTATGGCACAGCTGGCATGGCCCAAACTTGAGTTATTGGTGCCTACTCTGCTCTACCCATGAGATTTGGGAAACTCCTTATTGCTTCCCCTGCTGTGGTCCTAGAGAACAAAAGCTATGACCTCTTGGTTGGTACTCAATTCCTCCGAGAATATAATGGGATTGTAAAATTACAAGATGGATACCTTTTGCTCTTAGGATATGAGGTTCCTTTGATTTTTGAGGAACCTCTGCGCCTCCCAGGAAAATGTCTTAAAACTTGCGTGCTTGAGTACCCTACAGATATCTTCTCTCTCAAGTATAGGACTCACTCCTCCAACATGTGTACCCCTCCTCCTTCCTGCCCTACATAAAAAGGGGTACTTCTGCTAGCACCAGCAGCTATCACCATCCCCCAGGCTCTCAAGTGGTGATTGACTCCCAGATTTCCTATGAGCTACCTGAAAAGTCATTCTTAGAACTTTACTCACCTGAATCTCTAAGTCATAAAGAGCCCTGCCTGTGCCCTGGGATTCTAGATTTAGCCCACAAAGAGCCTGTACATTTACTGCTTGTTAACCTGACAGCCCTGCTCATGCAGGTGACCCGAGGCCAGGTTATAGGGCATGGTCATATACTAGGAGCAGAACAAGTGGCCTCCCTCTACCCCTTTGGAACTTTCAGTGATTTCAATCTACCTGAAGACAATCATCAAGTTCTCTCCTTTTTCACTGCTGCTGATTTCCCCCAAAGTCTCCTGTTCAACAAAAAGACGTGTTGGACCTGCTCAATCAGTTTAGTGACATCTTTTCCTCTGGACCTACGGACTATGGCCTAGCTAAAGGGGTTATCCAGCAGATTGATACTGGGGATGCGCCCCCCTTTTGTGCCAAACCATATTGCCGTAGTAGGGTGGAGGATGCTCAAGTGTCTAAATAACTCAAGCAACTTCTGGACGCTGGGTTACTGGCTCCTTCCCAAAGTCCTTGTGCTTCCCTGTTACTGATTCCCAAGAAGAAAGATGGTGGACATTGCATTGTAATGGACTATTGCTGCCTGAACTCTCTCACTAAGAAAGACTCATACCCCTTTCCTAGGATTGACAATGCTCTCAGACAGCTGGGTGGTTCCAGGCTTTTCTCAGCCATGGATCTAGCTTCTGGATACTGACAAGTTGACTTATCTCCTGAAAATTGAGAAAATGCTGCACTTATCACTTCAGAAGGCCTTTTTGAACCCACTTGTATGCCCCTGCTACATTCCAAAGGGCTATGGACTCCATCCTACAAGACCTAAAGCTCTCTTGTGTCCTTGTGTACCTTGATGACATCACTGTATTCAGTACTACCTTTACTAACCACTTAGACCACCTCAAGGCTGTCTTAATCAAGATTTGTGAAGCTGGCTTGAAAATTAAACCCTCCAAGTGCTCCTTCTTTAAGGAACATCTTGAATTCTTAGGTCATGAAGTTGCTCAAACTGGAATCTGCCCCATGAATAATAAGGTGGAAGCCATCAACAAGATGCTACCTCCCATAAACCTTAGTGAGGTTCAAGTATTCCTTGGTATGATGGGCTACTACCAACAGTTCATACCTGACTTTGCTGAACTGAGCAAACCCCTTGTACAACTGCTTTGCAACATCCCCTTTGAATAGACTGACAGCTAACAACAAGCATTCAAAGCACTGAAGGCCAAGCTCAAGAAGGCTCCTATCTTGTTCTATCCCAATTATGATAAAGAGTTCATCTTGTATACTGACGCTAGTGGAGTAGCTGTGGGTGCCATCCTCACCCAGCTTGACAATGAGGGCGTGGATTGACCTGTAGCCTACTCTTTGCGGGTCCTCAATAAGCATGAGAAGAACTACAGCGTCACTGAGAAGGAATGCTTGCTGGTGCTGCACGCAGTGAAACAGTTTTGGTACTACATTTATGAGACCCACTTCACGGTGGTCACAGATCACTCCTCCTCAAATGGTTACAACAACTAAAGGAGCCTGAAGGTCAACTAGCGCGTTGGGCTCTGCGTCTACAAGGATACAATTTCACTGTGATACACTGTCCTGGGGCCCAACATTAGAACGCTGATGGCCTGTCAAGGATGCCAATCTTAGCTATTCATCCCGTTGATGCTGATTGTCTATACAAGTTAATAGGGTACCCTGACTCTTGGACCACTGAGCCAGAAGACATTTGCTTGGCACTACAGGCCCTATCCAAGGACACTATATTTTGTGATATGCAGCTTTTCAAAAAGGTCAACAATGCCTACCTACCCTACATTTGCCCTAGCATGAGGATAGCCATAATCCTCCTTGCGCATATTGACACTGGCCATGGAGGCATAGCAAAGACTCATGACTGGTTGTGCAAAAACTTCTATTGGGAAAACATGCACCTCCTGATCCCTGATGTCATTGCCTCCTGTCATTCCTGTCAGCTCCAATGCCCTCACCTGTCCCAACACCAGTTCAAGCTCATCCCTCCAAAGCATGCCTTCCAAACGGTGAGTATTGATGCTGTTGGGCCTTTCCCTTGGTCTAGGTTGAGATTTTGGTTTATCTTAGTTGCTGTAGACCATTTTAGAAAATGGGTTGAGGCCAGAGCAACAAAAGATATAACTTCTAAGACCACAGCTACTTTATTGCTGCAAGACATTTTTTATTGACATGGCTGCCCTCAAGTCCTGCTTTCTGACAATGGTACCAACTTTAATGCTCGCCTCATCACTTCTATTGTTGAAGCTATGGGGACCCACCAATTGTTCTCTGCGCCATATAACCCCTCAACCAATGGAACTGTTAAACAAGCAAACTCCATCCTTGTGTCCATAATGAGGAAGCTCACGCTCTCTGACGCTGCCAATTGGGATATGTTCCTCCCTGCTGCTCTCTTTGCTTACTGACTCAGTAGACATTGAGTGACTGGTCAGTCCCCTTTTGCCATGCTGTATGGGTGTGAAGCCGCTACCCCCTCAATCTTGGGACCCCCTTGATCAAAATTGATGTGTCTGCAAATCCTGAGGCCCATGTTAAAGACTTAACCAATTGTATCATTGACATCCAAGCAACAGCTTATTCCACTGCTTACAAGGTCAAAGCTCTGGAGCTCTCCCCGTCCAATGCTTCTAGAGCCCCCCTCCCTGAGTATCAAATAGGCAATCTAGTTCTCTACTACCAGAATTGTACAGGTGGTAGAGCTCATAAGCTGGATTCCCTCTGGATTGGGCCCTGTGAGGTCACCTTTAAGAAGGGTATTGAGTATACCGTGAAACTACTGTCTAATGGACGTCCTTTTGCCTGTGTTCACTCCAAATTTCTCCGCAAATATCAACTCCCTGTGTCCAATCTTGAGGGGGGAGATGTTGTAAATTGCGCAATTAATGCTAATTTGATATGGCCTTTGAATATTGATAGCTGCAAAGATTTGGCTGGGTTTGCTTTCAATTTCGGATATTCCTTGCCTTCCGTAAATGGGTCTGGTTTGATATCCACCCATTCCAGATTACTGTATCTTTCTGTGGATGATCCTGGTATGACCTCATCCCAATGTGATCCCCTCAGCCACTCTGTCTTCCTAATTAGTGATCACTGTTCCTTGTCTACTATTTAAGTAGAGTCATTTCTCCTAATAAAGACAAGTTTATCCACATTTGTGTTGGCTTTCATAATCTTCAAGCTTTTTCCAGTCCTTTTTGCCAAAAGGACTTTCTCTTCTTGTTTTCCAGGAAATTGAAGTATGTGCCCTTAATTTTGCCTTGAAGGCTAACCCAAGGCTAGCTTCAACCCTCAAATCTTTTGTTATAAAGATTTCTTGCCATGTCCTCCTGGATGTTGTCCCCAGGAGCCAAACACAGCATGCTTGTACCATTCAACAGGTCTCCCAGCAGTGAGCTTGGCCAAGGCTTGCACAAGGCTGCCATTTAGCCGCTCCACATGTCTGTTGGCCTGAGGATAATTTGGTGTTGTCACTGTGTTCTTGACCCCATTCTTGGTGAGATATATGTTGGTATCTTCAGAGATCAATTCTTTGCCTCCGTTGGTTATCAGGACTTCTGGTTTTCTGAACTTGCTGAGTATTTCTTTTCCTATGAATTGCCACACCTCGTTGCCTGTATGTGTTTTTACTGCTTGTGCCACTGGTCATTGTGTGGCAAAATCTATTGCAGTGATAATGTACTTCTTCTTGTTATATTTTCCTGGCATGATGCCCACAATGTCTAGAGCCCACACCTTGAAGGGTAGTTGTGTGCGGATAAGTAGTACTGACTTAAGTGGGGTTTTGCTTTTTGCAAACTTCTCACATACTTTACATTGGTCCAAGACTTCCTGAACGTCTTGGTACAGGGTTGGCTACCATGCTTTGTGTTTAAGCAATTTTTAGAGGTTGCGGCTTTTTGTGTGCCCTAGGTCTCTATGGTAATGTAGGATGGTGTCAACTTGCTGATGTGTGGGAACATAAGGGATGGTGGTTCTGTTGGACATTTTTTGATGTAAGATTCCATACACATCCACAAATAGGTGCTTTTTCTTAATGAATGTTTCCTTTGTTATGTATGTGGTGCCAGGGGGGAAGCCTTTGTCCAAAGTACCAAGAGGGGCCAGTCTGGGTTGAGCCCATTCTATCCTCTTGTGGCTCAGACATACAGGCGCAAGAGTGCGTCTGCCATGGCAAGTTCTGGACCAGGCTTATATTGTATGAGAATATTGAATCTCTCCAGGAGTTCCATCCAGCGGGCCTGAAAGAGGATAGACTTGCTTGGGTTTTGAAATATATGAGTGACTTGTGGTTGGTCAACGCCGTGAATTATTCCTGTTGTTCCAGATAACAACGCCATTTGACTAGGCAGTGTATGATGACCAACAACTCTTTATTGTGGATAGGGTATCAACACTGCTGTCTGTCAGTTTTTGGGATTCATAAGTACTTGCAGGAAATCACCATCATTATTTTTGATTTTTAGTACTCCCCCAATGGATGTGTCTGAGGTGCCGGTTTTCATTTGGTACTCCCCATTGCGTTTGGGGCACTGTAGGATAGTTTCTGTTATAAGTTTTTCCTTGAGACGCCTAAAGCAAAGGTTGCATTGGGGGGTCCATACAAACTTGGATTTGGCGCCAGTTTTGGCAGACAGGGGTGCATTCAGGACGCCGCAGTCAGGTATAAACCGGCGTACATAGGCCACCATTCCTAGAAACGTGTGGAGTTTCAACTTGTCTTTGGGTGGTAGCATCTTGCAGACGGCCTGTATCTTTTGAATGTTAGGCTTAATGCCATTTTGTGAGACTATGTGTCCTAGGAAGGGCAGCTGCTCACAGAAGAACTGGCATTTGGAGGGCTTGGCTAGCAGCTTGTGTTGTGCCAGGGTAGCAAAGACTGCCTCTAGGTCCTTGTGGTGCTGCTTTACCAAGAGACTATAGACAATAATGTTGTCTAGATAGACTAAGGTTTGCTTGCCTATGTGAGGGGCAACTCCTTGTTCATAAAGGTCACAAAGGTCAATGGGGCATTTTTCATACCAAAATTGAGCATCACACACTTGTATGAGCCGTACTTAGTGCAGAAGGCCATTTTGGGGATATCTTCCTCTTTGATACAGATCTAATTGTATCCTGCAGCTAGTTCAATCTTGGAGAAGACTGTGGCACTGCTCAGGGCATTGAAGAGGTTGGCTATGAGCGGCAGTGGGTAACAATTTTTGATGGTAACTTCATTTAAGGCCCAATAATCTGTGACTAGGCGCAAAGTACCATCCTTCTTGGCCACAAAGAGCATGGCAGCCCCAAAAAGAGATTGTGAGGGGCGGATAAGTCCTTTCTCCAAGGCCTCTTTGAGGTAGGCACATGGGGTGCTGTCTTTGTTTGGGGTCAGGCAATAGATGGGCTGCGCCTTAGGTACAGCTCCCTTGAGTTGGATGGAGTGTTGAATATGCTTTTCCGTAGGCAACTCAGGTAGAGCCTCCTTGAAGATTTCTGGATGGCGGGTTACAATTTTGCAATCTTGAAGAGTAGTGGTGTCCTGGTGGACTTTGAAATATATGTCTTGTGCTGGCAGGAGTTCCAGTCAATTGCCTTGAGATTCTCTTTTTTGTCCAGGGTCTCTGTGATGTGTACAAAGACATGGATGCATAGGAGTTGGTCCACTAAGTCAGGGTAGATCTGGTGGTTGGCACCTTTGAGTTTGATGGTCAATACCAAGGTTGCCCAGTCTAAGTGAAGATTGTTTTTTGTAACAAATGCAACCCCAGTACAATGTCAAACTTTGGAAAGTCAATGATGGGGCCTTGGATGGTGGAGTGTAGGTTCTCAAGCATGACAGAGAATAAGCAGTTTCTCTTGTCACAGCAATGTGATGTTCATCAGCTAAAACCATGTTTTTAATCTGCAAAGGATTAGTGGTCAACTTGAACTTGTCCACAAAGCTGCTGTTGACTAGGGTTTGGTCTGCGCCTGAGTCCAGGAGTGCCAAGCCTGTGTAACCGCAAAAGCAGAAAGGATAAGACATCAGTTTATTGGGGTGTCTGGCAATGGTGTAAAGTACTGGGTCCTCTGAGGGTACTTTGATCATTAGACACTGGTCCACGTTCTTGGGTTGGTTTCATAATTGGGCAAGTCAGGAGGTTTTTGGGGAGAGCTTGGCTTGCTTAATGCTCTCCCTGGGCTTTTCCCTTGTCTTGGTTGCCTTGTGTGGCAGTGATAAGGAAATGAGTACAGTTTGACTGGCCACTGTTCCCGTTTCTATGTCCATTTGAGACTGTGGGTTTATGGTTTGCGCTGCTGCCATTGTTCCCAGGGGGTGGTCAATTGGAACGCCCAGCTGGGTGAGAGTCTTTGGGTCTCTCTTGCTTTCTGGTTTGCACCTTGTGGAGAGTGTTAGATGTTTGTTCTAATTTCTCTGCTTTGCAATACAGACTTTGTAATTGATCACTTGATCCAGGTTCATGTGTCTCATTACATGCAATTTGATTGTGTTGTAGTACATGGGGTGTGCAGCTGGGGTGTCAAAGGTCATGTCAGAGGGGGGACATAGTCAGAGTTACTCGTAGGGGCAAGAAAGTTCCTTCACAGTGCCATTCTGACTTAGGTTCTTTACTTGGTGTATGATCATGAGTGTGGTGTCTTTAAGCACTATTATTGCCAAGAAGTCTTGTTTGAAGGTATCCCAGTTCTTGTTAGTGTGCTCTTTGTGCCACTTGTCACACCAGGTGCCAGCGTCATGGGTCAGGCAAATGGAAATCTCCGCAATCCAGAATTGCTGTGGGCATTCCATTTGAGCCTGTTTGCTTTGGGCAGATTGGATCCATGCACCAGCATTGTTGTTATTGGTCCCAGCAAAGGATTCCAGGGCAGTGCTTTGAAGTCTTTGGGATATGTAGGCTGGCATAGTGTTTTCATCAGTTGCACAAGGCATAGCGGAGGGAGCCTGGAAGAATCCTTGTGCTGACAGGGAATCAAACGCGGGGAGTGATATCACCATGTTCTGGTAGAGGACAATCCCATCAGGTATCTCAGCACCAGGTGTGTATGGTGTCCAGTCTGCTGGGAGGCCAGACATGATTCTATTGAGGATTTGTTGGCCGCAGCAAGTACAAGCAACAAGCAGAATTTTGCAAGATAAGGTAAGATGGAGAACCTGCTTGTTCTATCAATGTTGTAACTGTGCTTTTTAGCAGAGTTACAAGGTGAAAAAAATTTAAAAACTAGATAATATTCTTTATTGAAAGATAATGATTATATAGTTAATGTGAGTCATGAATAATAGGAACATGATTGTGTAGATCACACAGTGGGATAGTGAAAAAGGTGGCTTGATCCTAGTAATGAGTCAAGCGCCAAAACAAGGTATCTACCGTAAGGGATCATCATTTGTTCATGTTGTTGGATTTGGAAATTTGAGTTAACTTCCTAGTCTGGCTTTGAGTGACTGGATAATTGGATTGCAGGTCACAAACCTGCTTACTTGGAACCTTGCTGGCGTGTCAAGCCTGCTGTTTTGACAATCCCATTTCTCTGTGCTGGTGTACCTTCTCTGGCAAAGTATTCAGTGCAAAGCTCCCAACAGCAGCTTTACCCCCACCAATGAGTCTTTTGGGAGTGTCTTGGCCACTTTAAAATCACCTCAAGAGCCTTTCAGAGATTTCTTAGACATCTCCTTTTATAGCACTGCATTCTCTACTCTTGACACCCCAAATCTTGCTTTTCTGAATAAAGATTGAGAAGACATAATATAACTCAAAAATAGAGCCCAGAAAAAGCCTTGGTTATCAACTGGGCATCTCTAACTGATCCATATTTTACATCTATATACTATTTGGGGTAAGTTTGGCTGAAACCCTTCAAGTTCCATAATCCCACCTGGATCCCTAACATGTGGGCTATGCCATAACAGTTCTATCCAACCAAGATATTTACCAAAATGATCTTCACTTTCTTAACCTATTAGGGGTATTCCTTGGTACATCCCAGAACCGCCTGATCCCTTTTGTGGACATGCATCCTTTTGGCTTGAGCTGTTCCCAACTTCCAGCGCCAACCACTGTGGAACATTCAAATTCATGATCCAAGCATTTATCCCTTCATTCCAGGAACAGCTTATCACTCCTGGCAAGCTAGACACCTCTGTTGCAGTTGGCCATTTTCTCACTGTTGTGTTCTTGCTTTTAAACCTCATTAGGATGAGTTGAAACTCAAACCCAGAACCACTGGACCAGGTTTAAACCACATTTCAGGGGTTTACCTTTTAGTTAACCTTAACCTTGCTTCTTGAAACACCCAAGACTGTTTCAACCCTATGATTAAATTCTCCATTTTTAATATCCCTGGGTACTTGATTGATCAACCTTACTGGTTAATTATCTATCTATGAGACACCTTGCCATAGATCAAATTGCATCTCAGAATGATCAAAGGGGTCAGTGGATTGTATTGATGCCAAGGATATTTGAAATTTGCAGGCAAATCCATCAGAATTGATGGAACTGATGGTCTGATTATAATTTGGATAATAAAGCGCTCTGGCCAAACTATTTAATCCACTTGGATTGGGTTCAGGGACTTTCAGCTACTGCCGTAACACGTAGCTACAACCTGTTTCTGGCGCATCACACATATACCATTCTCCTGTTGGATTTTCTGGATCATCTTGAATAGGAAAGAAGGCATAAAAAAGAGCCCCACTGGATCCCTGAAGGGTGTGTTGTATTCTAACCAATGGTGCAGGTGCTGATAACATACCTGTATACATCATGTATCTTGATTGGTATATAGCTTTGTCAAAGCAACTGGTTGACCCCCAAAAAGTTCTGCAAAAGAGATTCTGTGCCGCTCAACCTAAATTCCCCAGAGCTTGAAGCCAAACTCAGAAACACCATCTAAAAACCCCAAATCCAGCAACAAGCACCAATCAGGATCCCTAGCAGTGAGCAACTTGATCTGGTGCTTGAATAATTTCCAGGGTCAAGCCACCCCTATCCATCCAAGCACTTGATTGTTGTAACCTTGTTCCTGCTATCATAATCCACACTGGCTATATAGTTGTAGAGGATCCAGGAAATTCATGCTTGCTTCTTCATTATCCTGCCCAACTATTTTACGGTTTGGCGGGGAATCCTTTATGCAAGCTTCAATGAGATTGGGTTCCAGGCAAGCAATCTTGGTGTTGATCTTGTTGCCATCTTGTGATCACTTCCGCACGTTTCACCTCCCATAGTCTTAGCTGCAGATCATTTTTTTATTCCATGGTATTTTTTTCTTTCAGTTAAAAGCCAAAAACATAAATAATTGCAGGGAAAGCAACTGTTGTCACAAATATGCATCATTATTAATTATTATAATGTTTCTATTATATACCAATTGGGGTATAATTGACTGAAAACCCCTCTGGCTCTGGAATCACACCTGGATTCTTATTATGTGATCTATGACACGATGGCGTCATTAAATCAAGTCCTTTACCAAAAAAAATCTTCACACTCTTAACCTATAAGAATGTGTCCTAATACATTCCAGAATCACCTGCTTCCTTCCATAGCAATGTATTGTTTTGGCTTGAAGCATTACATACTTCAGGAGCCAAACCCCTGTAGAATATATATTGCTGACCATGCTATCATTGTTTCAAATGGGATCCAGCTGATTGATCCTAAATGCCTAGACATCATTGTCTGCATTTAGCTTTTTTGTATTAACCAGTTTTTTGTATTAAAAACCCATTAAACTGCTTTGAAACTCAAACCAGGCGCCACCACGGTGCCCAGGAACTTTCTAGGTGGTGTCACAGCGCCTGAAACCTGCACTGGGCGGTGTCTTGGCGCTCCTACCCCAATAATTTTGCCAAAACAGCACTTCTAAATCACAATTCATGGGTTTGCTTTTGGTCAACCTTAATCAAGCTTCTTGACACCGTCAAGGCAATTAAACAGTATGATTATATCCTCATAAATCATATTCCCCAATATATATTAATTAACCTTCCCTGTCATTTGATTTGTTTGAAAACAACAAGTCTTTACTTGACACAGCTGAGTCCATTTTGGCCTGATGATTAAATCCTCATTAATCATGTTCAAGGGTATCACTTAATCTTTGTGGTTAATCAATTGTTTTGAGACACCTAGTCTCATAATCTGAATTTTTCAGATTATTTATTTTGTCCCTCAATTAGTACAGCCTAATTGATTCCTAGGTACTCCATTACTATGCTGGAAAATCTCTCCAAGGACAATCCTATTGTTTTTGAATTTCAACCAACAAAATTATCACAATTCAACCACTTTGTGAAACCACAGATCAATGTGGCTGTAGTATGGTCACAATAGTTTGCAGCATTGCAATACAGATTACTATCTAGTTTCCCAATATTTCCACCCTGTAACTCTGCTAAAACAGCACAGTTACAACATCTTAACTCCCCTTTCTCAATGAAATTACACTTTAATTACCTGATATTCTCTTAACCCAGTCTTAGTTGCTACCTCTATCTAATAAGCTAATGACTTAGGGTTTGTTTATCGTTATTGTTAACTCTGTGGCAATGACACAGCTATACTATAATAAGCTAGCAAGATTTAAGACGCAAGAAGTTACTAGGCCAATTCATAACATTTGGTGCTCACACATGGATCCTAAAAAATCTTGGAACCGGTTGACCACCCCTACTGTGGTCCTGTTTCAGCCCAGGGAGGGAACAGTAACCTCTCAGCCTCTTCTCTGGCTCATTTTAGAAGGCTTCTTCAACAAACTCCATAGGTTAACTTCTCAGAAACCAGCAACCAAGCTGGAACACCCAAGAATCTCCCTCAGGAGTTTCCTGAAATTAGCCAGTTCATTGAAGATTTATAAAGACCCCTAACCATCAAGTACTACAAAACACTGGACCTGCATGTGGTAGTACTCAATTCTGTGAATGCCAACATTTTACCCTCTTGATAAATTTTGGAGTTTATTATCCAAGGTGTTGTATATTGCACAATTAATGCTATTTCAATATGGCCTTCAAATAGTGATATGTGCAAAGATTTGTTTGGATTTTTCTTTGATTTTGGGAATTCCTTGCCTTCTGTAAATGGGTCTGTTCCAATTTACACCCATTATGGATTTCCTTATCAGCCCTTGACTGATCCTGGCATGACTTCACCCCAATGTGATCCCCTTGATCACTCTCTCTACCTAATGAGTGATCATTGACCCTTGTCTATTATTTAAGTAGAATTGATTCTCCTAATAAAAACAAGTTTATCCACATTTGTGTTGGCTTTAATATTCTTCAAGATTCTTCCTTTCCTTTTTGCCAAAAGTAATTCCTCATCTTTTATTCCAGGAAATTAAGGTATGTGTTCTTAATTTTGCCCTGAAGGCTAACCCAAGGCTAGCTTCAAACCTCAAATCTTTTGTTATAAAGATTTCCTGCTGTGTCCTTCTGGATGTTGTCCCCAGGAGCCAAACACGCCACAAGGCATGAATGAAGGAGAAGTAAAAGATGGAGAAATGTAGTATACCTGTATATCCTCCCTGCCAACGAACTATTCATCATAGAGAGATCACTGACACTCAGTCACATCACCTGTAACCAGCTTAATATTGGCATGAAGATAGTAGACCAGAGCAAGAAATACTTGTATATCTTTGCACCCCTGGCATCAGTTAAAATAGAGTGCAGCTGGCTTGCTAAGAATATGTGCTACAGCATCAAGGACAGTTGATTGCTTCACAGCAAACCTTGTTGAAGACCATGTACTCATAAACCAGCTCCAACTTTTGCTCAGTTAACCATCAGATTGCTGGGTTAGTGCATAGTCAGATGTTGCAATCCACTTCACTGAGATGACAGATATTTGATCACAGCTACATCCCCAGATAGTGCAACAAATCCTGTCTCACTATGAATGGATCATTGCTTAGTCTCAGTAGTCACCAACCATGTCAAAGGTTTCACATATATCCTTTCTATAATTCACATGAGGGGCTTTTTTGCAGGTGTGGGCCAATGTTGTCAAAGTAGAGAATGGTTGCCTGAGAGAGGTAAATATTTATTGCTTTTTGTTTTGTCAGCTGGGATGGATGGGGTTTTGCTCAACCAAGGTGGTATTGGTTTGGTTTTCTCCTTGTGATGCTAATAAGGTGGCCCCTTGCTAGTGCTTTTTAAGGATAGAAAATTTGTGTACCCTGGGATAGTTATACCAAGGTGTATATGCATCCTGAGACTATCTGGGGTGAGAATAAGCTAGTTTTTTACCCTGGGATGAATGTTCTGAGGTAGTATTTAAATCATGGTATCAACTGGGGTGAGAATGCAGTTAGGCTACTTTACCTAGGATTTAAGGAAATTTTCACTTTCTATGGTCTTATGGTAGCTTTAAGGAGGTCTTGAAATTACTGGGCAAGCATAAATAGCTCAGAATCATCATTTAGGTGACTATCCAGAGAAACAGTTGTAGAACTTAATGATTTTGAGGTTTCTGGAAAGTGAAGTTAGTTACTTTGAACCTGAAAACTGAAGCTAATCACTTTGGTGAATAAAAACAGTGACAATGAATGAGTTATGCTTGCTTCTGATGACCTAAAGTGTAGGTCACTGATGGGGGTCAAGTCTAGGTTGATTCACTTGTGAGGGCCTATTTTCTGAGTCTGAGGTATTGACTGATGGGAACTATCAAAAGGAAGCCAGAATATGGGTCATCTGTAAGGGATTAATAAGCTGTCTAATAGCTATGCTAGGTTCTAGGCTATTAGTTTAAGGTTGGAAAAGTTTGGGGGAAATGTTCCAAAATTTCTCCAAATTAATTTGCTGAGGTAGCAAAAGATGTAATTTTTCCTTGATTAACTTGCAGTAGCAAAAGAAAGGAGAAATGTTGAGGAAGTTACAGGGAGGACTGGTGCTGGAACAGGAAACTGGTTAATGCTTTGGTGCACAAAGTGCTAACTCTTTGAGAAGCTTGGGCAGTCAAAATTGATTTCCAAGTAGAATTGCACTGGAAATTCATAATTAATAAGGGTTTGAACGCTGCAATTATTGGTTAAGTTGAGGGTATGCTTAATGGTGAATATCATTTTTTATAAGCCAAAATCTTAAAGTATAAGCAAGAAAATAGTGAAACAATACTATAGATTCAGAGCCTGAAGGTAAAAATGTGGTATTGTCAAATTCTTTTATGTGAACTCACCAACTTACTGGAATATTTTTCATCCTTTTATATATAAATCTAAGTTGCTCTGGGATGAAAATTACTCCATTAAGTTGATGAGTTCAGCAAAAGAATTTGACAATCCTGCATTTTTACCTTTAGGCTATGAATTTATAGTACTTGAAGCTTTTGAGAAAGTAAGTGTGTGGTATTTTTATGGGAGAAAGGGAGATCAAATAGTTTAAGCTTTTGAATAAGGACATTTTAAAGGCGTAAATGTTGGGCACAAGGCACAATAATTAGGAAGCTGGATGAAATGTTTAAGGGATCTTTCAGAAACTTTTGGTTGCAAGCAGTATCTTTGTTAAGTGCTTGATCTGCATCTTTATTGTTACATGTATGGTTGGTTTGGATTAACCCAAAATCTTCTGAAGTGTTCAAAAGTCCTTGCTGAAGGAGTATCTGGTCAAAAGCACTCCAAAACAGCAGAAAATTAGAAGGTTTCCAAGGGGGTCTTCTTTATGTTAATAAAGACTATCTTGGCTGCTATTCTCACTTTTTATGAAAGAGAACTTTCCTAGTGATAGTGATTTTAAAGCTGTTAAAGAGGATCAGAAGAGGAAGAACTTTAGTCTGTTCATTCATAGAAAACTTCTGGTTGAGGAATGAGTAAAGCAGTGAAAATAATCTTGAGATCTGGTATATTGTAGTACTGAAGATTATCATGCAAACGGCCCCCTAGTGTCACGGTAGTGAAATTTTTGGCTGGGACTGATTTTTCAAAAAAGAAGCGTGGTGAAAAGAAAGGCTGTCAAACTGTTAAAATCAGGTGAGTATCTTAATATGGTTATTGACAAAAAAATGGGTAGTGACTGCTCCTATAGAAGATGCTATAGAGCCTGTAAGATTTACTTTTAAAAATTTACAACTTTTAAATTGAGATATTTGCAATCCTTGCATGATAATGGTTGACTAGCTGATTGCTCAATAGAACTAAAATTATGACGTCATAAATTATACCAACAAAAAGTTGGCAAAGGAGGTAAAAAATGTTCCTTCTGACTAATCAGAGGCCAGCACAAATTTGAAGAATACACTTAACACTTACCAAAGCTGAAAACTTGCTCTCAGATATTTTTACCTACATGCAATAAAGACTATCCTAACTCTAAGTAAACTATTCCAAATGGTCAACTATGTGGAGCACCAGTTTCCTATCACTCTGTACATCATTATTATCTTGTCTTGTTGCAGAAAGTGTCAGTAAAGACACATGTATCTCTAACTCTATTGTCAAGTAAGCATTACTTTTCAGTATTTTGTTTGTGTTTTTTAATTGCAGTTTTTGTGCTCATTCCTATGGTTTATTTTTTGTCTTACCTTTGCAGATTTATTGATTTGAAGACCCAGTGTACTTTTTTTGGTAGACTTGACAATGATGTGGGGTCTATATCCTCATCAATTTCATTTCCACTCTGAGATAATTTACATCACTCTAACACCTAAATAATGGAGCTGCTTTGGTAACTCATGCATTACTGTGATGTACATTTCCCCATACTTATTAATTGCCAGTGATAATTAGGGGGCATAATGAGTCCCTTTTGGAGCTTTCATATAGTTTCAATTATGTTTTTCCATAGAACTAGTGTATCTGAGGATATCACTCAAACCCAGATGGTCCCTGGCTTTGACCCAGGACATACCTTGGTGACCTTCTAATAGCAAGAGTGCCATACTCCTTCAAGACCTTATTCAGGAAAAGGAAGTACACAAATCCATCAACACTATTCTAGTACAGGACAAGACCACTACCAATGACATCAGAATTTTGCACAAGGAGCTAATAAAACTCTTTGATTATTTCTGTAACCTAGAAAAGGAATTTAAGGAGCTGTATCATTACAACACATTCATGTATGATAAATTTTTTATCTTCCACATCTAACTATAGAAAGATATAAAAGATATGAGGCATATAATAAGGAGACTAATCAAGATAATTAAAGAAATTTTGCTTTGTAATAGATCAACAAACCCCTTTCTGAGACTACTAGTCAAAGATTTAGGAGCTTGGATGACAAAGTTAATGAAATGATAAATTAAAATCATGATATAAGAGATGAAGTAAAGTATATAAGAGCCACTATTAACACATTATAAGACCAGCTAGGTTGGTTGGCTGCTAGGGTCTCCTCCTCCTCACTTAAAGACCAGATGATAAACTTTGAGGAATCCAGATACTTTAGCCAACTTTCTCTCATACGCCAGGCACATTTATCTGGCAATAAATCTTATCACATAGATGATGACAATGAGCAAAGAAGAATTCCTATAAACATCATGATAACCAAAGTAGTATTGAAGAGCATAAAAAACTATTTGGCTTACCTGAACAGACTAGACTACAGAAGTTCCAGGCAGCTTTGAAGGCCAGATATCAGGCCTCTAGAGCTAACTTATCTCCTTTCAGACAATTATTTAACACAATTAGTATAATACCTAACTTTAAGCCAGTCAAATTTCCCAAGTTTGACAGAAAATTAATGTAACAATGCTCTTGAAGTTATAAAAAAACATCATGTGCACTGCTGATAAAGCTATGAATAATTCTGCTATCTGTAATTTCTTGGACTCTGAGACCCAAACTATCATCATGCCACAATTGCTTGAACATATATGAGCTTTTTAAAAAATTTCCAGAGTCTTGATGAATGATTAAAAGAAAACAGGCGCTCAACAACAGAAATATGGACTTTGTTGAAGGAAGCAAAAAGAAGGGTGAGACTATGAAATAATTGTATATAATTTTATCTGCAAGCTCAGAACTTGATCTTGTTTAAAGGTCACCTCTTTCATTGATGTTAAGTTGTCTTCTACTGAATGCAGTAATACCAAATCAAAACCTCTCCTTGGCATTAAAATCTGGTATCTACAGGGACCACAACGTCTCAGAGCACATATTGCATCTCCTTAAATTCAATGGCAGCTTTGAAGTACAATATATACTAGTCAGAGGACAACCCAAGATAGCAGGTACCATTCATCTACCTCAGATGCAACCAAGGCTCAATCCAACAGTAGCATCACCACTTAAGGCTATAATAGCAACACTGATACCAGAATGTGCTACAGTTGTAGTAAATATGAAAATATTGCTAAGAAATACAATCAACCTATAGCTTAGTTTCACTACCTGGGGGCAGAATATTAAAAGAAAGAAGAGGGCTATGAGAAAAAATATTCCCCCTGAGAAAAGCCAACAAACTTCTAAGCATCCAGGAGGATGAAAGATCTTTGGCTGCTCACTTATCTTTTTCTCCTATCTCTTCACCCCTACTCATTTCTCCTTAAGGACTAGACTCTTTAAAGCCTTCCCCTCTTTCTGAAACTGCTATGACTTCATATAAATTAGTTTTGAAGTCAATAGTTCTGCTAGCCCAGACCTAGGATCCACCAAACCTTATGACAGACCCCTGTTGTGTTACCCAGACCAAGACAAAACAAAAGAGGACCAGATCTATCAGATACTGACTATAAATTCTCTCACTCAAAAGAGGAAAGCAAAAAAGGAACTTTTGCTGGCCCCAGAAACCCAAGGAACAGTTGCATCACTTTACAGTGATCAGTTGATACTTCTGATCACTGAGATCATCATTAAAGTGACAGCACCAATAAAAGACACAATTTTTTAAGAATTTCAATGTATCTTCTTCTTTGGTGACCCTTAAGTAAATTAGCCCTGCTTTTTACAATGCATTGGGGGACTTCCTTAGTAAATTTAAAGAAAATGAAGTCTACAAATCAATGCCCCTAGGTGATGGTAAAGAAAGAAAAAAGACTGTAACTATGTGGATTTGATAGTATACAAGGTAAAGGTCAGAGATATCATTGACTCTGGTGCACATAGAAGCATAGTCTCATCTTGTTTATTGAATAATGTTAATTTGGTTCCAGACTTGGATTACAAAAAGTTATTTAAGGCAGCAGGTCCACTTATCACTAAGGCTATAGTTGATTAATCAGCATTGCCTCTCTGGTTTAGAAAGTTGATTTTAACAGCCCTTGTTATAGTACTATACAACAACAGTTATGATACCCTTATCAGAACAAGGCTTATGACAAAATATGCTATGATTGCCAACATGCTGTATGTACTGGTATTCTGGTCATTGCCAACACAAGTAACATTCAGTCATTGCCTGGTTTAGTGCTAATCTAATCTTTAGTTCAGCATTATGAAACAAAAAAAACTAATACCCCTTGACTTGTCCAGATATCCAGCTATCTGAACCTAACTCACACATGACCTCCAATATATTTGATCTAACTTAGGTCCCTGCCACAGAGCACACAATATATAAGACTGAAATAGTATCCAATAAAATAACTCTTCTTCTCTAAACCTAGCTTCTAAGCTTCCCCAGAATTTGTCCCTTATTACTGGTAGCAGCTACAGTTTTTCTTGACCACACCTATGAAATAGAAAATGACTGAATAGAATCCACCTGCCTTTACCCAAATACTAAACCAGGATACATACCAGACACCTGGAAGACATACTTATGTGCCCATAATATTAACAAAATTATACCAAATAAATGCACTTTATTTGAATAACTGGTCATGCCCAAAGCATGTGCCAAGATAACTTAGTACAGTCACTCTCTACAACCACAAACAAACACACAACCGCCTATCACAGGCAAAATCACCAACACCAATTAAATTGGTATTGACAAATTCTTTTGCAAAAAATAAAGAAAAGGTTATAAGGTGGCTAGAGCACTTAGCCGCAAAACTTTGCACCAGCTGGATCCCTCACAACTTCTGTGTCACTAAATCTTACAATACATTACAAATCAGCTCAGCAATCTTCCCCAGAAGACCACCATCATAGCTTACACCAATGAATTTGAGGAAATATGTTGCAAGATCCAAAGCCAAGCTCAAGCTGGCAATGTGCACACTAGAGCCTCATTCATCAACAGAATGAAACTCTCTGTTGTTGCCCTCATCTGTCCAGTGGCCAACACCTCCATGCCTGCGCTCATTGCAGAAGCCAAGCACACAGAAAAACGCGCAAACATGGAATATGCTGCATGCAACGGCAATTGCTCCTCAAACAGCAATGGCAGAGAAAACCCCAATGGCAACAAATTCCAAAAAACCAATAATAGCAACAAAAACTCCAATCACAACAATGGCAATCACAGCCAAAGCACAAACTGCTCCTGTCCCAAGAAAAAGGACATCACCAAAGTAAACAATACTGAAACAGCAACCTGCTATGAATCTGACCCCAGATTTTCTGACCTTGAAGGTCTCAAAATATAGGAACAGGGAAAAGAGGAGGGGTAACAGACTTAAGTGCCCCTGTTTCCCCCCAGCTTGACAATAAACTGTACCAAGGCACAAATTTTGCTGCATGCATCTCACATGTCCTGCAAACATATATCTTTATGAACTTAAAAATTAAAGATTGGTCAAAAATTTCTGTCTACCCATGCACTTATTAATCACACACATAAAATTTTATTTAACTCTGCTGCTCAACACACCATGATAATCAAACCATTTGTAACCAAGTACAAAATACCAGTTGTCAAATCCAACTTCAAATATGCCAGAATGGCAGACAAATCAAAGGTTCTACTTGAAGGCAAAACAACTCCTTTCAGAATTGACCTCCAAGGCATACAAAAGTCCATCAAAGGAATTTTCATGAACAGTATAAGCTACAACATTGTAGCAGGAATGAACTGGTTCACCCAAGTGAATCCCAGCGTATGTTGGAAGACAAAAACCATGACAATAAAACACAATGGAGTCAATTTTAATATCCTCAAGGAAACCAACAACCTCATTCTAAGAGACACAGTATTTGTCCATATCATAAACCAAGACAACTCAGAACGTCTAACCAAAGGCATTACCCTCCACATAATGAGGCACACCAAATTTAATAACATGCAAAAAGCATAAATACAATCTCCAGAGCTTGCAGCACTCCTAAATAAATACACTCACTAATTCAAGGAAGATCTAAAAGACCTACCCCCAAACAAAAGTCAATTATGACATTGATCTATGCAAGGCCATGTCCAAACCTGCACCCCTTTATAGACTCTCCCCCATAGAGACACAAACCCTCAAAACCTATATTGAGGAAAACCTAGCCAAAGGTTTCATTTTCCTATCAGAATCCCCTCTGGGGGAAGCAATTTTCTTTGTAAAGAAAAGGAAGTCTCACTCTGTCTGATAAAAGACTACAGAGCTCTCAATGCAAGCACAGTGAAAAATAAATATTCCCTCCACTTATAAAGGATCTATTTTCAAGGCTCTCCAGAGCCAAATTTTTCTCCAAAATTGACCTCACCTCAGGTTAAAACCAAGTAGAAGTAAATAAAAGAACATACCAAAACCGCATTCCAAACGCAATTTGTATTCTTTGAGTGTAGATTAATGAACTTTGGGATGACCAACACTCCTACAATGTTTGTCACTATGATGAATCAAGCACTAAACAGTCTTTCAAATACAGTATGCTACCTTGACAATATCATCATATTCTCAAAATCCAAAGAGGAACACCTCATGCATGTCTGTGAGACACTCAAGTGACTTGTGAAGCACAAACTCTACACAAAGCCCAGAAAGTTCCAATTTTTTGGAAAGGAAATATTTTTCTTGGGTCAAATTGTCTCTGATTAGGGGCATCAAAGCAGACCCAGATAAAATTTCAGCTATAAACAACATGCAACTCCCCACCTCTGTTAAACAAGTTAGATACTTTATTAGAATGGTTGCTTACCTAAGGAAATACATCAAAGACTTCAGAAAACCAGCTGTACCAATCAATGACCTAACCAAGGGTAATACTAAAAAGAAATTCATCTGGAAACCTGAATGTGACAAGAATTTCCAACTACTAAAGCAAGCTCTGATTGAAGCGCCAATCTTACAATACTAAATGACAATGGGTGTTACAAGCTTGAGTCAGATGCCAAAAACACTGCCTCTGGTGCAGTGCTACACATCTGCCATCCAGGACAGCAAGACTTCCTTCCAGTATGTTATAAGAATAGAAATTAACTAACTCTTAGCAGAGATACCCTATACACAATAAGGAATTGCTAGAAATATACCATACATGCAAGAAATGGAGATATTACCTAGAAGGACATTTAAACATCTGAGTACTAACTGGCCATAAATCCTTAATCTACTTTAAAACTCAGAACACACCCACATGTCAACAAGCCAAATGTATGTCCTTGCTTGAAAAGCTTAATATGGACATCCAGTAAAAAAGGGGGCAGAGTTGGTCACAGCTGATACTCTCTCTAGGATATGCCAGCCTAAAGAAGATCACCCTGACCACCTGGATTCATATTAGCCAAACCTATACAACACTAAGTATAAAGCCAAAGGAAAAGATCCCTCAACCCACCAGTTAACTCATGACACACTAGTAAGAAACATGAAGTACTTCCATGTTTCAAATGGTTTAGTATATTGTATCATCAAGGACAAACACATCTAAACATTCCCCTTGCACAAAGAGTTGATACCATCCTCAGACATCACCACCTATTGGGGCACACAAAAGCCAATAACCTATACCTCACACTAAAGTAAATAGTATGATGGCCTAATCTAAAACATGACATCATTGACGTCCTAAAGAAGTGCAAAGTATGTGAAAAATACTCAATCATCAAAGCACCACAACTTACAGTCAACCCAGTGCCTGACCCAGAAATATTTAAGTTTTGGGGCCTGGACGTAGTAGGACCTTTCCCAGAAGCCAAAGCAAAACAATGCTTCCTAATTGTAGCCATTGACTTTGCAACACACTGTCCAATTAACTGGGCAATCAAAGACCACAAAGCAGAAACAATCAACTGCTTTATCAATAAGGAAATCATAGCCAACTACGTCACTCCAGACTACATCATAACTGATGGAGCAACCAAATTATCAGGTCACATAGTAAACAACAACTTAAAATCCAAAAACATTAAACATTCCACAACCTCTCCATACAGGCCGCAGGCCAACAGAAGAGTGAAACACCTAAACAGCAGCCTTATCAGGACCCTAGAGAAAATAATGGATGGCAAAGCCAAAGAAAATAGCCACTATATGTGAAACATGCATTACTAGTATCCTGAGTCTGCATCAATCAAGGAACAGGCTATTCACTGTTTGAGCTAACATATGGATACAAACCAGATTTAGCCACCCACAATAACCAACCCTATATGAAGATTCCCTCAGGGAAACCCCCACAGTGGAACAAGTCCCAGCACTATAACACATACATCTCAAAGCCAAGATAGCAGAAAACAAGAGACTTAAAGCCCAAAAGGCAACCTCCACCAAGGCACCAGTCCTAATCTTATATAGACTGCTCTTGTCCCAGAGCAAGATTTTTACTATGTTTTTACTTAGAAAATTTTTCCAAATTTAAAGTCCAAACTGGGCCAACAAAAATATCAGTTTTGCCTATTGGATAGTAAAGTTTTGGTAGTAGATGCTGCTGCAGGAATAGTTGCAGGACACTTGGCAGTGTCTCACGGCATCCCTACCTGGGGCAGTGTCAATTAAAGTAAAGAATATGGAAAGCAGATGTAAGTTGGTTTGGTTTGATTAAAAGGTAAGACAGTCAAAAATGATAATAAAAACTTAGTAATAATGATTGGAGCACAGGATGCCACCATCCTCTTTTATTGGCTAATTTTAAGCCTGGGAGATGAGATTAGAGTTTGACGCCCAAGGTAAGGCTTCACTAGACATAATACTAACTTTTCCAACTCAAACTTAATAGATTTACTTCAAACTCAAATGTAAGCTTCAAAATATACATAATACTAACTATTTAGCTCAGAAGCATCAAAGTTTTTATAGGTAAGATAAAGCTTTAAATTTTGAAGCTAATTTCAATTTAAAAGGTAACTAAAGTTAAAGAGATCTAATTCATTTCAAAATCAATCAAAGGCTTATTTTCATGTAAGCTTTTCATTAAAATTACTAACCTTCTTCAAATCCTTTTAGATAGACTTGGTTAATAGCAGATCTTGGTGTGGATAAGAATTTTTAACAGATCAAATTTACTAATATATTTTTAAAGACCAGATTTCTGCCCTGAAGTAGATCAAGGTTTGAAAAGTATTGTTTTGATTTACTAACCTTTTTAAACAAAAATCCATTGCAGCAGGTAATCATTTCCAATAAACTACTAACCTTCAATCCTCTTAGATAGGCTTAGTCTACAGCAGATCTTGGGGTGGGTAAATTTTTTTCACTAAATTACCAACCTAGATTTAAAAAGCCAGATTTTTCCCTGAAACCAACCTTGGGCTGGGTAAGTCATTTTTTCTGATACCAACCTTTTTTTTAGAAAACACATTTTTACCTGTAGCAGAACATGTTTTAGGTAAGTCATCTTTTCCAAATGTACTAACCTTAATTTCAAGCCTCAAATTTCTGCCTACAGCAGATCCTGGCTTAGGTAAGTTTTTTTAGAGTAAACAGATATTTTAATAAAAAAACTGTTTCTCCAATTTGGTTTTTTGATCCAACTAGCTCTTTTTTACCCAAATTTAAATTTTTACTATTAAGGTAATCTCTTTGATTTCCTTTAAACTTTTATTCTCTATATCTTTGAATATCAAGTTATGTCTTATTTTATATGATCAATAATTATTAAAAAGTATATTTCAAAGTTAATTAGTTTTAAGTTCTCAACCAAGCAATTATAATTTGCTTATTAAACTTTTAATTAATCTTCATGTTTTAATGATTATAGTCAAGTTTTGGCTAACTGTGATAAAAAAGTCCTGTCTCTCCTTAAAATCTTTTTCATCCAAATAGAACATTTATAATAATTTTACTTACCCCCATCTTCAAAACTCCAGCACCACATAAACTAATTAATATGTCATATATAATAGCTAATAGAGTTTTTTTACTTTTTTCTGCTCATAAAATTATAGGGTTCCTCTCTTAAAAGACCACTATAATTAATTAATTTTCCAAGATTACAAAAATCTATTAGAAATTCATAAATAATCAAGTTTAGACCATATTACAGTAGTTTTATTTTATGATGTTTTTAATAAAATCAGAAGCATTATAACTTACCAGAGGGTACTGAACTCACAAAAATAAAATAAGATGCAATCAAATCAAATGCTATGAAGCTGACATAACAAAACAATAGATTACTAAAAAATCTACAAAATCAAATACTATCTTATCAAAAATAGGAAATAATGATATCAAAAATCAGAGTACCACATAGAATTAACATATATTTAAAAAGAAATTAATATCAATAGTTAATAATTATAATATGCAGTCACCAACAAATAAAGAATGTATCTTAGTAAAAAAGTGTGCTGAAAAAAAGAATATATTAAACCTATAAACTAAAAAATAATGTTCAGGAACCAAAGAGATTTTATTACATGTACTTAATCTTTATTAATATGGGGAATTGTAATTTCCATTGGAGTTCAAAATATATACTGAAAATAAAGAATTTAAAAGGGCTGCAGTTTCATTATGTGGATAAAAATTCAGTACTTTTCAGAGCTGTTGAGATAGATAACCAAAACCAAGTGCTGAGCACACAGTAGTTGTACACAAAAAAATCTTAAGTGGGCTAATTTTATTGTTAACATGTATAAATTGTTGATTTTTTATGTGAGAAAACTTGGTGTTATATGTTAGATTTGTCTGTTTATCTCAACAGCTCTTAAAAGTACTTTAATTAATCCCCAGTCTCTTAAATGTCAAAATATAATGCATAATAAAAGGTACAAACCTCTAATAAAGCCTTGATAATAGTATAATAGAGTATTTACAAAGCATACACCCATAATTCTCTAATTAAAAGTAGCAATCATAATAAAGCTATCATTTTTATATTAAAAATTACTTTAGATATCAATTAATTATCTTTTAACAACCAGAATAGTAAATAAATTTAAAAAAGACATACTGAACTACCAAAAAGGTATTTTTTGCTAAAGAAAAAAGAAGATAACAGTGTGAAGCTGTGAACAATAGAGCTGAGTTAGTGTAGCTTTTTTCTTTTGGTAGCCTGCTCACCTCTCAACTTTATATACTCATTAGGTTTCTGATATTTTTCATTAACAAATCTATATAATTTTATCAACAAACCACAAGGAGGCTGCATCTTTAAACATGTTTTTACTAGTTATGAGACCAGGGATGCATAATAGCAGGCTGCCATCACCCCTGGGGTTCACTAAAAAGATTTATGATAAAGATCATTAAAAAGCCAAAAAATTTAAACTTTAAAATCCAAAAATATAACTTCACACCCCTCTTTGAAAATAGTTTTTGCCAGCTATAACTGGAAACACATGCCAGCGGGCTGCCGTAAAAGAGTGAAGCTGAGTGTAGCATAGCTTTGCTTTTTTGGCAGCCAGCCTACACATATTTTCTTTTACCAGATATAGTATAAGATAAAGATGTCAGAAGTTAGCTAATCTAGAAAAAACAAAAAAAATCAGCTAGGATACCTGGACGTGTACCCAGGTGAGATACCGTAAAAGGGCAAAGCAGGCGTAGCTCAGCTTTGTTCTTTTGGCATCCCGCCCACCACACCACGCTTGTTCATTGCCCTGTCTAGATTCTTTCTTGGAAATAGAAAGAAATTGAATTCAGTACACAGAGGACCTGGAAGGATTTTCTAATACAGACCAGAAAGAAATACCTACCTAGTCAAGTTCCAAGGCACCAAAGACCTATCATCAAAAAGTATCACAGATCCCGCCTTTGCCTTAGCACAGGGGAACACTCAACTCAGCTAGTACCTGCTAGAAGACAACTACAGGAACATCAGGCGGCAGCCGTCAAGACAAAACTCCCTCCTGATGTACCAAGTAACCCCTTAAGGGGGTGTCAAGGAGCTGGATGTACGGGCATTCTGGTCACCGCCAACAAACTTAACATCCAGTTATTGCCTGGTTTGGTGCCAATCCAATATTCAGTTCAGCTTTATGGAAATGGCAACAAACCAATATCTCTTGACTTGTCCTGATATCTAGCTATCCAAACCTAACTCACACATCACCTCCAATTTATTTGATCCAATTTAGGTCCCTGCCACAGCGCACACAATATATAAACCTGAAATATTATCCAAAAAAATCACTCTTCTATAAATCTATCTTCTAAGCTTTCCAAGAAGTTGCTCCTTATCACCATTACTGACCACAGAGATGATGCTTTCAAAATTCTGGGTCAGACTATCCCTATGTACTACAATGGTACTAAGGCTAAAGACTTATCTAAAAAGAAGCTAAACTTAATCAGCATGAAGTATGTAGATGGTGACCTTCATGTGGCCTACACCCTGCGTCACAGACAGCTAATAATGCTCCTGTTATTAACCAAGGAATACAGAGTGATTCTCTTGTACGCTTATTCAGGCTTTATCATCTATTCTGGATTGCAAGTGATTCATCACACTGGCCTCTCTTTAGAGAGTCTCCTTGGAAAAAATGGGGGAGTCTTTGGTTGCTATAGAGCTTTCTGGTTGTAGCTCTGGATCTGTCTGGAACTAATCATGCCTGTCTCTGAAGAACTGCAAATTCTTCTGATCAAAGTTATACCTGTAACTATGATGGTGCAGAAAAATCATGATTTTGGTTATATCAAACTGAAATACTCCATCAACTTACTATAAGTCTTCCCCTTTTCTAGAATTGATTAGCTGCAATTCATCACTATCAGCCCTAGAGATTTTTGTAATTGCATGTGAATTTCTTGTATGGTTGACAAAAACAGAAAAGCATCTGGTCCTGGCCCTCTTTTAGAAGTACAAAGAAGCTTTTGAAGAGATGCTTAGACCTGGGGAAAGTCATTAGTATATAATATACAATTAAAGCACAAGGACATCCATCAATTTGGTCACAATTCAATAGGCATAGTCAAGCAAACCAGGCTATTATAAATAAAGATCTACACAAACCGCTGAGTTCTGGACTTTTTGTCCCCAGTGAAAATCCTCTGATCCTCTCCTCTTCTGATTTTCAAGAGAAAAAGCTCAAACAGAGTGGCCATAGACTACAGAAGATTGAATTCTTTTACCATGAAGGACTCTTACCCCTTGCTGAGGATATATGATACCTCAGGTTGCTTAGAAGGAGAAAAAACTTCATTTCAATGGAATTGATCAGCAGCTACTGAAAGATTGACTTGCCTCCAGAGGATCAAGAAAAGTGTGCAAGAATCACTGAGAAAGTTAATTTTCAACCTACTTGGATACCTAAAGAGTTACCCAATTCTCCTTCTAGATTCCAACAAGCCATGAGCACTGTGATGGGTTAACTAAAGCTCACTAGTGTGCTGGTATACCTGGATGACATACATATCTTCTCCAGGACATTTAAAGAGCATCTAAAACACTTATAGAAGGTTTTCCAGAAGTTGTCCAAAGCCACCTAAAGTGAAGCCTGGAAAATCCAGCTTTTCTAGAAAAATTAAAGCTCCTTGGTTTCTTGATCAGCAAAGATGGGCTAAACCCAGTACCAGCTAAAGCAAAAGCCATATCAAAGATACATGTACCTGGTAACAAACCTGACATTCAGGTTTTCCTAGGTATGGTAGATTATTAAATCCAGTTCATACCCAGCTTTGCTATTCTTGGAGACAACTTGCTTAATATTATCTATGCTGATGTTGAATTTTTCTGGCGTACAGTCTGCCAGAAGGCATTTAAAGACCTCAACCAGATACTAATGTGTGCCCCAGTACTAGCATACTTTTGTAACTTTGCTGTATTAGCAAAAATTGAAGGGAAATGTTAAAAGCTAGATAAATACCATGATTGAAATATTGAAATTACATAGCTGTAGTAAGTCAATTATAATAAAAAAAATACTTGCTGATTAAATGCTTGGAAAGGCAGGAGAATGTCTTGATTCTACCAATGAGTGAAGCGCTAAATTAAGTTTGCATCTGGATCAAGGTTACTATTGCTTCAGGTTTTCTTGTTTAGTAGCTTGATTTGACTTCTGATTTTAACTACAAGTGCCAGGATAGTTGAATCAAGGGACAAGGGGTCTTTTGTGTGAAGTTCTGCTAGGGGGTTGACCCCACAGCTTTGAAAGTTTGAGAATATTTTTTTCAGTTGACTCAATCTTTTTTATCCTCGTGGCTTTGTAAACCAGTGTGCACTTAACTATTGACTTTATGGATAAGCTAACATTTGGAATTTTGTATGCATTAAATATAGTATACTTTTTTGGGCTGAGCAGATATCAGTGAAAATTGAGGCTTTCAGAAAGTGACAATAAAGATGGCTACAATAATTTTAATAAAGCATAGAAAATATAGTATATTACTTGGTTTAAGGATTGTTAGTACTGATGGATAATATATGTGAATATATGAAATATATAGTATCCTAGTATTTGATTCTAGTCTCAAGAAAAAAGATGGGCTTTATGATGTATTTTGGATCAATTTATCAGTAATGTTGCTACCTTTACAGAATAGTTTTATGAGTGAAGTAAATAAATCATTTTGTTGTAACTGTGCTGTTTTAGCAGAGTTACAAGGGGAAAATGTTTAAAAACTAGATAATATTCTTTATTGAGAGATAATGATTATATAGTTAGTGTGATTCATGGATAACAGGAACATGATAGTGTTGATCACACGGTGGGATGGTGAAGGGGGTGGCTTGATCCTGGTAATGAGTCAAGCGCCAAAATGAGGTATCCACCGTAAAGGATCATCATTTGTTCATGTTGTTGGATTTGGAAATTTGAGTCAACTTCCTAGTCTGGCTTCAAGTGACAGGATAATCAGATTGCGGGTCGCAAACCTGCTTACTTGGAACCTGACTGGCAGGTCAAGCCTGCTGTTTTGACAATTTTTAGGTTTATATTAAACAAAAATAGTTTAGAAATACTTAAGCCGTCATTTTTAAGAATCTTGGCCTCTAAAAAATTTAATCTGTCTCATAGTAGGATTAATCAACTTGAAGGGTATTTGCTTGGTCTATATAACTTTCTTGGGCTGATTGTATTTACACTTTCAAAAAAGTCTGATCAATCCAAATGGCAATTGGGTTTCTCTTGAAGTCAATTCAAATTATGAAAGACTTAAAATGTACCAAAAATAATCAGCATATTAAATTATGTCCTAATTATATTTCATCACTAAGTTAAAGAACTACTATTGCTTCATAATTATCTTTTCATTTGTTGAGAAGGTAGTTTCAATCTACCCAAAAACTGTTCTTGATGTGATCTATATCCATTGTCCAAACAGCGGGGTCAACTCCCCAGAAAAGTTCCGCACAGAAGACCCTGTGCCACTCAAACTGACTTCCCCACTACTTGAAGCCAAATGTGGAAGTCAACTTGAGTTTCCAAACAAGGCAACATGAACCAGTGATGATCTCTACTTGGTGGACAGCACAATTTGGCGCTTGACTCATTAAAAGGATCAAACCACCCCCTGTCTAATCTAAGTGATTGATTCTCCAATCTTGTTTCTCTTAAAACAATCCACCCAAAGTATATAAGTCATACATAGCAATTAAAATAATTATCTAGTTTACAAATATTTTCTATTATAACTTGTTAAATACAGCACAGTTACATTATCACCCCTTGCTCTATATCAACCAGAGACCAAGTGTCAACTAGCCACCCAATACCCTTCACTTACCCTGATCTCAATACCTTACCTGAATAGGGCATAGTAATTTTAATGTAAAAGCCAAATCTATTATCAATAAATATTAATCTTTCTCTTTCATCCACCTCTCCCCAAAGGGCTGTCTTATCATCACACCCAAGAAAACTTAGTTTTTGTAAGACTAGGCCAATCTATCATTAACATTTAAAATATTTTTGAATGCAAGCAATCTTTCAAATAGTTGCAAAAAAACTAGGTTTAACATATGCTTCCATTTTAGAATTGAAGCTCTGACTGCTGTTCTACGATGGTTTTCATAGATCATAAGATAATGTGCAAACACTTTAAAGATTAGATGCTTGATGGGTCAAAGTGGTAGATCAACCGCAGCGGATATTTTTTGACATAGCTGATCATAAGTAAGAGGTGGGGAGTGTTCAACTATTTGAAAAGTTTTTTCCCGTGACTTGTTCCCAGCAACAAGGAGGACTTGATATGGTTTGAGATTAAGCGCCTATAACAGTTGAATGGGTGGAAATTTTAGGGCTTACTTTGGCAACATACTTGATAGCATGCTTGTTGGCTTGCCCATCAACTGGGAGAGCAGTAAGCTAGATTGGTTTGGATTAGCAGTCTAATTTAGAATGCAGTAGAGCCTTGATGAAAAGAGAGCTAACAGGCATTTTGTTAACCAATTTGTTAAAGTTATGACTTTTATAATAAAATGGTGTTTGACTTCTTTTTACAAGGTTTGCTAACTAGATGTAGAACCCCACTATAAAGCTTTGATAAGAACACACTCAGGCTCTCAATTTTGACCAAAAATGTGCTACTTTTACAATAGATCCCGTTGATATTTATTTTAACCAATACACTGTAATTTTACAATATGATTTCTCTTCCTTTTTGTAAACTTCATGGCTATAGAATGTATATTTAAGCATTGAAACTTAAGTCTATTAATAATTGGAATGTCACTGTGAAAAATGAAAATCTTAGGACTGTGCTTAAGCTCAAGAGCGTATAATTTATCTCTTCAGTGTAATTTACAAGTTTAGACAACTGGTGTGCCATTTCTAACTTGCAAATGGTTTGAGTTATTATTATTGAGCTTGACTCTTTAGCCAAAATAAAGATTCAAGTATCTAAAATAGGGCTGGAAACTTACAGTAATATTTATAATAGTTTCTTCGATGCAGCATATCCTCTATAATAAATATCTTTTGTTTAAAAACACTAAACTGACTGTTATTTTTTAAGGAATTACTTTCTCTTGGTGTATTGTACAGATTGATAAAAGCCAAACTCAACGAATAAGCTCTAGCAGTGTTCAAAATCATGAAATAAATCAGTATTTGTAGGGCCAATTCATAGATCCAATAAAATGTAAGTATAGAAGAAAAATTGTTAGTATTAAGAAACTAGAAATACGTTGATAAAAGGTCCAGGGAAGGGCTTGCGTTTGTCAACCAAAACAAGTAAAATCAGCTGATATACTTTGTAAAAAATACTCTTATGAAAAATATCAAACCTACAATAGCTAATGTTTAAAAGTTGAATTATTCATTTCATACTCTTTAGCCTTTTAGCAAGGTAAATTTACCGGAGAAAAAACTGAACAAACTTTGGTAAAATAAAATGTGAGGCTACCTGCAGGCTAAGAAGGCCATCCCTTAGCACGAGATTATTTTGTTGAGCATTGGGATGTACCTTAATCTTAATTAACATATCCCCCTTGTGAGTAAGGCTGACTGGCAAAAACTTATTCACAACATTTTGGTGATTTCTAAGTTGGTTTGTATCTTTGCCTTTTGTATGCTTTTGCATCTTTAGATTTAAAAGGAAGGGTTCTGCTATTCTTTTGTTTTTAAATACTAGCATATACGTTGATGAGGTGTATATTTAAGTTATTGAGTGCACATACAATTAGTATGCACTATAATGAATCTAAAAAGTATGTGTAAGTCTAGAAAATAGAAGCGAAATGAAAAGTAGTGGCTAAAAGAAGGCTATTAGAAGGATGTGTAAAGCTAAAGGTTGAGCTGCAAATTATCAAGGCTTTAAAAATCACTTAAATAACTGTGCTAGACGATGTCAAAAACTATACATGGAATAAAGAAATATGCGATTTTAAGGTCTAGGTAGAAGCGACCAATTTAAAAAAGAAAGAAAAACCTCCAAGTCTTGTCATCTGTCATTAAGTATCTTGAAATACATTTAAATTGCTCTCCTTTAAATTCGAGATTAATTTCTCAAAATTTATCACCTTAAGTCAAGATATCTTTATAAGGAATGGGACTTGTCGAGCAGGAAAAGTTTCTAATAATTAATTGTGTGATATACGCTTCTATCTGAAACATGTTCAACAGGCAAGTTATTGTAATGGTGAATTACAAATATACGATATTCAAGGAATAATAAGGTAAGGTTTATTCCGCTGTGCTTGGGTTTAAATAGTGATGTTGACGTAATCGTCCAATAGCGAATATTCAATGTATAATCGAATTCGCTATCACATTATCCACCATCCTTCGCCTAAATCGATTGAGTTTATGTCATGTTTAGTTTATCGTTATTTTTTTAGTTCATTATTTCGGAATTCATGGTCAGATGATCTAAATGTAACTCAACCTCATACACTAACCACTCATCTAAGAGAAGTATCCTATCTGAAAGGCAACTGTGGTAAGATCGACTCCCTAGTACTCAACACTTTGTCGAGTACCAGGGAGTCGAGTGCTGCATATGTGATCTATTAGTATTTTTGGCTTAACTGATTTTAAGCTAATTTTTACTAGTAATATAGGGGTTTGAAACCTAAAACCAAGTTTAAATTTACTCGAACTCAACTCCATTTAATAATTCAGTTAGCTAAAATACTGATTTAAGGGGCAATTTATATGTAAATTTACTAATAGAAATGCAAAAACCTGTGTTTGACACTCTAAAAAAAAGTGGTCAGTTCAACACCTTTTAAGTCAAATCCTAATTTTATTAATAAAACACATATACATGTATATAAATTTTATTATTTACTATTATAAGTTTATTATTAGTATTCATAGTTGTTGATTAAGCTCCCAAGCACCACTATACTGGATTTAGTGGTATAGCCATTAATCAAATACCCCACTTGTTTTACATTATATCATTTCCGGGTTTGTGGATTAAGTGGTGCCACATAAATCAAGCCTGATTTATTAAGAGATTTCATATGTAATTTATAATAAAATGAAAGCTTGACTCCCCCTCTGTTTGACTCTATCCACTTGCCATCTGATTGGTTTCAGATTTAACTAATCAAAGGCTTAGAATTAAGTCTAAATTTATAAATGACACACTATGAGCACCACTTGACACCCATTCACTCAACACTTTAACTTGGGGATTAGTACAGAGAGCTTCTTAACGTTTAAACCAACAATATGGCAAATAATTCACTCCCAGCTCCTCATAGTGTTGAAAATTGGCGTACACCAGCAGATTCAACAGAAGAATTAAAAGGCAGGGGCACACACTCACTATGTGCCTTTGAATGTGAAAATTCTGAAGACATTGACCAATTTGGGTTGAATGAAGTTTATTGGGTCCTATACAAGTAGGTATCAAAAATTCTGCCCCTTGGTGTTTACTGCCAATGCCTTATATAGGGGTATTCTCATATTACTAATCACCAGTCACTGACAATGTCTTCTAGGACATTCCAGCGCACTGTAGAGTCTGAGTTGGGTTGGTAAAAAAAGGGACAACCTTCTATTTTAGGGCGCAATCCTGTAATGCCTAGCACAAGGACACCCTCTGCTAGTACATTAATCAGTGATCCTTTTTAAGATATGCAATCATCTCTATATCTAGTTCTTAACAAAGAGTCAAATAGGCCATTCAAATTGACCCTGGAGTCTTGGCGTTATTTTCTCTCCAAGCTGGCACTTTGGCGCTCAATATTAATTATTGTGGCTCTCTGGCACTCGTAATTAATTGTGCTGGCGCCTTGGCGCTTGATGTAAATTATTGTGGTGCTCTGGTGCTTGCAAATAATTGTACTTGTGTCCCGGAGCTCAATGTAAACTAAGGCAGCGCTCTGGCGCCAAGAGTAATTAATCCCGGCGCCGTGGCGCTTGTTATTTAAGGTAGCGGTGGCATGGTGCAATATTTCTTGACAACGGCGTCATGGTCCACTAATCATATATTTAATTATATGATAATTTGTCACTAATTTCTGGAAGGGTAATTGATTGGCCCTGTTTAATTTTCCATAGCTGCCTAATGAATTAAGCTTTCCATAATCCCTGGTCAACAATTCTTCACATATCCCCCCACTTGACCAGGGCTACCCTTCATTCTTTTCCTCATGAGCGCCCCCAATAATAACCAACCTTCCTTGCGCCAAGTCTACCAAGACCTCATGGCTGGTATGACAGATGAAGATTATAAGGCTTTTATGCAAATGCCGCACTCTTCTTGGGTCCATTTCCTGAACCAGCTACTTCCCGTTAGCAGTCGTCAGTCGCGGGCCCAGGACTGCAATACCACAGTGGCAGGGTCAGAGCGTGGTACGGACACACATGTCAAAGGGGAAGAGGAGATAGACTCTATTTTTGCAGAGACTGAGGCGCCCTTGATCTGACTTCCTTGCCTTGGCTTCAAGGATTTACAGAATTGGTCTGACAATATCATCCTCTAAACTGCTTCCTCCCTGCTTGCAACGCCTTCTGCGTTACTTTGTGCTTGTCGCAACTCCAAAGAGTTGCCCTCTGCCTATCCTGCCATCATCAATCAATTTGGGGTAAGCCACCACTAAGAGATGTTGTACATATACATCCAAGCATTGTTTGCCAAAGACAACACTGTGACGCCAATCCGCTTGGGAGCTTGTTACCACGGTAGTTACAACGTGGAGTGGCTAATTGGGGAGGTTAACCTCTGTCTGCACGTCACAGCCAAAGATACCAGTGGATTTTCTTTGCAGCATGTCTATACCATCACCCAGCGTAACCAATACATTTGTGAGGTTGCTTGCATCTGGGCATTAGAGCAGTCTGCTAATCCTGAGCTTACCCGTACTCTTGGGCTGGACCTTCAGGCTAATGCGCCCCATCACTTCTCCTTGGCCTTGCTTTTGTTTGTGCAGGCAGTGAAGGACAACAACCCCCAGTTGTATCTTCCCTTGGCCGCGTCCGTCACCCACTTCATGTGTATCCTCCTGAGGTGTGTTCTTCTGGCGCTGTGGGTTTTGCAGGGCGTTGCCTTGAACACTTCTGCAGGCTAGCCTATCAGTCAAAGGTATCCTTTCCAGCATGTTACTCCTATATGGAGGATGTGCTGCTCGACTGTCTAACTATAGGCTCTGCCTTCTCTGCTCATGGTGGGTGGGGACGTCTAGTCAACAAGAGTAATCTTTGTTTGCCTCTATGTGGTTGGACCGGTATGTCCCGCAATTCCCAATTGGCGTGGTGCCAAATGTTGGTGGCTCTTGCCTTTGTCTGTAACTGAATGGAAAATGATGAATACAAGTTGGTAGCTTCTCTGGTTCCCCTTTCAGCATCAAAGCACCCTTGTTCTGCTTCCAGTTGTTGTTCTATCCCCCGTCTTCTTGCAGGCGGCGTCCCTTCTGCAGGTACCTCAAACGGGCCTCCAGGCAATGGGTCTCCTTCTTCTGGCTCTGAGTGTTGTTCCCCTGAATAGTCTAGCAATAAAGCATTGCTTCCTTATTTTGTCTTTAAAATTATAATTTATTCTTTTTATTTCTTGTTTTGTTTGTCTCATTTCCTCTTTCTTACTCTCCCATATACTTAGTTCTTGTAGTTGTATCATTTTATTCTTTAAAAGGGGGATTTTTTACAAACTTCCTCAGGAACTTTGCGTGTACCTGGTTGATCATCTGTCTGTCCTTAACCTCTTTAATAGTATAGGCGTCTGTGGACGTCCGGGAGATGATTTCAAATGGGCCTATCCATAGGTTGGCCAGTTTGTGTGCTCTGCCAAATCCATGTGTGTTATGGAAGAGCACCCAGTTGCCTACTTGGAACTCTTGTAGAGGGGCCTGTTGGACGTTATCTTTTTTCCTGACTCCTTATCTTCTTGGCCAATGCATTGGAATAGGCTTCTGACTGTAATTGAATTAATGTGCGGGCAAGCCTTTGCTTGTACGCATGGGGTGACTGGTTATCTTCTTCACCAATGCAGGAGTAAAGAATGGGGGGTAACATGGGGTGCCTGCCATGTAAGAGTTGAAATGGCTATTTCCCTGTAGAAGAGTGAGTGGCAATGTTGTAGGTGAAGATAGCTGGCGGCAGGAACGTGTTCCACTCAGTGGGGCAGCTAGCGCCAATTTTTTTTAAAGATGCCTATTAAGGTCCCATTAACTCTCTCTACCATTCCATTTGACTCAGGGTGGTAGGGTGTTGAAAATACTCCTTGGATTCCCATAAGTTCATTAAGCTTGGTCACCACATGGGAAGTAAAGTTAGTGCTGTTGTCAGTGAGGATAACTTGGGGGCAACTGTGACGTAATATGATCTGTTCAAGTAGGAATTTTGCAGTAGTGTTAGCACCTAAGTTGCACACCGCTTTTGCTTTCACCCATTTGTTCAAGTGGTCTATTATAACAATGATGTATTTGGTGTGATAGTTGCTGACTGGAAAGAGTCCTAAGACATCAATTGAGACGGTGTGCCAAGCAAAGTTAGGCCGAGCTAGGTGGTAGGATGTTGACTTTTTGAACAGCTTTTCCCCTTGGCATTCTTTACAGCAGCTCAGTGTTTCTTGTAAGTCAAAGGCCATGGCTTCCCAGAAGTATGTGGTTTTTAGTTGTGCAAGTGTCTTTTGGAAGGCACCATGCCCTATTGCCTTATGAGCACAAACTATTATATCAGCTTGTTCTGATGGTCTGGGCATTATTCTTATTCCTTCTAAAGTGTGTTTTAATATACACCCATTCTTGATTTTGGTGTCTTTCAGAAGCCTATCTAGAGTGCGCTGGACTTCTGCAGGCTTGTCCTGGTAGTTGCCTGCTAAAATCTTATCATAAAGTAGGTCAGAGACATCATCCAGGTGGGCTACTGTCAGTAGCCAAGATAGTCCATCCACATTCTGATGTTTGAGGCCTACTCTATGTGATATTTCAAAGTCGTAGGCCTGGAGCTTTAGGGCCCATTGTGCTAGGCACCTTTCAGGTTCTTTCAAGTTATGGAGCCAGTGTAATGATGCATGATCTGTGATTACTTTGAAGTGAACGCCATGTAGGTATACGAGAAATTTTTTGTGTGTGTATATCACTGCCAGGCACTCCCGTTCAGTCACAGTATAGTTACGCTCATGGACGTTCAGAGTTCTGCTGAAGTAGGCTACAGGGTGTTCTTCACCATTGGAATCCACCTGGGAAAGAACACCACCCACAGCAGTCAGTGAGGCATCCGTTTGAACAATGAATTTGCGGCTGAAGTCTGTGTATTGCAGGATTGGTTTGTTCATGAGGCTCAAGCATAGGGTATCAAAGGCTTTTTGATAGGCTGGGGTCCAGTCAAATTGCACATCACTCTTCAACAAATGGAAGAGGGCCTCCCACTTCCTTGAGAAGTCTTTGACAAAGCGTCAATAATAACCAATCATGCCCAGAAATACCTGGACATCTTGTTTGTTGGATTGCATCTTTATTTTCTCTATGGCCTCAACTTTGGCTGGCTGGGGCTGTAATCCTTTGGCGTTGACCACAAAGCCAAGGTATTTGAGCTGATCCTTAAAGAAGTCACACTTCCTGGGTTTGACCTTAAGGTTAGCGGCTGCTAGGCGCCAAAAAACCTCCTCAAGGTGTTGAAGGTGATCAGAGAATGTCCATGAAAAGACATTGATGTTGTCCAGATAGACTAAAATGCAGCTCAGCTTGAGATCATGAAGCATATCATCCATGGCGCGTTGGAATGTGGCAGGTGCATTGCACAGTCCTTGTGGCATTTGGGTAGGTTGAAAGAGACCTTGACTAGTGATGATGGCGCATTTGTCTTGCTCCTTGGGAGGCCATTCAATCTGCCAATATCCAGATATTAGATCCATTACAGAGAAGAACTTAGCGCCTCCCAGTTGGTCAAGCGCATAATCAATATGTGGGAGAGGATATGAGTCCTTCTTAGTGATGTTATTAAGCTTGCAATAGTCAATGACAACACAGTTGCTCCCATCTTTCTTCTTGACTATGAGTACTGGGGACAACCATGGGCTCTTGGATGGGACAAGTAGACCTAATTGGACCAGCTTCTCAATTTTCTCATCTACCACAGCGTCAGAGGCACAAGAACATTGTATGGGACAAAGACAGATAGGGTTTTCCTCGCCTGTGTCAATGTGGTGGAGTGTGTTATGTGCACACCCAAGATTGAAGTCATCCTTGGCAAATATCTCCTTGTATTTCTCAAACAGGGCAAGGGCTGCATCCTGTTGGGCAACAGTGAGTTCTTGTAGTTGCTCTCATGGGATGATGATGCATATGGAAGGTGGTATTACTTCTTCCAAAGGGAGGCTGAACTCATCCAGAGTGCCAAAATTGTGTATCTCCATCACCTCTTCTACCAGTAATAGATGCAAGTACACCACCACTTGATGGCGTTTTACCTCAACAGGAGAGTGATTGAGGTTGGCAAGCAATACCTTTATGGGCCCATGATTAGGGAGTACAATGCCAGGCGCAACCAGGGGTTCTAGCCTAGAGCAATTATGGGGGATTTCTATTTCCCCGTAAAGCCCTTGAGGGATTTGTAAATCTAATCCAATATTCATTAGCACCTGATGGCCAGCCGGGATAGTGTAAGAAGAGTTGGCGTGCAATGGCAGACCCTTATATTCTTCAAATTGGGTGGGAAGATGTTTAACCCAATGCCCCAATTTAAGATACTTGACTGGGACAACACCATTGCAATAGGCGAGGTTAACATAGGGAGTGGTTTGGCTACCCATCTCTGGGTATGTCTGGTTGTAATACAGCGGAATTGACTGCCCCAATATTTCAAGGACATTGTTCTCAAGGTCAGTCTTTACTCCATACTGTTGCATGAACAAGGTTCCAATCAGAATATTTTAGTTCTTATTGGGTAGCACTATAGCTGGGGCAAGACCACCAGAGAGCCAAAGTGTAAGGGGAGCGCACTGTACGCTCCTTGGGCAGTGGTACAGTCTAGTCCAGCTGTACCATACAATTTCTTGTGATCAATATCTGGAGCAAGCCCCATTTGACGTACTAACTTGGAGGACACTATATTTATAGGGGCCCCAGTGTCAATGATAGCTCACACTTTGAGTTTTTTCACAAAAATATCAGTGTAAGTGCACTCAGAATAAGAGGAACCAATATTGTTTACCAAGTGAATGTCTAAATTGTTAGCAGTGGAGAGGAATTTGACAATACTGTCACATAGTTTGGGGTGGTGATCCTTCATTGTCTCCATGGGGATGGCCACATTGATGCCCCTAAGAGGGGTGGTGTCACCCAAGCGTTGGGAATCTGTATCAGGTGCGTTGTCTAATAACTGGCAATCGTAAGGCTTGGACACTTCCTTAGTGGCCTCTTGAGAGGCCTGAACCTTGGAGCGGGTCTGTACCATGTGCACATTGTCAACGAGAACCTTATGGAGCGCATTCCCCAAGAACCCAGTGTCAGGCGTAAAGAGTAGGTCAGGTGGAACGTTTGTGGATTGTGTGGATGTAGAGAGCTTCTCCTCTACTCCACGCTGACTTTTCCCTGCACTTCAGGTTTCAAGGGGGAAGCACATGTATACCTGTCTTTGAGTTGCAACTGGAGGCGTAATGGCCCTTCCGGTTGCAAAAGTGACACATTAACTTAGTGATATTGGGTTTTGACGGGGACTAGTTGTTGATGGGAGCCTCTGAGCGTCCTGGGTAGTTGGAGACTGGGCGGGGCTTTGATCCAGTGTTGGGGGGTCCAAAAGTGTCACCACACTGGCGTAAGTAATGTACCATACTGTCTAGGGTGCAGTTGTCCTTGAAAGCTGGCATGAGAGTTTGGTACAAGGCTTTGTAGGGCTTTAATGTGGCATGTAAAGCTATATGGGTGTCATGCACAGTCAGCGACCCTGAGCCAGTGAAGATCTGCGCCTCAAGATAGAAACAGTCGGCAAAGTCAGCAATTGTCTCATCTTTTCTAAAGCTAATCATCAAGAACTCATTCTTCCTCTCAGTAACCTGAGTGATGCTACCAAATTTGTATAAGAGTGCGTTCTTTGCTTCTGCATACAACCAATTGTGTTTGGGCATATGAGGGATGATTAGATCAGTACTAGCTGCATCCAATTGATTCAGTAGTGTGGTGGCATTGTCTTGGTTGTTGACCCCGTACATGAACATCTCAAAAAGACAGATGAAGGTGTGTATATTGCCCTTAGGATCAAACTTGGGCAAGTTCATTGGCTTGAATTGCGTAGGGATTCTGTCTTGGGGACAACGGCAAGGGGGAGACTATTTGTGGTGGCTTTGGTCAAAGAAGTTGGTACGAGAGCTCCTGGCTGGACCAGTCTCCCTGAGGGCTTGTGGGGTATCAACAGGCGTGGGAGGGACGGCAAAGACTCATGGGAGGCTTTGGCGGCCTGAGGATGATGAAGTATCCCCGTTGTTGTATACTGAACTGGGAGTGGGCTGTAGCGTGGCGCTTTCCCCAGAAGGCATTGCAGAGAGGCCAGGTCCTCCCAAGTCTTGGCCAGTGCAGTGGCATCTGGTTTTTATCAACTTGGCCTGAGTATCTGCTATCTCTATCTCTGCATTTTGGAGGAAAGAGTAAAGACGCTCAATCAGCCTGACACACTGGACCATTTGTATGTGGAAGACTTCTATGGCCGCACGCTGGGAGGCAGAGCACTTATCATGTCCCCTCAGTTCAGCTCGTAATTCCTCAAGCTTGGCCTTGAGGGAGGCAATACTCTGCTCTCCTTTGTCACGTACTTGCTTCATTTTCTGAAACATCTTGTTATTTGTGGCCGCAATATCCTCTACTTGTTGCTGTACTTGGTTAAGTTCAGAGCAGCCGTGGCCCTCAGTGGTTGAGTCCTTTATAAATTGGGATGAGAACACCTGGCATAGCTGGGAGGGTAGGACATGCCATTTCAAAAACGGCATCTCAAAAAAGGCATCTCAAAATACAGCATCTCAAATTTCTGCTATCTTGATTTACTAGTAAAAACACCATTTTGATTTACAGCATTTAGACTAAGAAAAACCAGTTTTAAAATTTTAGATTTTTTGAACTCCAAAAACTATCCAAAAAATTCCCAAAAATAAAAAATTCAAAACACATTTATAGGCTTAAAAAAACCTCAGAATTCCAAATCTGCAATAAAAATGGGGTCAATTAGTAGCAACATAGTTGCGTAAAGCCCAAAAGTTGTAATATACCCAAAAACAACTATTTTCATCTATTTCAACTATAAACTATACTTTAAAATAAGCATACAATTGTACCAAATACTAAATAAAACTAAAATGATGATAAAAGTAAAGGAAATAATAGATAAGATAGAGTGGTGTTTATTGAGGAAGGATCATTCATTGGTTGAAAGAGCAACTGAGATAGCTTGGAGATGCTCAAGCTTGCTATCCTTGGGATAGTAGTCAAGGACCACCTTGCTAATCTCTGTATACTTTTTCACCGCTTTGGTTTGCTTGGGGGGATCATCCTTGGTCTTGATGCCTGTTTTAAAGAGGCGGGCGGAGATGGCCTGCTGAGTTTTGAGATGCACCATGATTTTTTTGAACTTGGGCTTGTGAACCCGGACCCTTGTGGCAAATTGACTATATCACCCTTCAAGAGAAGAGGTGGTCTTGATTAGGCCATCCTTTACCTTCTTAAAGCAGTTCCACTGGATTGAGTCACCACCCTTTCTGATGTGGCGTGCTCCTTGAAACACTCTAACCCATTGAGTTTCAAAATACTCTATGAATGGAGCAAAGGCTGCCTGGTTGGCAATAATGTAGGGATGGCGGAGGAGAGCGTCATAAAAGGCATTTGTCTCCTCCTTCTGCACAAGGGCAAGGGTAGCAAAGCAGTTGAACACGTCCTTTGTGCCTTCAGGGTAGACCAGCTCATGAAGTGCAGAGCACTTTTGAAGGCGGCGGCAGAGTGTCTACCAAAAGTGAAAGTAGCATCCATGAGGGGAGCTCTTGAAGACTCTAATAAAGGCATTGGCCTGAGCCTGCTCAAAATCTACTACCAGGTATTCATGGTACAGAAGGCTTTTGGGCTTTTTCTTGATGGGGGTGGCTTCCTCTGACTGGGCCTTTTTATTGCACCCTCTAGTTTCCTTTGGCTCCTCTTCAATAGTTGGGAGGATCTCATCCAACTTGGCTTTTAATATTGTTAGAGCCTGGACATAAGTTTCCTGCTTCTTATTTGGGAGGAAAAAGAAGACCAGGGCAAGAACCAGATTTCCAACCTGCCCATGGATATTCCAAAGCTGGCTAAAGAGCTTTGGGCAGGTTGAGAATGTTCCATCTGCAAGCCAGGTCTTGCATTTTAAAAGGTTGCAAATATCCTGGGAGATAGCAAAGCAGATGATCCACTCTGGGGCATGTTGCTCATCATTTTGAAGGAGAAATCTCTCTTTATGCCGTGAAAGCTTTTGCTCTTCAGTTAAAATCAACTGGTCAATTGATGTAGTACTGACGCCTTCAGTGCTCAGAGCATATATCTGGTCAGTGAGATATCTCTGAAGTTTTGAGGCGCCACCAACAGTTACAAGTTGGGTATCATTTAGATTAATAAGTGCATCATTTACAACCTCAGTTGCAGTTTGGTCTTTGGAGGTTGGTATGACCTGGCAAAGAAACCAGCGGATCAGTTGATACAGTGGATCAAAGGGCTTGGCACAGTCATGCCCAATAGTCAGGGCTTTAAAACAAGTGAACCCATAGGTGGTAAGTCTAGCTGGACAGCCAACATTATCACATTTAAAGTGATGCTGACAGATGGGCTTCTTCTTGTTGTTGCAGCTGAAGCTGTAGCTGTAGCCCTTGTGGACAAAGCCAGCACCCCCTTTCTTTGTCATAATTGGATAGCTGACAGGGTATGTGGCGGGCACAGCAAATGTGCCATTTCTGTTGCATACATTATTGATGGTATTAAGATCCCAGATCTCAATTGGCTCATCTGCAGGAGCACCAGGCTCAGGCTCCTGCTCTTCTTCATCCTCAGGCTCTGAAGTGGGGTCAGAGTGGCGGTTAAAGTTGAACAATTTCTTTTGAGGGTCTGACAGAGAGTAAACAAAAGGAGAATGGTGAGGGGTTGGGCTTGTTTCTGCAGGCTCTGGTGAGGGCGTAGGAGTCTTGGGGGGAGCTTTACCCTTAGCAGGCTGCTTTTTAGGGGTAGTTTTGGCCTTTTTGGCCTTTGGAGGGGTGGTCTTGGACTTTGAGGCCTTGGAGGCCTTGGACGCAGCTTTGTTGATGGATTTGGGAGGCATATAAAAGGAATTAGTATCAAAATATGAGCAATTTGGAGGTTGTTTTTAAAGAGAAAAACAAGAATGTTTTTAATATAAAGGTATCAATTTTTTATATAGAACTTTATAGGAGATCAAATAATATATACTATCAAAATTTCAATGTTTTTTTTGAAAAAATAATTTTTTTTATTAGTAACGCAAGTAGGAAAAACTTTGAGTTTTGACTGAAAACTTGCTCTCAAGATGGTGTTTTTAAAGTGACGTAATTGAGGTGCTATAGCTCAAAAACATAGTGTTTTTGACCATTTTTTATATTAAATTAACAAATTTACAGTGGAGCTACCTCAACTGGGCCAAAGAGTAAAGCTTGAATTTCTCAAAAACTAGCTTATACAACTGGGGTTAAAAAGTACCCAGTTGTTTAGAAGAGATGAAAAAATATATATTTGCAAATTTTCATATGTTTTCTTACATTTTTTATTAATTTTGGTTTTGACGTAAAACTATACTTTTGAAAAGTGGAAAATAAGAATTGCAGTGGGGGAATCAATATAGCGTAGCCTGGCGTCATATATAATTTCCCCTTATTTTCCTTATTCATTTTGCGCATCAAATCAATTGGGTGATGTGAAACTTGGTGGAATTTGAAGTGACATAAATTGAAATGGCGTAATCACCCTCTTCCATATTAAAATCACTATTAAAATATTTTATTGATGAAACCCTTATCAATGTATCCATGTATAATAAAGTTATAAATTACATATAACAAAACTGGTTTTTTTACCCAGCAATGACAATCACTAGAAGGACTATCATAGCAGCATCTTTTTAGGTTGTTCCTTTTATAAGTGTCTTGGATTAATACTATAGGAACATCTTCTGGCACTATACCACAGGATTTATTTTAGTTTGGGTATAAGCTTATTTTAGTTTAAGATAGATGGCGTAATTTGAAATGATGTAAAGTTGAGATGGCGTAAACACGCCCCACACTAAGTGATTTCATATGTAAATAAAGTTAGCAAAATAAGATTTAATTAATCTGACTCAAAGTGACGGAATCAAGATGGCGTAAATTTGAGATGCCGTATTATAAAAGTATATGTAAATTTTAACTATTTTATTGTTTATTTTATTTTTTTGTGATTCAAAATCACTAACACAAAAAACGCCATCTCAAATTAAATTTGAGATGGCATTTTTTGAGATGCCGTTTTTGAAATAGCATGTCCTACTGCTGGGAGACCTCTTCTCAAATGATTTCCTTGATATGGTCGTCATATTGTATGAAGTTGTCCTTAAGTTCCAGAACCTCAGCCTTGGCAGCATTAGCAATATTACTGGACTCCTCATTCTCCTGCCAAACAAGGTGTCACACCTCATTGATATTGTCAGTATTGTTGGCAACCTTCTTGTTCAGGTCACACAGGGAACTACCTTAATGCTCCAGGGATGTGTCATGCTTGACAAGAAGGGCATCCATGTTGCTCTTGGTTATGTGGGCCCCCACTACATACTGTTCAATGGCTATGGCGTGGCAGGTAACGTCCTGGGCCCAGGCAGGCCCCAACCTAAAATTCTTCAGAGTTGATTCTATGATATGGACCAAGCAGCTATTTAGCTGGTAGGTGAGGTCCTCCAGCTGGCAGGCCAGGGTGGATTGGTTTTCCTTGTTGGCTTGAGTGTAAGCTCAGATCTCCTTGAACCTGGAGTCCAACTGTTGTACTAGCCAGTCCTGGTAATGGTGTTGGCGCTCCGCATATGTAACCAGGTCTTGAAGCTCCAAATGATGTCAGGATTGGACTCCTAGTAGGTGATGTAGTGCGGGGTGGTCAAATCCTTGCAGATATTTGGTTGCCCTCTTGAGGGTGGGGAAACGTTTGAGGATCTCTTTGTCAGTTTCCAGATAACTACAAAATATAGCCATGAGGCGTTGAGCCTTGGGATGTTGGTGGAAGAGGGACAACTGGGTGTTGGCAGGCTCCTGGCTAAGCTGATATCTAAGGAAAAGTCCAGATGCCACTTGTTATGAATGAAATTTCAATACTTGTATTGAAAACCCAAGAGTCAAACCCCAGTTCCCAGAAGGCGAATTGAACCCTCCAGAACAGTCCAGGACCCGCCAATCTGTTGAGTCACAGGCTTGAATTGGTAAATTACTCTGCGACCTGCTGGCCTACTACAGAGGATTCCCTGAATAGTTGCCAGTCTGCTGCCAAACTGGTGCCAATGAAGACCCATATCAACAAAGGAAATGTAACCTGGCTAACAGAAGTTGGGGAAGGACCTACTGCCAACCTGCCAAGAGCCAATACTGGAGCTTTGGAATCAACACTGGAAGTCCTGGAACCAAACCCTGATCCTCCAAAGACTACTCAAGTCACGCAAAGTAGACAGGAACTTGCCCACTTGCTAAATTGCGTACCCAAGTTAACAAGTTACTCCAAGACCTGCCAGTCTCCCAAGGACAATTCTCCAAATGATCATCAGATTGATGCCAACCTTGAGCCACCAAAGACCTGAACCTATGCAGAGGTTGCAGGTTGCCTTAAGGAGGTTAAAACAAAACCTATTTTTAACTCTGCCAATGACCACCATCAACTGCCAGCATTTCATCCAGAGAGGGTAGTGCAATTGAACTACTCAGGTGACATAGTGAACAGTGGCGGCAGAACAAAGCATTGCCACTTCTACTCACCAGAGCAGGCGCTACCTGGATCTCCCGCCCTCAAGACTTTAAGCTAAGATCCATGTCCCACCAGTGCCTTGTCTGCAAACCTGAACCCTGCAAAAATTGAAGAAGCAAAGTCCCATGGTATAAAAAAACCTGGCGGTATGGTGAAGACCACATTGTCATTTTTGATAATAAAGTTTTATGAACCTTTGGTTCAAACAAATCTTACCCTATCTAGTCTTAGTAATCTTCCATCTTAATTCCGGTCAAGTAGACTACCAGGCTGCTGCCCCCTCCTGAGACCAATCTGCCAAATTGCCCCAGGCATTATACCGTCCCCCGGGAGCCCCCTTTAGACCTATGCACTTTACTGAATACCCCCCCCAACCTGGCCTATTTGGAGTACAACTTGGAATTCATCCTCATTGCCAACCCTTTGGCAAGGACTAGAAGTAATGAGTACATAGGATGTGAAGGAAAGAGGGTTGAGATACCGCCCTTATTGTTCAAAGACAAGTACAACTACCTATCAGTGTACTTCGTCCCCATGACTCCACCATTAACCCCAAGTCCAGACCGCCCACTGGCACCTACCGCCGCCGCCAAGACCACCTCTACCCAACTGTTTGGAGTACTCTATATTACTTTGATAGGATTGGTGGATTCCATGGTCCCCAACTCTGGACACTGGTTTTTTACTTGGTCAATCTGTATCTTACATTATCAAGTTAGCACCCATTCTATGGTGGGCCTTACCCACTGGCTTGGCCACGCCTCACCCCAAGCCGCCCAATGCCTCCACCTATGACTGGCTTCCTGACACCACTGATGCCAGGTCTTTGCAATTAACCAGGGTAAGGCATGCCCAAGGTACCACAGGAACTTCAGTGTACTGGCAGGAAGAAAATATGGGTAGGTCTTCTATGTTGATCACATCCTCCTGCTGATGGAAAAGCTGGTCTCTCTAGATGTTGCTGGTTTCCATTACCAAGTAACATTCCCAAATTCCAGTTAGGTCTTTGGGGATAGAAGGAGGCACGTCAGACTCAGAGGACAAAGGTTGATTGGAGTGTGTGGTGCCCCTGTAGTGAACACCACTTGTTGAAAATTGGCGTACACTGGAAGATTCAACAGAAGAATTAAAAGGCAGGGGCACACACTCACTATGTGCCTTTGAATGTGAAAATTCTGAAGAAATTGACCAATTTGGGTTGAATGAAGTTTATTGGGTCCCATACAAGTAGGTATCAAAAATTCTGCCCCTTGGTGTTTACTGCCAATGCCTTATATAGGGGTATTCTCATATTACTAATCACCAGTCACTGACAATGTCTTCTAGGACATTTCAGCGCACTGTAGAGTCTGAGTTGGGTTGGGGGGAAAAGGGACAACCTTCTATTTTAGGGCGCAATCCTGCAATGCCTAGCACAAGGACACCCTCTGCTAGCACAGTAATCAGTGATCCCTTTTAAGATATGTAATCACTTCTATATCTAGTTCTTAACCAGGAGCCAAATAGGCCATTCAAATCAACCCTGGCGTCTTGGTGTTATTTTCTCTCTAAGCTGGTGCTTTGGCGCTTGTAATTAATTGTGCTGGCGCCTTGGTGCTTGATGTAAATTATTGTGGCGCTCTGGTGCTTGCAAATAATTTTACTGGTGTTCCGGCGCTCAATGTAAACTAAGGCGGCGCTCTGGCGCCAAGAATGATTAATCCTGGCGCCGTGGCGCTTGTTATTTAAGGTAGCGGTGGCATGGTGCAATATTTCTTGACAACAGCGTCATGGTCCACTAATCATATATTTAATTATATGATAATTTGCCACTAATTTCTGGAAGGGTAATTGATTGGCCCTGGTTAATTTTCCATAGCTGCCTAATGAATTAAGCTTTCCACAATCCCTGGTCAACAATTCTTCACACACAGCATAAATTAAACACTAATAAACACCTTCCTACACATTTAATTTTTAACTTATGTTGTATTTTTTTATTTTAAGCATATGAAACTGCCTTGCTTTTGGGTTAACTTTTGAACCTGTTTTAAATTTAAGTAAGTTTTATATGTAAAAAACATAGTAAATTTGATTTTTCTGCTTAACTCTGGCATACTCGACAGTGAGAATTCAGCTTTTTTCAACTGATTGATAGTGCCAAACTTGACACTTTACTATGTTTTGAATTTTTAGCTCCCAATATAAAAAATCCACATAATATATATATTGAAATGAAATTTACTACTCTTCCTGCTACTCTCCATATAATTTTTATATACTTTTTTGATTTTTAGTTATACTTTTACATTGATTTAGCACTAAGATGTTATGCTGAACCTAACATCTTTGATGCTTCATCATAAATTCAATTGTTTTCTATGTTTTACCCTTTGCATCTATACTTTGAGTTTCTATTTTGCTTCTATTTACTTTGTTATGTTTTTTTCTTGATAAATAAAACTTTATTTGCATAATTTTCATTTAACTTTTGCTTTGCTTTACCTCTGTGTTAATATCTTTCATACTGTTTTATTTATAAAACTAAACTTTTTTTGCCAAGATCCTCTAAATCTAACAAGCCTACTAAGCGCCAAACCTCAAAGGGCTTAAAAGAAACTGCCTCCACCCCCAAGTGTATCAAGAAGCCTGCAAAGGCAAAGTCTCCAACTCCATCTCCTCCCCCTCCCTCCTCATCTTCAACTTCCCCCCAAGTCCTCAAATAAAAGTGATGACTCTCTCACTGATCACTCATTTTACAAGTCAGAGGGCAACTCCAAGCCCACCAAGGAGCGCCATACTAAGAAGGAAAAGGCTTCCAAGGAGCCCATCTCTTCTTCTGATAAGAAAAAGGAGGCATCTAATCAGGCCTCAAAGAACCCTCCCCCTCCCCCTCCTGATGGCTCTTCCCCCCTCCCTCATCTGATCCCCAAGATGAGCCTGAGGAGTACTCCAAGAAGTTCAAAGATTCTGGTCATGTGGCTTGGGATCCACTGGCCATCCACAACATTTATAAAGTGGACAGAGAGTTCATTTTTCCTAAGCGCCTCCCCCAGTACTTCCCAATTATGTCTGTAAAGGGCGGCCCTAGTTTTGTTGCTGACAACTAAATATTCAATTGCAACAACCAAAAGCGGCAAAGTAAAAGCAAGCACTTTGTCTGTGAAGATAAGACTTGTGGGGCCTGGCTGAAAAGCAAGGGCTGGGAGCAGGTAACTGCCAAGAAGGGGTAGCACACTTGTAAGCCCCCAATCACCTGATCACTCAGATGCTTAAGTGGTACCTTGTCCAGATGATCCCCAACTCTTCCCACCTCCGGCCTTCCAATCTGGCCATTAAGGCTTTGCAACATCTCAAACCCAACAATCTTAAGTTGTTGCTAACACAGAAACAGCTGGTCAAGTCTATCAGTGACAAGTGAATTGCTGCTAATCCTCCCCCACCCAAGGCCTCTGATGTCCTATCAGAGCTCATGCTCACTTGTGAGCTTAAGCAGCTTCTGAGTGGGGAGCACTTCCTCCTCCATGACAACAGGCCCAGCAGCAATGTCTGCATAATCTGCTATGACACTCAGCAGAACCTTCTGGAGTTAAAAAGGGCTTCAACCTGGCTAGTTGATGGTACCTTTGCCACTTGCCCCTGGATGTTCAAACAGCTCTGTATGATCCATGACCAGATTGACATCCAGGTGATTCTGCTTGTGTTCTTTCTTCTTCCTGGGGCCACCGAGGCCATTTACACCTGTGCTTTTACCATCCTCTGCCAAGCACTTCCCTCTTTCCTGACAACAACAATGCCAAGAAGACCCCCTACACCTTTGCCAACCCTCCTGCCACTGACAAGGACCAGGCCACCCTGGACCTGAAGGAAAAGGTAAGGCTGAGAGCTCTGGGGCCTCACATTTGCATCATGGACTTTGAGCCTGCTCAGTTCAATGCATTTGAGCAGCTGTTCAGCAGGGAGGTACAGGGGTGCTACTTCCACTACCGCCAAGAAGTTGCTTGTAATGTGCAGGCCTATGCCAAGTTAAGTAGGTTGAGCCGGAGGGACACTTTGGACACCTGTAAAATTTGTGCTTGCATAATTTAGTGCCTTGGCTTTTTTAAAGCCAGAGCACCCTGCACAGGGGTTCAAGGTTCTCTCAAAGGATCCTTACGTATTAAAGCACTTGGAGTTAAAGCCTTTCCTTGAGTGCTTTGAGCCCCAGTGGATTGGGAAGGTTGTCATGCAGAGGTGGGGCAAGGCCCGCGCCAAGGCCAGTTGGAACTTTACCGGGCGGCCATCAACAGGGAGCTCAAGATCACCTTGGCGCTAGAGGATTATCACAAACACCTCAAGGCCAACTTTGGGCTCCATCTAAAATTCAATAAGTTCTTTTCCCTCCTGCAGCATGAGCAGGAGAAACCCATCTACAAGCTGTGTGACTTGGCCAACCGTGTCCTCCCATCAAGCCTACAACCCACTCCACCCTTCACTAAGGCCATTCAGGGTGTGGCTAAGCACAAATACAAGGCCTCTGAGCTTAAGCAGCAGCTTGAGCTTATTGCCACTGCCCTCCTGGAAGGGGCTAAAATGAAAGAGGGGAAGAAGGGTGAAGAGTAAACTTGCTTGCTTCTATGGTTTTAACTTTTAACTTTTTAGCTTTAATTTTTACTTTTTAGTTTTGATAATTTAGGTTTTAGTTTTAATTTTTCTATTTTTTATTTAATTAGATAGTACTAATTTTTTATATATATAGGGTAAGTTTGAGATGAATAGTTATAGTTGAAAGTAATTGAAATATGTTTATTTTTGTTAATTTACTAGTAAAACATAAAGTATTCACATTTGTACTTATATGAATATAGCAAATAAGTTTTAATATTCCTTCATATTTTGCATAAATTCTATTGTTGTTTTTGTGCTTGATTTTTGTTTCATTGGAATTTTAATTTATATGGTAATCAAAAACATTTTTATGATGAAGAGTGTAAATTACGTAGTAAAATGAGAAATAGTAGCTTATTTCTCCTTTTTTATTGATTAGGGTACTGTTTTTATTGAATTTTTGAGCTCTCTGAAATCACTTTAGTATACCATAGCTTTATAGCTTAATTTTTTATATTAAGAGTTTTCAGAACATCAAGATCTGTTAATTAAAAAAGTGTTGATTTAAAGTTGTCAATCAGGGAAAAAGCTGAATTCTCACTTTACTATAGTGTCAAGCACCAGGGAGTCAATTTTACCACAGTTGTCAGGAAATGCCCTGACACATCTTGTGTTACAAAAAATGCTTTGGGAAAACTCTACTGTTCTTCACAATCCTAATGCTAGTTTGATGACTCTCTTAGCTGCTCTAGACAATGAGTTATGGCTTCTTAAAGTTTGGCTGCCAGCCAAACTCCCTAGCCAGTGCAAAATGACAAAAATATGCAATCAAGGCACAAGAATTGATGTAAATCTTAATTCAAGCATAACTCAGCAACTACTGGACGGATTTGGATGTTGTAATGATGATTGAAAGAATGGAGTTGAAACCAGCAATCAGGCAGAAATTATTAATAATAATTTCTGTGCTGATCCTGTTGGATCATCCTCCCCCTAAGCCCTGAAACAGGGAATTGTTACAGACAGGACAAGTCTATAAAACCTGTCAAATTTGAAATAAATAAGACACCTTTTTGAATAGCAATTAAAGATTACTTTGCTTTGATTTAAACCACTTGATTGCAATACCAACAACTCCCAAAGACATCAATTACGGAATACCTACTAAAAGGTATTTGTACGTCCAAACACACATTTTGAAGCCAAACACCAGGAGAGTTGATCTGTGCTATTTTTAGACAAAATACGGATGTAAAGCCCAATGTGTGGGATTTTTCAAAGAAACATGAGTCATGTTGTTCAGAAGATGCCCCAAAACCCCAGCCTGATGCCACCAGCAGAGTCCCTAAGACTGTCTAGAAGATTTAGGAAGATTCTAAAGAGTCTAATGTAATGGTATATAAAGGTATTGCTCACAATGATCCCCTTGTGATCATTCTAAGTTTAGCCCAGTAAAATAAAGTTGAATTTAGTTGATTTTGAAAATTTTATATCAAATCTGTGTAAGCTGTTTCCTATGGAAACCTGTCAAGACCTACTGGGTCCTGACAACATTTGCCATCTGGTATACATTCAAATTAAAGAATGTGGTGCTAATTTTTTTGGCTGAAAGGTGCAATAAGAACAGATTTTTTTAATTTGATACAAGGTCAGGCTCTTGATGGTGGAGCTCCACATTTTCACCATACTATGTAAGTGCTAAATAAACCTGCTTCTTGAATCAATGTGATTAAACATGACATCCCCACTTGGTGTGATTTGATTCTTATTTTATGTTTACATGTCTTCTTACAAACAAAGTTATAATATCACCACAATTAATATAAACTACCTTTTATTCTCCAATTAAAGCCACTCAAATTATGTATCTATATATATTGGATGGTAAATATTACATTTAATTGACAGTCTTATTATTATTTTTGTTCTGCTCTTATAGATTTATTTTTACAGTACTTTTAAGAGCTGTCAAGATAGACAAACCAAACCAAGTAAAGAGCACAAAGAAGTTGTGTATAAAAAAATTTTAAGTTAAAAAATTATATTGTTAGTTAATACAATCTAGGTGGTTGCCCTGTTCAAGGGCATATATAAAGTTGGATTTAATATACCAGCTCAACTATATTCTATTGGATTTTTAGTTTGGGGTTATTCAACACCAATTTAATTTAAAAAATATTATTCAAGCAGGATTTCTTAAAATATTATTTAACTTTTTTATTTAAAATAAAATTGTATATCCAAATATAAATAAAAATTAAGATATAAATATAAATAAGTGAAGTATTAAATTAAGTTTAGTAAAGCTAAAACAATGGTTTTCAAAATTTACATTTTCCCTCTAAATTTTTAAAAAATTAGAGCTTATCTGTAGCTTTAAAATAAGCTACTAGGCATTAAGATTGGCTTAATATTCACATAGATATGGGTCATTATTTGTTAGATTAAGCCAAGGCGCCAGCTTAAGCATTTCAAAGCCTTTTAACTTCTTTGGTATCATTTAAGTCATAAACTTATGTTTTTTGAACATTAGTATAATGCTTAGTTTACTGAAGAAAAGTTTAATAGTGTAAAATATACAAATAATAGAAATAAATCTTATTTCTATTAGCTGTATTTTTTGCTAAAACCCTTTTTTCTATTTTAATAAGCCAAGAATTAAATATATGAGTTGCATGGGAGAGTAATAGCAGCCCCAAAGCTATAATTGCTATTACCCTATCTTTGGCTCATATAATTAATTTCTTAGTTATTTTTAGAAAAAAAAGTTGTTGTATTTAAAAGACTATTTACCCTATGTGAAATATAAGTTTTTGTTATGCGTCCAACTTCATGAACATGTCCTACTAATCCTTTAGTAGTATCAGCTCTCTTTGTTTCTCTGTCATCTGTGCAGAACTTTGCACAATAATTTATTTTGGAGTACTCCTTAACATCCTCAAATGTCAAAGGTGAAACATACAGGTCACCATCTTTCATTAAATATGAAAGATTAACATAAAATGCTTTGACTTCAAGCCAGCTTTTTTTAGGCCTAGATTTTCTATCATAGATGTGAAAAAAGATTTTTTGGGAAACATCTGAATTATTTACAAGTGACTCATATAGACCCTTTCTTTCTTCCTCTCTCTCAAAAACCATTTTGAGATCATTTATATTTTTTATATACATCTCATTTTCCTTTTGTTTAAATATTTTAGATAATACACCAAAATGACCATCAACAATACTTTTGCCATGACACTCAACAAATCTATTAAACTTAATTGTTCCTTTTATAATTTTAGGTACCTCTTTAAAAAGATAATATAAGAATTCATAAGATCTGAAATGATTACCATTATCAGTCCAAACTTTAATATTTTTAATATTCTTAAATTTATTATTTTTAAGCAGACTTATCAAACACTGACCTGAAAACAAAGAGTCATGAGATAAAATTTCAGATAAAAAGTCATGATACTCATATTTAATTTTCTCATTTTCTTTAAAAGCAATTGCAAATCCTAATAAAGAAATAGGTATTTTCTCATAAAAACAATTATTTGTCTCTATAGGACCCCCACCTATTTTAAAGTTTTCTTTATAGTCTATTACTATAACACATGAATTATTATCAAGATTATTTATATCACTAATATATTCTTTATTTTGATGCTTATAAAACTTTTCATGTAGGTCAATAGATTCCAAATTTTCTTTAATAGATTTAGGCAATGGCAACTTTTTTAAACTCAAATCCTTTTTCTTCATTTCTAATGACTTTTTTAAGTTGCAAATGTTACACATATCAGTTTGCTTATTGCTTTTAATTATATTATTAGGAATAAGCTTATAAAAAGTGGAAAGTGAAATAGAAATATTGTTTTTTATTTTCATATCTTCGTAAATTTCTTTTTTTGTTTTCAATAATGAGTATTTTATTTTAGTTGAGTATTCACTCAACTCTTTTTGTAATTCTTCATAAATCAATCCAGGGGATTTTTTAGTGAATTGGCTAGTTGGAAATGAATTTTTTAATATATGTCTTAAAATATTTTTTATGTTTTCTTTCTTTACTGAATCATTTTTTCCTTTTTTATTTTTTGAATTTAATGATGCTTTTTTAGCATTTTTTATTTTTTTAGAATATGAATACTCATTTTTTGTCATTTTAAATCCACAATCCCAAAGCTCTTTCAGACTGTAGCTTGATGTAACCAATGCTCTTAGGGAAGGAAGGTGCTTGGCAGGGGACTCTGACATCAATTCCTTTAGGTTGTTAAGGAAATCATCTGTCTTAGAATTTTGTATGACAGGTAAGAAGGTACTTTTTCCAAACTCTGTTTTTAATAAGAAATGCTCAACAAAGCTGTTAAGATCACTGCCAGCAGTAAAAAGGAATGCTTGTTTAAGCATAGAGATTCTTTCTCTCTTAGTAGAAGCCCCCAGTGAGAAGAAGGGTGTCATCTGAGGTGCAAACTTGATAGGTTCCATAGTGATAGTGGTTGGGTTCCTTGGCTTGGTTCAGGCAGTTCTTGCTTGGAAATAGATGTGCAGTTATCAGAGAGGAGTAAAGGTGTAGATTGTAAAGTAAATTTCTGTAAAGTTGAGCTGTTTAAATACCATGTTAGCTGAGCTTTCGCACTACAGGCATAAATCCCCAACTGACCCCCAACTGATCTCCTTAATTTATCAATATCACCCCTGAAGTCTGATATCATTGTTTATTTACCCCTTTTTATATTCTGGTTAACTGTTGATATTTCCGCGAATAGTACTTCAATCTCGCTCAAACTAGTATCATTAGAAAGCCCTTAATCTCAGCTTTCAGAATTGTGCTGCAACTTTATATTTCAATACCGATTTAGTATCTTGAAGTGGCTTTGAATGTAAGCTTATAAAATTATTATTTGAAATAAAATATGCTAATTAACTCTTAAAGTATGATATTTTAATCAATAAACTAAATTTAAAGTATAAATCATTATTTAGCTTACTTTTACTAACCAACTCAAAAACCTTTTTTATATAAACTTAAGTTTATTATAACCTTTAACAGTTCTTAAAAATGAACTTTATATATTTTAAATCTATCAAAACAAAAATATTTTTCTAATCACATATAAATATTTGCTTGTATAATTAAATTTGTATCTTATTTTTATAGATACAATGACTAATATCATTTTCCGTTTAGTTCAAATAAATTTTAACCTTTATAAAATTTAATTAAATAAAGCAAGATTTTGATACATTCTTTTTTATGTTTGAATTTTTTATACATATTATCTCTAGCATACAGTATAAAAATATAATTTTATTAAATAGTTGTATAAAGCTATTTTATTAATATTAAATACTTAAAATTTTGAAAAGAAAAATTTTACTCTCTTATAAGTTCTTATTATATATTTTCTATAAAATCTAACTTAAGAATAAATTACTTATGCTAAATGAGATCACTGAAATTTCAATAAAAGTTCAGTTTTAATTTTAGTTTTAGTTTTTTTTTTGACTTTTTACTAGATTTTTTTTTAAAAAATCCAAAATTATTTAATATTTATTAAATATGCAAAAAAGCTATCTGCCCTCTTTTTAAAAAGAGGGATTCAAAAATTATTATATTTTAAATTAAATATTTTAAAAAAGCTAAGATTTTAGGCAACAATTTGATTTCCAACAAAAAGCATCATATCAGTTTTTATTGTATTTTTAGGTTGCTCTTTTTAGAATGATGTCATTTTGTACTAATCAGCTTTCAAGAAATAATGGTATATGAAATAAGATTGTTACTAGCTTTTAATACAGTTTAATTTAGCTGTAAGTAGAAAATGATTAATTTAATATAGGTTTTTATATTATAAGGATTAAATAAGATTTATTTTGATAAAATTGTTGTAATTATTTAAATTTATTGATAAGAAAATTAAAACAAAATTTTAAAGTTTTAAGTAGCACAGTTAATAGGAAACAGATTAATCTAACAAATAATGACCCATATGTTGATTTTAGTTTTTTAATGTGCATTAAGGGGGGATTTGTATGTATCAACTCAAGTCCAAACCTTTGATTATGACTATTACAGTAAGAAAGCAAAAATGAGGATAGCACTCCCCTGCAAACCAGAAATCAACATCAAACTGCAGCCAAACCCTTAAAAATTTAGATGATTTAAATGTTGTTGTAGATAAAAATGTGTCAAGGCTGGAGTTGCAAAGATAACCCCCAAAATTTTAACCTCCCCAACTTTCACTCATTAAATAATATAAATTAGTTACACAGTATTCACTGCCAAATGATAATGGTGCTTGACCCAATGTGTCATGGCCCATACCAGAGTCCGGCTGGGCTCCCATAGGGGAGGCAGGCTGGGCCTGGAAGTCAAAGTACACAATAGGCGCAATTCTGACCAGATAGTTGACTGCAGTAGCTAGGGAACATCAGATCCTAGTATGGGGCATGTGGGGTTCCTGGTTACCAGTCCCCAAAGTTGTCCTGGGTCATAGCCAGGGACTGGCTTGGAGGAGTTGTCATTCTCCAACAGTGGTGAGTGGTTGCTTAGGAGCTTATACTTGGGCTGCATAGGAGCAAACTCTTCCAGTACCTTCCCAATTACCAGGCAAGTGTCTCCACCATACACTTGTACTTCAGCAGGTGCTAGTCCTTCTGTAGGCCAATACCAATCCTGTAATAATCTAGCAAATTCTCCCCCAATAAACTCCCTTCCTCTATCTGTCATTTCAAGATGCCTAGTCACATTTTCCCACTTCTCTTGGGAATACTTAATAGAGGCAAATTTTCTGCAACCTAGGCAATAGGATTCTTTCTCCCCTGGGCTAGGGTAGAAGATGTGGGGTAATTTACTCATAGAGCTTATATCCTTTTTATCACGTGAAATTTGGGTAGGGGTCATAATAGGCTTTTTATTCACAGTCAGAAGGAAGATCCTCTTAGAAACCTTCTGATATATGGCCTTAGAATAGGGAACAATGAGGGTTTGTGCCAATACTTGGAGTCCTTCAACAATCTCTTGGTCTCCTTTTACTTGGTCTTCCGCTTTGGCTCCTTTGTCTTGGGCTCCTGTACTTTGGTCTTGGGCTCCTGCACCTTGGTCTTGGGCTCCTGCGCTTTGGTCTTGGGCTTCTGCAGTCTGTTCCAGCTCAGGCTTCCTTCTCTTGGTTTTTGGCTCCTTCTGTAGCTCTTGTGGCCTAAGCAATCCATTTTTCCCAGTCCCTGAAGAGTCTCAGATAGCTCTCCCTTTTATAGCCCCTTGTTTCAGACCAAAAACCTCTCTTAGAACTCTGGTTTTTAAAAGCTTAAACTATCCAGTTTTTCTCTTCCTATATAAATTAAACTTTGAAACTTACTTTATCCAATGAAAGCCCTGAATTTTCTGCTTCTGCTCCTCATTTTTTAGGCTTTAGCTCTTAAGTTAAAGCCCTTAAAATATTGATCAAATAGACTCCGGCTTGCAGCCAATCATACGCCTTGATTCAACGGTTTTGCCAAAAAGGTTTCCCCAGATGACTTGCTCTTGACCCTGGTTTGAACCTGAGGCTGTCTTGCTCCGGGTAAACAACTGCTCTGTGTTTCAAACGGTTTTGCTGTGATTCCCGTCATGTTTCCCCAGCAAATCTCAAGCGCTTCCACATATGTTTTACTTAGGCAAATTTCGACCCCCCAATTTTACAACGTTTCTCCATGTTCTCCTCAATGTTTCACGACTTTGGACCTGCTTGCTGCTTGTCCTCTCTCCTCTCCTAGTTGTTCTTGGCAAAATTTGCTCTTTTGCCCTCACAGTTTCTCCGTCCTATTTCCAGCCTCTTTCTGGCTCCCTTCTTACTCAATTCTTCTTCTTAAATAAATTTACAGTTTTAACAAACTTTAAATCATTTTTCCTCCTCTTTCTTTTCACTTATATGATTTCCAATCCTTTTTTAATCATAATCAGGCAGTATTTAATTATAGTTTAACTGCTTCTTTTTATCTTTTCTTCTCAAAAGACACTAAAATCAGCTCTTCCAGCCTCTGTATCTAGTCTGGCTAGTTCCTTCAGGTTATCTCTTGGTCCTGCACTCACATTCTTTTAGCTCTTCAGATAACCTGTCATCAGTCCATTAGCTTCATCAGTCCTCTGGCTACTCCTGAAACACAATCTTCTTGTCCTTTGGCTTCTTCAACCAGTCCCTCAACAAATCCTCATTAGGAACCTCCTTAGTTCCCTCTGCACAATGAACCATCTTGGTTTCCACAATTCAATATGAATCAACAGTCTGTCAACTAGTCTTCACTGTGATCAAACAGTCCCTCTTACTAGTCTTCTCTATTAATTCCGTGAACCACCTTGGTTCTTTATCTCAGTCCCTGTTACCAGAACTTGTAGACCCAGGCATGAGTCTACATTGAACTGGCGTTTAACTGGGCCCTTGCAAGTGGCAATCCACTTAGGTCATCCAACCATAGATCAATGTCTATGTGTTGTTTTTACTCACCCAGGTGATTAAGTCTGGGCTTTCAGTTGCAGAGTAAATAGCTCTACTTCCTAGAGGCCTGATCACACCAAGTTCTGCAGCTTGCTTCTTTGTCATGAATACTGCTATTCACCATGTGTCAATTTTGCCTTTGGTGGGCCATTTTGAAGACAAATCTTTTGCTTTTGCTTTCACCTCTCTAAATGAGTTGATGAATGGATCAGGAAATACAATTGTTTGGTTTCTTGACTCTGTGCATCTCACTTGCCCCACTCATGCTGGTGGCAAGTGATCCTACTGTCCATGTAGTGTTTTGTGGTATTCCTAACCACTATATATTCCATTTCATATTCACCAATAAAAATTATTTTCTATTCACATTTTTGTCTTTGTGTCTTCAGTACTTCCACGCCTCTCTCTAGCCACAACTAGTAGAGATTAATCTTCCAGGGCCGCAAGGTAATTGCATAGCCTTCCCTGTCATCTAACCAAGACTTAGTACAAATCCAATCATAAGGTCAGGATTCCCTGTTATGTGTCTGTGCCGCGCCTCAGAACACAACAGATCTGATTGTAGCCGGCAGTTAGGTCAATCTTGGAGAAGACTGTGGCACTGCCCAGGGCATCAAAGAGGTTGTCAATAAGTGGTAGTGGGTAACAATTTTTGATGATAACTATATTTAGGGCTCAGTAGTCTGTGACTAGGCGCAGGGTCCATCCTTCTTGGCCACAAAGAATATGGTGGCCCCAAAGGGAGGTTGTGAGGGACAGATAAGCCCTTTTTCCAACGCCTCTTTGAGGTAGGCACATGGGGTGCTGTCTTTATTTGGGGTCAGGCAATAGATGGGCTGCGCTTTGGGTACAGCTCCCTTGAGTTGAATGAAATGTTGGATATGTGTTTCTGGGGGTAACCTGGGTAAAGCCTCCTCAAAGATTTCTGGATGGCGGGCTACAATTTTGCCATCCTGAGACATAGTGGTGTCCTGGTGATCTTTGAAGTGTATGATCTGGTACTGGCAGGAGTCCCAGTATATTGTCTTGAGGTTCTCTTTTTTTCCCAGGGTTTCTGTAATGTGCACAAAGATATGGTTGCGTAGGATGTAAGAGAGGGGGGCTAGACTAACAAAGTCTGGCTTCCATCCTGGTGGGACCAACCACCAGGATGTCATCCAGTGCAAGACTGGGATAGCCGCTCAAAGGGGCCTCCCAAAGGAGACCGGATGTGAAAGGGGAGGGAAGTATGCATCCAAAGCCATGACCATGGCTCCAGTAAGTAACCATAGAGAGTGATCCCAAGTGAAAGGGGCCTCTGTATTTGACTCATGGATTTGACGCAAGGGGGAAGGATTGACCAAGTCAGAAGAAAGAGTTTCAGTAGTCACAGATTCCATAGGTGGCAACAATTCTTCAAGATGAGAAGACAACCAAGAAAACAACCTATAGGATCCTGAGAAGGGAATATGGGTGAGATGCTCAATTACATTTGTAAAATGACTAGGAATAAACTCAGAAGATTGAGAAATCAAGGAAAGTTTGCTCCAAAAGACTGGGTTTGAGGACCAGAACAAGAGGGAAATGGGCACCAGTATCCACATAGCCATCTTGTACCAAGGTGACATCATGATTCTAGTGGGTACCCTTCTTTTGCTAAGACTACTGGGCGGACAGACCAGTACTTGGAACAAATCTCAACAAAAACAACGGGCAGTTGGGCAGGCGGGCCAGGGAAGGCGGTTGGCGGGGACAATTAAGTGCTCAGGTAAATAACAGGGAATGGTCCAAGTTATTGTTCTCAGAACAATTCCCAACAAAAAACTGACGGGCAGATGGGCAGGCAGGCCAGAGAAAGCAGAAGGCAGGAACAACAGCGGGAGTTGGGATAAATACCTTTATTGTTAAACAAACTTTAAAAATACAAAAGATTTGCAAAATCAGGAGTTTATTCAACAATTGGAATTGATAAGCAAGGGACCTGACGGCCCATGCTTCCATTTTATGCAAAAGAGGGGTGATAGGATGGGAGGGTTTATGAAAGGGGCTATTGGAGTGCAATCTAAAGGGGAGCCTATTAAAGAGTACTAGCCAATCTTATCTTGGTTTGAGACCCAGAAATAGGGGCCGCGGGGCCGGATGTAAGGCTCAACCCCTTTATTGGCTAGGAACCTTCCGAGGACTCAGGGTGCACATTTTCCCTAATGCCTTCCTCCGACGTCTCCACCAGAGAGCTCCGGAACCCAATTGTTTTGGGCCAGGGGACTCCCGGGCTGGAGGAATTAGTTACCTGGGACACCTCTGGTCGCGGGTTTTGGTACCCAATTTCCCTGGGCCGCAGATTTGACCTTTTTAACTTCATGTGGCCCGCATTTTTTTGTTGGTTTGCTAATTGTTTCAGGACTGAGCGACACCAGGACAACAAGCAATCCAACCAAATTAATGTCTCTTCCGCAGTTGGAGGGGACTCCAAAGGGAAAATGAGAACTTCAGCCGGGAAGGCCAACACAAAGTGTTCATCTATTGTGTGAGCCAAGTCCTCCAGGTTTTGGAGGGGTTTTGCCTGCACGCGGGTCACCTTTTTTGATGGTCTGGGAAATACATCCCAATCTAGGGCCAAAGGTGGACCGCAGAACTTTACATAGGAGGTGATCCACTGAGTCAGGGTAGATCTGGTGGCTGACGCCTTTGCGTTTGATGGTCAATACTGAGGTCGCCTAGTTCACGTGGGGGTTATTCTTTCTCAGCCAATCCAAACCCAGTATGATGTCAAACTTGGGAAAGTCAATGACGGGGCCTTGGATGATGGAGTGCAGGTTCTCAAGCATGATGGAGAAGGGGGTGATTTTCCTTGTCATGGCAATGTGATGTTCATCAGCTAAAACCACGTTTTTAATCCACAAAGAATTAGTGGTTAACTTGAACTTGTCCACAAAGCTGCTGTTTACTAGGGTTTGGTCCGCGCCCAAGTCCAGGAGTGCCAAGCCTGTGTAACTGCAAAAGCAGAAAGAGTAAGAAATCAGTTTATTGGGATGTCTGGCAATGGTGTAAAGTACTGGGTCCTCTGAGGGTACTTGGATCATTGGACATTGGTCCATGTCCTCAAGTCATTACTCATCATTGGGCGAGTTGGGAGTTGTGTGGGGAGAGCTTGGCTCACTTAATGCTCTTCTCAGGCTTTTCCCTTGTCTTGGTTGCCTTGTGTGGCACTGATATGGAAATGGGTATGATTTGACTGGCCATTGTTCCCGTTTTAATGTCCATTTAAACCTACAGGTTTATGGTTTGTGCTGCTGCTGTTGTTCCCAGGGGTGGTTGACTAGAGCACCTGGCTATGTGGGAGTCTTTGGGCCTCTCTCGCTTTTTGGTTTGCGCTTTGTGGAGTGCATTGGATGTTTGTTCTGCTTTCTCTGCTTCACAATACAGACTCTGTAGATTGGTCACTTGATCCAGGTTTACGTGTCTCATTACATGCAACTTGAGTTTGTTGTAGTACATGAGGTGGGTAGCTGGGGTGTCAAAAGCCATGTCAGAGGGTGCGCGTAGTTAGAGTTCTTCATAGGTGCGGGTGAGTTCCTTCATGGTGTCCATCTGGGTTAAGTTCTTTACTGGATATATGATCATGAGTGTGGTGTCTTTAAGAAAGAATCTTGCCAAGAAGTCTTGTTTGAAGGTATCATGCTTATACTTCTGGGAAGTATAATAAACAAAATAAAGGGGAAAATTAATAAGAGAATGATACGTTATTGAATATGAATATAGAATACTATATAGTATCATGACAAACCACATGTTGTCCATGTACATCATGGAGGTCATGGGGCTTATCTGAGTAATGTTTCTCTTGAGTCACAAGGCTTAATCAAGTTGTGTTCCATTTAGGACCTGGATTGAGTGATCCCCATAATAGATGGTTAACTGATAATGGTGCCATCAGTTTATTGACTGGGCAGTGAACCACTCAGTGAGCTGCTTGGTGATTTACTTGGGGTGTTAATTCCCCGAGAGAGAGTAATCAAAGATGTTGCAACAAAGGTATCCCAGTCCTTTTTGGTATGTTCTTCATGTCACTTGTTGCATCAGGTGCCAGTGTTGTGAGTCAGTTGGATAGAGATCTCTGCAATCCAGAATTGCTGCAGGCATTCCATTTGGGCCTGTTTGCTTTGGGCAGACTGAATCCATACAGCAGCATTGTTGTTGTTGGCCCTGGCAAAGGATTCCAGGGAAGCACATTGAAGTCTTTGGGCTATGTAGGCTGGCATGGTATTTTCATCAGTTTCACAAGGAATAGCAAAGGGAACCTGGAAGAACCCTTGTGCTGACAGGGCGTTGAACACCAGGAGTGGTATCACCATGTTCTGGTAGAGGACAAACCCATCAGGTATCTTGGCACCAGGTGTGTACGGTGTCCAGTCTGCTGGGAGGCCCGACATGATTCTATCAAGGATTTGTTGACCACAGCAAGTATGGGCAACAAGCGGAATTTTAGGGAATAAAGTAGGATGGAGGACCTAGCTGTGCTACCAATGTTGTAACTGTGCTGTTTTAGCAGAGTTACAAGGGGAAAAATATTTAGAAGCTAGATAATAATCTTTATTGAGAGATAGTAATTATATAGTCATTGTGAATTGTGGATAACAGGAATGTGATAGTGTTGATCACACGGTGGGATGGTGAAGGGGGTGACTTGATCCTGGTAATGAGTCAAGCGCCAAAACAAGGTATCTGCCATAAGGGCTCATCATTTGTTCATGTTGTTGTATTTGAAAATTTGAGCTGACTTCCTAGTCTGGCATTGAGTGACGGGATAGTCATATTGCAGGTCATGAACCCGCTTACTTGGAACCTTGCTGGCGAATCAAGCCTGCTGTTTCGACAAATGCTATGTGCAGAATCCAAGTTAAACGTTATTAATTAGGGAGAACATCAGTTTAAATAACTGGCCTGGGGTTAAGTTTAAATTTTATTTCAGCTTGGAGGGTAATGGCTAGAAATGGAGCGTGAAGGGTCGGTTAAGAGGAAGGCGGATCCCTTCCAAGGTGACGGTGGCGAATGGGCCATCGATAACGGTGGTGATGTTGGCGTGGATCGGCTCAGCAAACTTTACGGTATTTGACTTGTGCACCAGGGCATGGGTGGAGGGAAGGCCGACTAGAGTGATCTTCTGGATATCGGGGATGGCGTTGTAGCCAAAGTATCCCTGGGTGGAGAGTGTGGTGTGGTTAGCAGTGATCTTTATGCTGGAGAAGTTCAACCCGACTTCCAGCGATGTCCCGTCGTCAATGTACAGCGAGCCCTTGGATCTGCCGCATCTGCTGAAGGCAACAACTAGATTGAATGGCGTCTGCCGGGCCTCAGCAACCGTAAGGGCGGAACCTTGGAGTGGAAGGATATGTCCACCACGGATGTGGAGTGGCATGTGTCCATCAGTTTGAGCATCAAGTGTAACGGTCTTGGGCCCTTGAATATGCTTATAGGTGTGGTAATCAAACCAGATGCCAGGAGGGAATATGGCATTAACTGTGCTAGCACCCTTCTCAAGGACGGGGGAGACAAGGACAGACCGGCCTAGCAAGAACTGGCGGTCAACACTCAGCAGGTTCTTCTGATCCAAGAACTCAAAAGCAAGTGCATTCCAAACTGGGGCACCCGAGCGATGCGAGTGCTCAAAGAGGGTATACATGAAGGGCAGGAGTTGGTAGCGAGTGCGAAGAGCTTTGCGACTGGCTTCAGCAACTGAAGGCCATAGGTAGGGCTCCTGGGGGATCATATCGATGGCATTGTGGTTGCGCGAGAAGGGGTATAGTGAACCCAACTGCATCCACCGCAAGCATAACTCCTCAGTGGTATCGTCACTGAAGCCACATATATCTGCACCAACAAACGGAATACCAAACATCTGCATGCTCAATACTCCAGCAATGGAGTCAATCAACTGACTCCATTTAGAATGGTTGTCGCCAAGCCAATGGCCCTCGTAAGCTCCCGAGCCAGTGAAGGTGCTGCGGCCAAGGACAAAGGGGCGCTTGGCAGGGTTGATCTCAATCAGTGAGCTGCGGGTGGCAATAGCTTCCATGTGCCCGTAAAGGTTGTGGGCTTGGAACTCGGTAACTCCACCAAAGTGGCGGGCATTGGTAGGAGCAGTCTTTGCACTGAGGTTTCCGTAGTAATTGTGGATGGCATAGTTTGGCTCAGGGAAGTCTTGTGGAACATCAGGCTTGTAATTGGGGTCTTTCCAGGGATAAGGCGGGATTCCAGTGCGAGTTGAGCCGCAGGAGCCTTGGCAGAAGGAAGCAGGTTCGTTCATGTCAATCCAAATGCCGTCAATAGGAACATCGTTCATGAAAGTGGCAATGTGTTGGGTCCACCATTGTTGGGTGTTTGGGGCAAACCAGTCAGGGAAGACAGTGTAGCCTGGCCACACTTGGCCAACGTAGTTGGAGCCATCAGGGTTTTTGATGAAAACATCCTTCTTGAGCCCGTCGAGGTAGGCGGGGTAGGAGTCGTTGCGGGCAATGGCGGGATCAACAATGAGGATGTAGTGTTGGTTGTTGGCATGGAGTTTCTTGATGAAAGCCTGGACCTTGTCGAGGGGATAGTTGATGGGGTCGAGGGTGAAGTCCTTGAACATGTCCATGTACTCAATGTCAGTCCACATGGTTTCAAGTGGGATGCTGGCCAAGGAGTAGTTGGCAACCACTCCTGCAACCTCGCCAATGCTCTTGTAGCCGTACTTGCATTGGTGGAAGCCAAGCGCCCAGTAAGGGATCTGGTGGGGGCGGCCAAACGTGGCAGTGTACTGATCCATGACTCGGGCAGGGGTAGGTCCAGCAAAGAAGGAGAAATCAAGGACACCACCGAGGGTTTTGTATGAGACAGTTTGGTCTTTGAGGAGGACATCCATGCCAAAGGAGTTGAGGATGTGGACTCCGTGGGCTTTTCCCTCGCGCAGCTCAATGTAGAGTGGGTGGTCGCCATAAATGTTTTGGTAGTCGGGTGATCCAGCATCACGAGCCCACATGGCTTGGACAGTGTTTTCAGGATCACGACGGAAGCGCCCAATGACTTCCCCAATGCCATAGATGTTGGCATCTTTGGGCAACGAAGAGGTTAACTCGAGGTACTGCTCTTCAAACACAAATTGATGGTCACGGGTATCAAAAAGCACATCTCCGTTATCCTTGCGAGAGACGGTGAAGGCAAATGGACTTTCAGTGTAACTAAACTTTAGCAAACTGATGGCAGGATCAGCGGGGTGGTAGGACGGGTCAGGCGACATGAGGGACTGGGGTACTTCCCAGTGCTGCTTGGCTGAATCAGCAATCTTAACTCGAAGGCGTGAGTTGTCGAAAGTGACATGCAGACTCAAGTCTTGGACATCCTTGCTAAACATGTTGCACGGAGCACCATTCAAGGTGAGCTGAGCAAAGATCTCGGAGCCCCTCTCAATGACCCTGGAAGTTCGATATCCTGGGCAGTTTGTTGTGCCAACTACAGTTGAATTATTCAGGACACCAAACGCAGATCCTACAAGGACAACTGCCACTCGAAGTAATTTGTTCATCTTGTCCAACTAACCACTGCTCTTCCCCTTTTATAAACAGGACACCAATTCTTACTGTCGTCATTCACTTAAGAACAAATAGTCAGACATCAACTTCATCTCTTGCTGGATCCACTGGACGAAGTTTCAGAATCCAGGCTCAAATCCACCAACAAATACCGTAACCCCCGAGTATCCCATGGCTAAATAAAGCATCAACCCCCCTTTAAAGTGCCATTTTATTGGGCATTGAATTTGGGTCATGACAAGGGAAATAAATCACTGATTTACCCTAAGGAGATAAGAATTATAGCCTAGCATCCTTCTTTGTAAAATAAATGCAATATCCCCCAAACCAGGATTTCCCGCCACAAGCCTTTCTCACGCTACACAGGTTCTAGGGATCCTTCACGTCGGACATTGATCCACAATTCTATTCCCGATACCACCCCTCCAGGGGTCCTTGGGGGTCCAGCCGAACCCTAGACGTCGAACCGCATAACGACGCCCAAGCGGATCTCTCCAGGTCCAGTGTCAATATTTAAAAAACCCCGACAAAAAGGGAATCTATCGCTGCACTAAGACAATCCGCTCAAAGGCTCTACATTTTCTTTCGAGTTCATCCCACCGGTCAGCTGTTCTGGTGGCATCATATCAACCCCCTAACAACGAGATTTCCTGATCAAAATCAACATAACCCACCAAACTTTAGATCCTTACTGCCATGCATTAAATTACAATCCCTCTTGGATTGCCCGCCGCCCCAAGCTCAACCCTTTTCCATATACCCCAGGGGATTTCGCATACATGTCTACACGCCCATCCCCGATATAGCACTGATCCAAAAACTATTTTAAACTAGCCTTTTATTGAAACAGGATCACTTAAACTCGGCAAAACACCCCACCAGCTTGATAGATTTTATACCGCGAGATCTACCCGCAACTTCAAACCGTAGCCAGCTATTAACTAAAACCGACCTCCACATACCAACCATATCTACCCTCAGAAACTTACCCAACCCTACATTCCCCATAGATCATTCCATCATATCCATCTCGACCCATAGTACCTGGAGAATTCGGGTTTTTATACATAAATACCCTCGACCTCTAAACCCCGCCACCTACTTGACTAACCAAATCAACCCCCAGACAACCCCTAAAATCACCCCAACCAACCAAAAGTTGAATAAACCCCATACCATAACCAATAGTAAAGGCAGCCATCTCCTCTTTACCAAGTGAATCACCCTTTAAACTCCAAAGATACCTCATATCACTACAAAAGAACCCTATACCAATACAAAAGTATATCTAATATAGTTACATACCACATAAAAGAAAAGAAAACTCGCGCATTTGTCTCAACACCTACAGTTACTCCCGGCTGGGCAAACCCCATTCCCCAAGAGATCCCCCTGGTCAAAAGATTATCAGTGGTGCCCTTATCAGCTGCTTATCTTATACAGGGATCAAACTGTCAAGGTGAAGTAGAGTGAGAGCTCATCCCAGTTGATTGAAAATGGGGGATATCTACCCAGATCAGGATAACATTCCTAAAAGTAGAAGACAGTGCATATTTACTCTGAAATGGTAACCCTTGAAGAGAGAATACTGAAAGGTACAGCAGAACATTACCCACAGGTAAAAGAGGAGGACTTTAATTTGGCTCAGGGTCCAAGAATCACCAGCTTAGATGGGCTCATACACAATTTTCCTGATTCCAGGAATCATTCTGTCCAGAGGAGGAGAATTTCCAGGAGATCACAAAGATAAGGATGCAGAATCTAGCTATCTGGTTATTACATATCTGATTGGAAGATATCAAAATAAGTGGATCATGAGCTACAATACTTATTGTGGATAAATTATCAAACTACTGGAGTAGTTTGTTAAATAGGGATGTTACTTAAAGCTCTCAGGTGCATCTCGATGAAGTGGCCTCTCTGTATGTAATATTTTATAAGCTTACAGACACCACCAATAATGGTTCTGTAAGCTTTTACTTGACCCCCTTTAAAGGTCAGAATCTGAAACCCAACCTGTGGTTTTAGGGAAAATTGAGCAGGGGCATCTGCGCCCCACTCAGACTCAACTTTCTGCACTGCCCCCCACTTGCAACTGGTTATTAGATTTAAATCTACAATCACTGCAAGGGGGAAGCGTTGAGAGAGGTTTCTCCAGGTGGTGGGGCTTTGGCTGGTCCAGGCCTGGGAAATCTATGCTCATGCCACCTAGTGGATCAAGATTGGGATGCTGGCAGGGCAATATTGAGACCCCAACCTCTGGATTCAAAGCCCCCAAAAAGGGCTTCATACGCCAGCTACCTGACCGGCTCTGGGCATGCCTGCCTGCATGCAAGTGGCAGGGGCAGCCTCACAGCTTACCAGCACTGGTTTCAACATAGATCCCTGCCCTGATAAAGACTGGGGCATGTCCAGGCCAACTCTCCCAAAACTCTTTTCCAGCACCAGCTCCACCACAACACCAGCAGCAGGGCTCAGGGCCTTTGGGTTAGCCTGAGCTGTCCAAGGATCCATCTCACACATCAGACCAGCCAAGATCAACCCCCAGCAACCTTGATTGCAACCAGACCAGGTAGAATGTCCACACAATGCAGTATCTTAACAGCCAGGGCTTAGCACTAGTCAATCAGATCAAAGTTTCCCAAGAAGAGTGAATGCTGGCTGGTTGATACACCTAGCCTTGGTGATTGAAGTGGTGGTCTATGCCTTGAAGTATCAGCTGGGTAACCTTTATTAATGCTTGGGCGGGATAGAGAAGCAATGCCCTGGGATGGTTATACCAAGGGGTACATGCATGCTGGGACCAGCTAACATAACAATACAGCTGGGGTTCTTCCCTGGGATAGATGTGCTGAGATGGCGTTGAACCCCTGATCCTGGCTGAGACAATGATATGGTTAGGTTACCTTACCCATAACGGAGGTTAAGAGATTCTCTCTATGGCTTTTTGGAAGCTTCAGGCAAGTCTTAAAGCTGCTAGGCAAGGCACGGGAACCCCAGTGCCATCATCTGGGTGGCTGGCCAGAGAAAAATCTGCAGAACTTGATGGTTTGGAGGGATCAAGGAAGTGAAGTTGGTTGATTTTCACCCAAAAGCTCAAGCTGACTGCTTGGGTGAGTAAACCAGCTTTAATGCATGAGGTATGATTGCTTCTTATGACCTAGGTGTAGGTCACTGATAGGGTTCTAGTCTAGATAAAACTTGGTTGGCAGACCTATTGCCTGAGTCTGAGTGGTTTGATGATGGGGACTGCCAAAAGAAGGCAATGATCAGAGCCATCTGTACAGGCTTCAGAGCTTATCTAAAAGCTGTGTGAGATGCTCTACTACAGTAGGAAGCTTGGAAACGTTTGGGGAAATTATTTGACATCTTTTCAAAGCAGTCCAGTAGCAAAGAAACAGAGCAAAGTAGCTTGGGGTACATTGGCATGGGCGGCTCAAAACTCTTGGAGGCGGTTTGTTCACAGCAAAAGAAGCGGGATGGCAAGAAAAAAGTAAGCAAAGGAACATCCAGGTTTCTTGGAGGACAGTATGCCAGAGGTGAAAAAGGCCAAGGGGTTTAGGGAACAGTGAGCTATGAGCTCAGATCCTGGGAGAAATCAGGGGTAACCCATTGAAGATAACACACTAAACCAAAGCAAACATTAGTTTTTCCACGGAAAATGGGCAGGTTCCAACATGGTGAAAGTTGAAGAAAGCCATAAAGATGTTTGGAAGGCAAGGAGAAAACCTTGCCGGTAGGTTTGGTGAAAGGCGTGCTTCCTGTTCAGATTTTGAAACCCATGTGAAGTGTAGCGGGGTGTTTCATATGCTGAAGATTGAAGAGGGTTGATAAGATTAGTTGAGTATGAATCTTAATTTACTGATAAATTTTCATCTGTAGAATAACTTCAAGCTTAATGGATCTACTTAGAAAGAGCAGGAGGATGCAATGATCAAGTAGAGTAAGTCTGGCAGCTTGTCTCAATATAGAAAGTGAGAGCACCAGCTAGTTTAAGATTCTTTAAGAACCAGCCTAAAATATATTTAGCCTAAGACAAGGGGAAGCTATATCAGACCAGTGGGCTTAGAGATGAAGAAAGAGGCAGATTTTTATTGAAAGATCTTAAGTTTGAACATGTACTGGGTTTGAACTAGGCGGAGCTTGATCCTAAAGCAGCAAAAAATAAGCTGGTGGCTTCCAAGACTTACCCAAAGGAGTATCTGTCCACCCAAAGTCTGCAAACAGTTGCATTTTCAGAAGGTTTCTAAGGGGATCCTCCTTTGGTTAATAAAGACTTGTACTACCCCTACCCATTTTTGCATTTTTAAAATTATGGATTATTTCCTCCATCTCCTCTATCCTAATGTTGGCCAAGCAGAGCAGCATAGGCATCAATGAAAAAGGTTCCCCAGGAGCCATACCCCCAGTGATTAACGGGCCGGTATGTCATGAGGATTTTCATTGACCCCAAGAGGAAAGAACTTCCTGGAAAAGGGGTTTGAGACCCTGTTTCAAGAGCTATATACCCCCAGAAGAACCAACCCAGTAAGATGTGATGATTCATAGAGCAAATGCTAAGATTCTAGTAGAAAAGGTGTTGAAGCAGCTTTCAGGACTTCAAGCTAGGTACAACATTCTGGAATTAGAACACTGTTTTGGTACTTTTCTACAGGGCCTCCGAGGTCAACTAAGGGGAGTCCTTACCAGAAGGACTTAGCAGGCTGTGAGAGAGGAGGTGCTAAGTAATAGCACTTATTGGAGGAGGCAGACAGGTGGTCTGTCTTTTATACCTGAAAAAGAGGGTGGAGAATAGAGGCAGGAGGGTGTGTTCTGGTAAGAAACACAGATAGGTTATAGTACTTACTGTAGTGCAACACTATCTTAGCAATACAGTAATCTATATCTGTGAAAATATTGATAGAGCATCTATAGTACATACCACTGTACAGATAACTCATAGAAATAGTGGTATTCTATAACATAAGTTATGGGGCAACATACAGGGCTGTCTGGACCTTGCTCTTTTTATCAGAAGAATGAGAGGCAGCAGGTATACACCAAGGTTTCCTAAGTCCACAAGAGGAGAAAAAAGGGATAGCACTTGTTGTCAGACCTGGGACACTAGCCTGGTAGGGGTGCTAGTATAGCAGGGGGACCTTCCTGTCACTTTTTATCTCTGCCACAGGAATATAAGGGGCTTTCAGAGGAAAGACCTGGTTAAATAACACTATCTAAATAGTAGAAATATCCAGCCAAGTGCAAGGCACAATATTTGACAAAAGGTATAGGTAAAAGTGGGTCTTGTTTATTGTTAATGATGAGGGACATATATATGTACTATTATGTACTTTGATAAAGCAGGGAATTAGATTATGAGAAATGCATTGATAGTTTCAGATTATAGAATAAAATAATATCAGGGCATTGATAATGTATAGTCAAGAGGATCAGGCACACATAGCATTTGCAGCATAGAGAATCCAGATGTTTCAAGAGGTTCAATTATCAGATGAGAGGGTTCCATCATCAGACTAGAGGATCTAATTGTGAAGGATCCAGGCCCAACCAGTCCAGCTTACCATTATCCTGCCCTTGCTGACTCTTATTATTTTAACCTTCCTGTGACAAAGCTTCAATGATCCTTGCCTCCAGGGAGGCAATTTTATGGGACAACACCTTGATGTCATCCCGCCATCTAGCCATTATCTTGACCCTCTTTAATCTCTTGCTCTTAGGGCCTCAATCTCACAGTTTGCCTTGACTTCCACCTGTTGTAAAATTTTATTGGATCCTACTAACAGGTTCCATGAATCCCACACATATATTTAATTTCTTTGAGCAAGAGTTCCTTTCTTTGCAAAGTAATCAGAATATAATTCTTTGAATACAGCTTTCACTTCTACCAAAGACTCCTGGGGTACAGTCTTTGTCACCTCCAGACTTCTCAAGCTTCCTCAGGAGAACTTGTAGGAACTCCCTTCCTGGCCGCAGCTGTTTCCACACAAAGTACTCCAAAACTTGCTCGTTTGAACAATAACAAAGAAGACACAATAACTGAAAAATTAATTGAGGGGAAAGCGTCAAAATTGGCAATATATCTTTATTAAAATTTAGCCATTTTTGCTTATATACCATTTGGGGCATATTTGGCTGAAAACCCCTCCAGTTCCTGAATCAACCTATGATTCATTTCACATGGTCTATGAAATTTGTGTCATCTAAACCCGGATCTTTACCCAAAAGCTCCCTGCATTTCTCAAGCTATGAGAATTCTCCTACAATGAGAAGGAATCACATGGCTCCTTTTGTCTCAATATATTGATTTGGCATGGAGCTTCCTCAGCTCCTGGCGCCAAATCCATGTGGAATATACACATCCCAAAACTCAGCTATCAATGTTCCAACTGGGAACAAGCTGATCAAACCTGAATACTCATGTCCCTTTGCATTTATTTGGTTTTTGTTGGTTAATTGACACCCTGTCAATTAGACTGAATAACCTACATGATTAATCAACTCAGCTTAAAGACACCTAGTATTTACTCAACACAGTCAATTCCATTTTAGCCCAATGATTAAATCCTTATTAATCATGTCTACAGGTACATTTAATTAACCTTTGGAGTTAATCAAAAAATTTGAAAGACACCTAGTCCCCAAGATTAAATCAGCCAATCTTGCCTCAATTTTGCTAGTTAGTATGGCCTAACTGAAAACCCATATTCTATTTTTTACTAAATATAGATACCCAGCTTCCAGGAACTCTTTATATAAAGAATTCCGGTCAAACCTATCTATATGAAATAAGCAACAAAAACCGAATATCTTTATATTTTGGGGTATTCATTTGGTTAAAGACTCAACAGTGACTGCCGTACAGTCACACTAATACCTGTGAATATTAGATAGTGCACCTTGGATGGTGCACATAAGATAGTGTACTGTAGACAGTGCACATTTGGTAGTGCACATAAGAGTTTTCACCTTAGAGTGCTATTTTCTGACATTGCAACTGCCACTTGAAGAATGACACTCCAACCCATCTGGCCCTTTCATTGACCAAGGACATCCTATGGCTACCTCCCAGGAGCAGGAGCCCCGCATGTCCCACTAATGGACTTTTATAATGGCCTCCTAACACATATTAGATGCCAGAAAAAATTTACCTCCCCTTTGGCCTTGGATAGAACCATTTTCCCTCAGTAATCAAAGAAATCTAATCAAAGTCACACCAAACCTTTAAATTCTTTGGAAGTCTTGGCCCACACAGTGGATAATCAATTTGTTTTAATTTACCCTTCTTGAGCTCCTCTCTCCCTGCCCAACTCCTCTTACCCAACTGTGGAGGAATCTCTAATTAATTTGGATTTTACCTTGCCTGGGTACACTCCCTCTTGACACAGATTTACCACAGACAATGAAATGGGCCACATCAATGGTCCAGTTTAACTCTGCCTCTCAAATTTCTGCTCCACAGCTTATCTTAACTTCTCCATCCAATTGAATTTATTTGGAAATCAATGCAAATTCTTCCAATCTCACTGACACAGGGTTGAAAATTTCTGATAACCAATCAGGGGACTCCCCCTTCTGTTGGGCCCTTAGTTTCAGAAAATCAGGTTTAAAAGCAAGCAGGTCCATTGTGGGTCCCTGTTTATCTATTCTTTACAAATAAAAGTTTACAGTGCTTCACCTGGACCCTTGGGTTTTCTTAAGATCCCTATGTGGTCCTAAAAATTATTAGCATAATTATTTCTTCCCTTAACTTCTGATCCTGTCTCTGGGCTCCCCTTTACTAGTCCCTAAGGTTAAAGTTGACGTCAAACATTTTTATCTACCCTTTTTGCCTTCAGAAACAAGTTCACACTTAAAATTCATCAGTAAAAACCATATATTTACTTAATTTAAGTTAGTTTTTCTTTAATTTAAAGAAAAAGCTGAAACCAAAGTTGATTTAAAGACCTAAAAGACTACCTGGTGGCTTCTGTATTTTTCTCTCCTGTCCTAGGCCCTTCCTAGAGTCTGGAAATCTTGTCACTACCCCAAAAATGTCCCTGGACACCCAGAAAGTCCATTTCCTTCAGCAAAAAGCCCTGCAATTTTCCTGGGACATCAAAATTTTGTTCCCTCTGGTCAAATTTTTGGCTCTTATTGTACTTCTTGTGTTGTTTCTGCTTCTCTCTGTATCTTTCAACTTGTGGCAATTTTTGTCCACTTCTGTCATCTCAGTGCAAGGTAACACTCTATCCTGCTGTACATACTGGATGACCTTCCTGGTAGGGCCCTTGACGTCCTCTCAACTGGTAACTCCCTTATAATAAGATTGATTACTGATGATGAGGGACCTCCCTTTGATCAGAATATGTTGCTTACCCTCCTGATGCCTATGGCGTCATCACCTCTAAATGTGCCTCCCAGTAGGGTCCCCCTTGCTGAGTACACATTACTGCATATTGTGCCGTCTTGTAGCCATACTCCTTGGCTGCTGACAGGCATGCTACTTATGGCCTTTAATGCTTATCTTCCCCCAATGACCCCCATATTGTTCTTATGAAACCCTGTTCAAGCAGCCATCCCTGTGTTGCAGTTGTTGGTGTCCAGGTGGACTCTTCTCCTGGGATGAGAGCCAATATTAGTTAGTTTAGCCCCACTCTCTCACATTCAGCTTGATATGAGCCTGAAGCAACAATATCCAAGATGTATTCTTTGAAGGGAACAAGATGCTCAAAAATCTAAAACCTACATATACCCAATAAGAAAAAAGAGAGTCCCTCAGCCAGAAAAAACACTAATCTAAACAAACAAACAAACAACCCAAGCCAATAAATCTCACTCTCAAAAGGGAACCATACAGCTCAAGAAAACCAGATGAGTACTGGTAATGCACCTGAGGAGGTAAAATCTCAGGGGATTGCTTAGGCAAGCTGCCCTCCCCCACTTTACAAGACTTGTACAGGGACCATTATATGGATTCAATCATCATAATCCAACTACCTTTCAGCAATCATATACTGTTTTATGCCCAAACTTGAAATAAACTTATCACTTACCCTTTCTGTTTTCACATATATCAAGGCACAGCATTATTTGATACTGGAAAAGATTGATTTCTTGTTGAAAAGAGATTTGCTAAACTCATGAAACTACATACAACCAAGAGAAATGTCAAAAGAGTTACAATGGTGAACAACAAAGACAAATTATCCAATAAAGAGGCAAACCTTTTCCAGGCATAAATAGGGGATGTACAAACTACCCCTAGTAGCCCCATTATTTCAATGCCTAAATAAAATTTAGTGCTTGGTTTAGATTGGATGAGAAAGAAAAACTCTCACATTGATTGCAACAGTACCACACTCAAAATACAACAAGGAGAATTAAATTGCCATGTATATCCAACTCACCTTGGCACTCTCATGAGATATAACTTATTTTTAAATTTTACCAAAACAAAAGAGAAAAAGGACACCATCAAAATTGACTGGAATACTGTACATACAAAATCATCCATTTCAAAAAAATTGACCTTTCACATAAACAGGATTCTATTCTTCAACTTTTTGTCCAATGATTCCCCTCTGTATCCAGGAGAAAATACCAGTCTTACCACCTTACAGGGATACCCTAACACCATATTGATTTAAAATAAAGTGTACCCAAGGAACTCCTCAACTACTGGTTAACACCCCAATAGTATGGAACACTGAAGGAATATCTAGATGAGACCTCAGAGAAAGGGCTCATTCAGCTGTCTAAATCTTTCTTTGGTGCAGCTGTCTTCTTTATGGCTAAGAAGGATGAAGGTCTATGAGCTTTTACCAATTAAAGAGCCCCTAAAAAAGCCACAATTAATAACAGGTATCCCCTGCCCCTGATTGACAACCTCTTTGTTTCTTTGGGATGATTTCAATTATTAAAAATGTTGAATTAACTGCAGGATATCATCAGATCTGCATTAAGCCAGAGGACATACCCAAAACAGTGTTCAGAACTAAGTATGGGTATTTTTAGTGTGTGGTTCTTAATTTTGGTATGACTAAAGCTCCAAGCACCTTTGTGACCTTTGTGAACAAGGTCTTTAAGGAACACATTGGAAAAATATTAATCATCTACCAAGATGATATATCATATACAGTCCAAGTATAGAACAACACTGGAAAGACATTTTCCTAGTCCTCCATACCCTCAAAGATAACTAACTCAAAGCCAAACCCTCAAAATCTGACTTTATCTCAGCAGAACTCCCGTCTTTAGGACACATAATCAGCAAGTATAGAGTGAAGCCAGACCAGAAAAGATACAAGCCATAAATGGCATGCCAGCACCATGGAATAAGAGTGAGCTCCAAAAGTTTCTAGGCATTGTCAAAACCGCAGGCTCAACCCGCCAGCAAGGTTCCAACCAAGCGGGTTTGTGACCTGCAATCCAATTACTTGGCCACTCAAAGCCAAACCCAGAAGTCAACTCGGATTACCAAATCAGTCAACTTGAACAAATGATGATCCCTCACGGTGGATACCTTGATTTGGCGCTTGACTCATTAACAGAATCAAGCCACCCCCCTCTTCCATCCAGCTGTGTGATCACCAATCATGTTCCTTCTATCCCTTGATTCACAATAGCTATATAATCACTATCTCACAATAAAGATTATTATCTATCCTCTAAATCTGTTTCCCCTTGTAACTCTGCTAAAACAGCACAGTTACAACATTGGTAGCACAGATAGGTTCTCCATCCTACCTTATCTTGAAAAATTCCGCCTGTTGCCCGCACACACTGCAGCTAACAAAACCTTGACAGAATTATGTCTGGCCTCCCACCCAACTGGACCCTGTATGCTCCTGGTACCGCAATACCTGATGGTTTTGTCCTCTACCAAAACACGGTGATCCCCCTACCCGCCTTCAACGCCATGTCTGCACAAGGTTTCTTTCAGGCACCTCTCACAATGCCACAACCAGCTGACAAAACCACCATGCCTGCCTGTGTTGCACAAAGTCTTTGCAGCGCTGCCCTGGAGCCCTTTGCAGGGGCCAACAACAACAATGCTGCTGCATGGATCCAGTCCTCCCAAAGCAAGCTGGCTCAGATGGAATGCCCACAGTGTTTTTGGATCGCAGAGATTTCCATTTGCCTGACCCATGACGCTGGCACTTGGTGCAACAAGTGGCACAAAGAGCACACCAACAAGAACTGGGACACTTCCAAACAGGACTTCTTGGAAAGATTTGTGCTCAAGGATACGGCACTCATGATCATACACCAAGTAAAGAACCTTACCCAGACAGGCACTGTCAAAGAACTCACCCGCGCCTACAAGGAACTCCATCTCCACGCCCCATCCAACATGGCCTTTGACACTCCAGCAACACACCTCATGTACTACAACGCTCTCAAGTTGCACATAATGAGACACATAAACCTGGACCAAGTTACCAACCTACAAAGACTGTACCGTGAAGCATAAAAAGCGGAGCAAACATCCAACGCCCTGCACAAGGCACAGACTGAAAAACAAGAGAGACCCAAGGACTCACATTCAAGTGGGTATTCCTCTCAACCACTCCCTGGAGGTAATGGTAACAACAACAACCATAAGCCCACAGGATCAAATGGGAATGGGAACAGAAATAACGGCCAATCAAATTGTACCCATTTCCATGTAACTGCCACCCAAGGCAACCAAGATGAGGGAAAAGCCTGGGGAGAGCACTAAGCGAGCCAAGCTCTCCCCACGCAACTCCTGACTTGCCCAACAATGAATACCAACCCAAGGACGTGGACCAATGCCCAATGATCCAAGTGCCCTCTGAAGACCCAGTGCTATAAACCATCGCCAGGCATCCCAATAAATTGATGTCTTACCCTTTCCGCTTTTGCAGTTACACAGGCTCAGCACTCTTGGACTTGGGTGCAGATCTAACCTTAGTCAACAGCAGCTTTGTGGATAAATTCAAGCTGGCCACTAATCCTTTGCGGATTAAAAACGTGGTCCTGGCTGATGAACATCACATTGCCATGACAAAAGAAACTGCCCCCTTCTCTGTCATGCTTGAGAACCTCCACTCCACCATCCAAGGTCCCGTCATTGACTTCCCCAAGTTTGACATTGTACTGGGACTAGCCTGATTACAGAAAAACAACCCCCACATGGACTGGGCAACCTCAGTGTTGACCATCAAGCGTGAAGGTGTCAACCACCAAATCTACCCAGACTCTGTAGACCAACTCCTACAAGACCACGTCTTTGTACGCATCACAGAGACCTCGGATGAGAAGGAAAACCTGAAAGCTATTGACTGGGACTCCTGCCAGTATGAAATCATACACTTCAAGGACCACCAGGACACCTCCACGCCGCAAGATTGCAACATTGTGGCCTGTCACCCAGAAATCTTTAAGGAAGCGTTACCTGGTCTACCTCCTGAGAAGCACATCCAACACTCCATCCAACTCAAGGGGGCCGTACCCAAGGCACACCCCATTTATAGGCTGACCCCAAACAAGGACAACGCCCTATGCGCCTATCTCAAGGAAGCTCTGGAAAAGGGACTTATCCGCCCCTCATAGTCTCCCTTTAGGGCTGCCGTATTCTTTGTGGCCAAGAAGGACGGTACCTTACGCCTGGTCACAGACTATTGCGCCTTGAACAAAGCCACCATCAAGAATTGTTACCCCTTACCACTAATTGACGGCCTCTTTGATGCCTTGGGAGGAGCCTCTGTCTTCTCCAAGATTGACCTAACTGCAGGATACAATCAGATTTGTATCAAGGAGGAAGACATCCCCAAGACAGCCTTCCGCACCAAGTACAGTTCCTACAAATGTGTGGTACTCAACTTTGGCATGACCAATGCCCCGTCCACCTTTGTAACCTTCATGAACAAAGTGTTTGCACCACACATAGGCAGACACGCCCTTGTGTACCTGGACAATATCATTGTCTACAGCCCCTTGGTAGAACAGCGTCACAAGGACCTGGAGGAAGTCTTTGCAACCCTGGCACAACACAAACTGCTGGCCAAGCCCTCCAAATGCCAGTTCTTCTGAGAGCAACTACCCTTCTTGGGACACATAGTCTCAAAAGACGGCATCAAACCCGACAGTCAGAAGATACAAGCCATCTGCAAGATGCCACCCCCCAAGGACAAGTCAGAACTATGCACCTTCTTGGGAATGGTGGCCTATGTACGATGCTTCATACCCAACTGTGGCGTCTTGACCGCCCTGTTGTCTGCCATAACAGGCGCCAAGTCCAAGTTTGTATGGACCCCCCAACGTGACCTCTGTTTTAGACGCCTCAAGGAAAAACTCACGACAGCTCCCATCTTACAATACCCCAAACAGGATGGCAAATATCAGATGGAAACCAATGCCTCAGATGCATCCATTGGGGGAGTTCTGCAAATTAAGAATAGTGACGGCAACTTCCTGCCTGTAGCCTACAATTGCGCAAGCTGACAGATGGCAAGTGTAGATACCCTATCCACAACAAGGAACTCCTAGCTATTGTACACTGCCTTGTCACATGGCGCTGTTAACTGGAACAGAAGGAAGAATTCACAGCATTAACCAATCATAAGTCACTCATCTATTTCAAGACGCAAGCAAATCTGTCACGCCGCCAAGCGCGGTGGATGGAAGTCTTAGAAAGGTTTAATATGCTCATCCAATATAAGCCCGGGGCCAAACTTGCCATGGCAGACGCCCTGTCCCTCCTGTATGTCTGCGCTTCTAGGGGAGAGAATGGGCTTGACCCAGACTGGCCTCTCCTAGTACTCTGTACAAAAGACAAAGGGTTCCCCGCAGGCACAACTAACATCACCAAAGAAACAGTCATCAAGAATGAGCACCTCTTTGCTGATGTATACGGGACTCTTCACAGAAAGATGTCAGATGGCACAACCATCCCCTACATTCCCACACATCAACGAGTTGATACCATTCTTTGCTACCACAGAGATCTTGGACATACCAAGAGCTGGAATCTGTACAAATTCCTAAAACATAAAGCCTGGTGGCCAACCTTATACCGCAATGTCCAAGAAGTGTTAGAACAGTGCAAGGTCTGCAAAAAGTTTTCCAGAAGCAAAACCCCGCCTAAGTCTGTACTTCCCATTCAAACCCAACTACTATTCAAGGTATGGGCTCTGGACATTGTAGGCCCCATGCCAGGAAAGCACAACAACAAAAAATACATCATCACAGCCATCAATTTTGCAACAAGGTGGCCAGTAGCCCAAGCGGTGAAAACACACACTGTTAACAACGTCCAACAATTCATTGGCAAAGAAATCATCAGTAAGTTTGGAAAGCCAGAACTCCTGATAACTGATGAGGGCAAAGAATTGACCTCCAAAAACACCAACGTGTACCTTGCCAAAAATGGGGTCAAACACACTGTCACAACACCATACCATCCACAGACCAATGGACACGTAGAGCAGCTCAATGGTAGCCTCGTGCAAGCCTTAGCCAAACTCACCGCCGGGAGACCTGAAGACTGGTATAAGCAGCTATCAACTGCACTACTTGTGTGTCAAACCCAAGTGAACAGATCCACAAGAAAAAGCCTGTTTGAACTGGTATACAGCACACAGCCTAATATCATTCAAGCATTGACAGGACCCAAACTGGAAATTCCAAGTCAAGTCCCCCCTTGTTCTGACCCTCAAGTAATGAAAGCCAACAGCAAACAAGCAGCCAAAGAAAAGGAACACTTAAAAAGACCTTCATTCCCATCTGTCAAAGACACAAAGTTGGGGACAAAGTCTGGGTCATGAATGTCAACAAAAGCAAACTACAACCCAAAAAAGTAGGGCCAGCAATAATCCTAAAGGTAAACAACAATAACACTTACCTCATGCAAGGGCTTGGGAAACATAAGCAGGACAAGACGCTACACCACAACTGCCTACAACCTTGCAAAGTGAGACAGAAGCAACAAGAAATTGCCCTGCCTGCCACTGAACAACAACTGGTTCAATATGGCGCCTGGGCTCCTGACAACCTCCCCAACAACCTGCCCCCTGAGGAGGCCAATTTTCAGCCGGGGGTGTCAAAACCGCAGGCTCGACCCGCCAGCAAGGTTCCAACCAAGCGGGTTTGTGACCTGCAATCCAATTACCCGGCCACTTGAAGCCAAACCCAGAAGTCAACTTGGATTACCAAATCAGTCAACTTGAACAAATGATGATCCCTCACAGTGGATACCTTGATTTGGCGCTTGACTCATTAACAGAATCAAGCCACCCCCCTCTTCCATCCAGCCGTATGATCACCAATCACGTTCCTTCTATCTATTGATTCACAATAGCTATATAATCACTATCTCACAATAAAGATTATTATCTATCCTCTAAATCTTTTTCCCCTTGTAACTCTGCTAAAACAGCACAGTTACAACAGCATGGTAGCCTATGTTAGGAGGTTCATCCCTGACTGGGGTGCTCTGACTTCCCCCTTATCTGCAATCACAGGCAAGACAACCAAATTTTTATGGACACTGTTGAGGGATCAACACTTCTGACAGCTAAAAGAACACATGATAACAGCCTCTATCTTACAGTATCTAAATTGTGAGGGAATAGACAAACTAGAAACTGATACTTACAACTATGAAATAGAAGAAGTACTCTGAATTAAAACTGCAGAAAATGACTTCCTCCCTGTAGCATACAAATTGATAAATTTGTCTGATGGTGAGCATAGATATCCAATACATGACAAAGAACTTGTAGCTATTGTTCACTGTCTCATGAAGTGGCAATGCTACCTGGAAGGTGCACAAATATTCAAAGTGTTAACTTACCAAAAGTCACTGATATTTTCAAACCCAAACAACACCTATCTCAAAGATAAGCAGAATGGATGAGCCTTATCCAATGGTACCCCATGTCAATTGAATATAAATCAGGAAAAGGAATGCTCACCGCCAATGCCCTATCAAGGCTGTACAACAAACATATCTTATGCACTGATGGGGACCCCATTGGCCCATGTTAATAATGGGAAATCTCCAAGAGAGGTTCCCACCTGGTACACCAATGTACATCCAAGATAAATTTCTTAAGAACAAACATATGTTCTAAAACTTATACAGACTCATCACTACATACTTCCAAGTGGTGATACTGTACCCTACATTCTGTCAACACAAAAGATTGACACAATTCTTCAATACCACAGAGATCTGGGACAAACCCTTAGCAGGAAATTGAATTAATACCTCAAGACACACTACTAGTGGCCCAAAATGCTGAATAATATCCCAGAAGTACTGGAGCAATACAAAGTCTGTGAAAAGTACACTTGCTCTAAGGCACCTCCCAAATCAGTAATACCAGTATTGATCACCTAACCCTTCAAGGTATGGGCATTGGAAATAATGAGGGCCATGTCCAGAGATATCAAAGAAAAGAAGTATATTCTCACAGCCATTGACTATACAACTAGGTGGCTGGTGGCACAAGCCACAAAAAAACACAAAGGGAAAGATGTTAGACAATTCATTAGAAAAGAGATCATAGCCAAGTTCAGGAAGCCTGGCCTCCTAATCATAAATGGAGGCACCAAACTTAAAGCCATTAACACCAATATCTACCTGCTAAAAATGGAGTAAGACATACAGTCACCAGCCCTTACCACCCACAAGCAAATGGGAGAATAGAAAGATTGAACAGTTCCCTTGTAGAGGCCCCCAGTAAACTATCCACCAACAATCCTTGCCTTTGGGCTGATATGCACCAACAGCACTAATAATTTGCTACACCCCTGTGAATTTTAACATGAGCAAAAGCCCATGTGAGCTTGTCTATGGACACACATCAACCATTGTCTGTAATGCTCTGGGGCCATATCTACCTCTACCTAAAAGGGTACCTGGAATAATGACCCTGCTGTATAGTCAGCCAGAAAAGGCCAAGAAGACAAAGGAAAAGAAAGAGTGGAGAGGCAAGCAACACCACACCACAACAAGAAAAACAATTCCAGATAATAAGTGAGATCTGGGTAGTCAATCATGACCTACACAATCATGAATTAGGGTTACAAGGACTGGGCGCTGTCATGGAGGCCAGACCTAACAGTACGGACCTTGCCAGGGGGATTGGTGATTTTACTGGGCTGAAACCTATGCTATGACCAGTGTGTCCTGTGTGGGGCAAGCAACGCCAGAGCAATCACTGGCTGCTGGTCTCTGATGCCAAGATGGAGAAATATGTAGCTTGAATCCCAGATAACCTTTAGAAGCTCCCTAGAGATCTCCTCTTCAGCACCCCAGGAAGAGACTTTGCACCATCTATGGTTACAGTCTCTTGGGAAGACTATTTTTCTGAGAATTTTCCTGGCCAATGATAATCAATGGCACTCTTATCAGAAGCCTGTTTTTTACAGGGATCAAACAGTTTGAATTCTGGATGGAACACCTACTTAGACAAGCCCCATGACTACCATGACGTACATGGACAGTGTGTGGCTTCCCATGATACTTTATAATCCCCAATATTCATATCAAATAAGTTAATATTCTGTCAGGCACTCACCCACTTGTAAATAAACTTCCAAGATGATGAATGGTGGCATAGGGATTAAGAACAGTGACTAAAGAACCCACAGGGTGGGACACCATTCTGAGGTGGAACAGCTCTCTGAACAGACAATACTGACCCATTAGCAGGTTGAAACAACCTAAGAAGAAGTACACCCCTGGGTATCTTAAAAAAAAATGCAGAGGCCAGTGGATGGAAACCCTTGGGCTTGGCAGTCATACTTGATAATTTGTGCATCTGGGGCTTTTCTTTTCCAGGAGGGTTGTGCAACAAGGACGTGACTGTGTACCATACTCTAGGGATCACACAGCGCCAGGAACTATCTAAATACTGGGAGTTGGGAGAGGAACTGGAATTGGCTCTGGTTCCTAGCAAACTGCTGGCATTTAAGACCTGCAACAAGATACCCCACAAAAACCTTTTATACCCAATGGACTTCCATAAGGAAGTATTGGGCAATTTCATGGCTTTTATTAATGATAAGATGAAGTTTGTGTAAAGAAAAATCAATTAAGTGGGTAAAGACTTTATTGATTGAGCAAATAATAAAATATAACTTACTAGCTATGTATAGCATGGTAGCAAGTAAATAGTTGGGGAAAGAAGTAAAGGATTTGAGAAGATTTGGAGAAGTTACTGGAGAATGTGAATGATTGTAACTTAAAATATGGGGATCTGATATTAATTCCCCTAATTATGCTCCAGCACATAATTATTTAAGTTAACTTTACTGAACCCTTAAAATACAGCCAATCCCTGTGGTTTTTTCAGCTATCCCCCACAGGAACCAGAACCAAGAGAGTAGACACCATCAACAGAACCAGGAGCCAAAAGTAAAGAAAACACAGAGCCAGAGCCAAGAAGAGCGTCAGTGTTGTCACCTGGAGCTGATTTATCTTTTGCACTTATTTTGAAGTACCAGATTGGCCAAAACCAAGTTTGGAAGGTAATGATTGGTTAATTCTTTGATCTACGCTAATATCACCTAGAAGCAGAGCAACTAATTCCTGAGACAACCCAGGTTTGAATCCTGTTCTAGAATTTAGAGGACTAACCATTTTAACCAGGGTATTGAGATTAGGTAAAAATGAGCAAATTCTACTAGCTAGCTTTGCATTATTAAGAGTTTCAAATATATTGAAAGAGAGAGAAGAAAGTCCTTTCTTGCTGCTTGAAAAGTTGTTGACAGGAATGTCATCAAGTGAATTCCTGGAAGATTATCTTCCAAAATTTCCCCCTTATCTTGTTATACTCCTCAGAATTATATCCTCAGCACTAGAATTTATATGGTATATTATGATCCAGGTCTGGGCAGGATTATCTGACTAGTATTTTATGGACAATTAGCCTAACCTCACACCCATCTGTGCCACTGCCCAGCTCTTGGGTGGGAAGCCATACCACACCTGAAAGTTTGTCCTTGCTGCCACCAGGTTAATTGAGGGTATTCTACCCAATCCTGGATGGTCTTTTCAACCCCTTAACCCCACACTTGGTTAGATAGACTCCTCTGGGGCATGCCATCCCTTATGGTATGAAGTTGGGATTGGCCCTCTACCTAGCTCTCCAATTGATCAACCACTGGTTGACTGGCCAGCTGACTGACTGTGAAGCTTGTGGGCGGCTCCTGACAGGGTTGGGGTACCCTTTGATTCTTATGACAGAATTTCTTAAAAACCAGTACTGCTTCAAGTTTATTTTGAGCCCAGACTGGGGCTGACCCCTAAATGCTCTGGAATACTTTCAATGGTGTTGGTGGTAGAAATCTGGTTGCTGGAATCCAAGTGTTGACTGGATTTGGATGCCGGGAGCAGGGATCTGGGCATACCTCTACTTGGTTAGGGATTTGAGACTGGAGTGCACCCAAGGGCATCCAAAAATTTTATAACTGGTACAAGGCATGGAGTGGTACTGTTGGAAGTGGAGGTTGCAACAACTTCCACTTTTTAGGAAAGTTTGACCCCTTTCCTTTTGATGTTTTGCTAGGTGCATACAGGTAATAGAAGGGAAGCCAGGGATTTGAACTGTTTTACTGGGGCTATAAACCCCTGGAAGGGGTGCCAAACTCAAAGTTGTAGCTCCAGAGTTGTTCTTTTGACCTGGAAGAGGTAAAGAGAAGGAGATATCTGTCTAAGGTTGATTTGAGCAGGGATCTAAAGTGGCTGGGCTGGATATAGAGGTTGCTAGAATATTGGAATTGGTGATGAGGTAAAATCCAGGGTGAATTTTAATAAATTGGTATATATTATACAGGGATGAGGTTTAGATATTCAGCTGGGTGGTGGATAGGTTGGTGGTGTGGGATTAGATTTATGGGAAAATACAAGCTTCTAGGATTTATTTAAAAAATATCCGCGTAACGGCTGGTGAAAGGGTTAGGGGTGTGGCATAGAAAATCAAAGTTTGAATGCTTAGGTTTCATAGGGCTATGGTGGATTAAAAATGTGCCAATTATGGCATTTGCTGTAATTGATGCTTCCAAGCCGCAGTGTTTTTGGATTTTGGATCCCCTAAATTAGGGAATCCAAAATTTCAAAATTTCAAAAAAAGTAAGATCTGGCCTTTGGGTTTCCAGGCAAGCCAAATTTTAATATATAATTAAATAAAGGGTTTATTTTTAGCAAAAATCAAATCTTATTCCTGTTTTAAATGTAACTTTTAGAATCAAGAATAGTACAACCTTTTATATAAAAACAAAATCTGGAACCACCATCTGTCTGTGGATGGTGTAGGGGAAAAATTCCAGAAACTTGGGTTAAAAATAGGTTTCTGGACCCGTTTTGTCAGGATGGACAATCTGTTACCCCTCAAAACCCGGGCCCAAAGGCGAGATTTGAACCCTGAACCCAAATTCCTGCGGGCTGCTGGCCCTATGGACAGAGAGCCTGCCTGCCCGCGTTTTTCTGAGATTGAGCCCCCGCAAGCTGAAGGCCCGGCTAAGTCCTGAAGTCAGAATACCAGTACAGGTTTGATTATGATGGTTCCTGAGGAGGAGTTTCTTGAATTGCCTAATGGAGGCAGAGAAGGTGGCCCGGTGAACTTCATGAGCTTGAAGTCCTCTCAAGTAACCAATCAAACCCAACTGCCAAGGAGAAACTTGGGCTTTGGGCTGACCCCGTGACCATAGCCAAAAATCAAGGAAATCAAGTGACTAATTTGGACGTTCTGACCAATGAGAGAACATCCAGCCAAGGTGCCATTTTGCCACTCCTACACCCGGGCCTCCTGTCCACCCGCATGCATTCTTCCCGATATTTTGATCAAGCCCTTATGGGAAATACTAAGTTTGGAGGTGGGATGCTATACATGCCTATAGATCCTGCCCTCAAACCTCATTGCCATTTTTGAATAAAGGTTATGCTATTTTGGCTCCCCCAGCTATTGCCTTATTTTGTATTTGCTATCTACCAATTCAGTTCAAGATCTCCTGGCCCTCTTGCCCCACCGCCCACAGTTTTCCGTCCGCCTGGTGTACCCTTCAGACCCGTCCATTTTACTGACTACCCTCTGAAATCTGGATACAAGGACTACACCCCAGAAAAGATACTTGAACTTGACCCTTTGGCCCGCATACAATCTGCAGTTAGATGCAACTGACAAGGCCTGTGGATATTTTCAACACCTAAATTGTTCAGAGGGAAATTCAACTATCTCCCTGCTTATGACCTACCCATGGAACTGCTGTGACCCCAAAACCTATGCCCGCTTTCTCACCCAGCCTCCCAACCAACCATACTGGCGAGCTGTTTGGGATTGTGTACATCACCCTCACAGGGGTGATTGACACTATAATCCTGGCCACCAGCCCGTGGTGGGAAAGTCTGTCTCTTACCTTTTTAAGTTAGCTCCCCTCTTGTGGTGGGCATTGCTCGCAAAAAACCTGGCCTGGGTCACCCCTGGAAACAACGGGCTGGCTGCCCAAGACTGGATCCCTGACGTGTTTCCTGACCTCAACCGGCCGGCAGCTTTTTTTAAGGCCGCTGCTGTTTGAGATCTGCTGCAACCCTAGGTTTCAGAGGCTACGTTTAGGGGTGGGGCCCCAAAATGGGCACAATTGGTTATAAGGCTTTGACAGTTGGCACAAATCATTCTGTGACCTTCATGTCACTTTGCAATTCATGCAGATTGGGCCTGTGGTTTTAGGGAACCGTTCACAACTGCCACATTTTGTGCCCTGCTCCTAGTCACAAAACAAGTCTGCATGAGATGTGTTGTGACCAAGCACAGCCCCATGTGGTTTTGTGTTGTCTCCAATCATAAGTATACAAGCTGTTCCTCTGGATTGAAATAGATATCGGCATGTCTGTGATTGATGTTTTACTATAGTTATTAAAGCAAACTGCGGTACGTCCAAGCTATCATTGTGGGAGAATGGCAGATAAAGCTTTGATGGGTTTATTGAAAATTAAGATCCACCAACTGAACCTGAACTCGTTTTACATCTGGTGCCCCTTCACGAAATGGAATCATCTGCTTCATACTTGAAAACTGCCTTCCCTTTATATCCTGTGATCTACACAATGGAGTGAGTCGCAGATTGTGACCTACTCCAGAAGTTGTGAAACAAGTCTATCCCGATTGTTTCGCGACCCAATCCAAAACATCCAAAAAAGACAGGTTTTGTGGCACTCTGTTTACACGATTGCTGTTCCCGCCCTACCCTAGTTATGTGTAAATACCATGGTTGGGCTAGAGTTTATGAGATGTTGGGGGTTAGAGCCACTTTAAGCAAAAGCTTTAGGGCCAGCATGTCAGCTGGTGGTTTCGGTTCAACAGATCATTTCTAGAGGTAGAGTTCCATTAAATCTGGCACTCGTGTCATTAGGTGATTTAACAAATCAAGGCTGATCATCGGATGCAAGTAATAAGTGGTGTATTTCTCTGGGATGGTTTCTTGTGCTGAAGGCTATTAACGCCTTTATTAGGGGTTTTTTATAACAGGGGAGTAGATGCTTGGGCCAGGAGGGTCATAGGTTTTTGGTGGGCTGTGGATTAAAGCTGTAGGGTAAATGGGCCGTTGAGAGGGAGTTTGATGTTTTCCAGGGAAATGATTGGGAAGGCAGCATCCTTGGTTGCTGTGATGGTGGCGGGGATCATCTGCTTGGTCTTCGATGTTGTAGTGGTGATAGACAGCATCACGGTTGAGCCATGCCGTTGCATCAGGGGATGGGAGCATGGGAGGCCAAGGAGGGTGATATTTTTTATCTCGGGGGTGGAATGGTAGCCAAAGTGACCTCGGGAGGAGATTGTGTAGGCATCGGCAGAAAACTTGATGCTGGAATAGTTTGGTCCCACGTGAAGAGACTCGCCATCATCAACATAAAGCTCCCCTTCTGATTTTGAAGTGATGGGATCAAAGGCAACGATAAGGTGGAAAGGAGTCCGCCGGGCCTCAGCAACCGTAAGGGCAGAGCCTTGCAGGGGCAGGATATGTCCACCACGGACATGAAGTGGCATGTGACCATCAGTTGGGGCATCAAGCATGACTGTTTTGGGTCCTTCAACAGACTTGAAAGTGTGGTAATCAAACCAGGTGCCAGGAGGGAATATGGCATTTACTGTGCTAGCACCCTTCTCAAGGACGGGAGAGACAAGGACAGACCGGCCAAGCAAGAACTGGCGGTCAACACTCAGCAGGTTCTTCTGATCCAAGAACTCAAAAGCAAGTGCATTCCAAACCGGGGCACCTGTTAGATGAGAATGTTCCAAGAGGGTATACATGAAGGGCAGGAGCTGGTAGCGAGTGCGAAGAGCCTTGCGACTGGCTTCAGCAACTGAAGGCCATAGGTAGGGTTCCTGGGGGATTGAATCGAGGCCATTGTGATTACGCGAGAAAGGATATAGCGAACCCAACTGCATCCACCGCAAGCATAACTCCTCAGTGGTATCGTCACTGAAGCCACATATATCTGCACCAACAAACGGAATACCAAACATCTGCATGCTCAATACTCCAGCAATGGAGTCAATCAACTGACTCCATTTAGAATGGTTGTCGCCAAGCCAATGGCCCTCGTAAGCTCCCGAGCCAGTGAAGGTGCTGCGGCCAAGGACAAAGGGGCGCTTGGCAGGGTTGATCTCAATCAGTGAGCTGCGGGTGGCAATAGCTTCCATGTGCCCGTAAAGGTTGTGGGCTTGGAACTCGGTAACTCCACCAAAGTGGCGGGCATTGGTAGGAGCAGTCTTTGCACTGAGGTTTCCGTAGTAATTGTGGATGGCATAGTTTGGCTCAGGGAAGTCTTGGGGAACATCAGGATTGTAATTGGGGTCTTTCCAGGGATAAGGCGGGATGCCAGTGCGGTTTGAGCCACAGGAGCCTGTACAGAAGGACGATGGCTCATTCATGTCAATCCAGAGGCCGTCAATAGGAACATCGTTCATGAAAGTGGCAATGTGTTGGGTCCACCATTGTTGGGTGTTTGGGGCAAACCAGTCAGGGAAGACAGTGTAGCCTGGCCACACTTGGCCAACGTAGTTGGAGCCATCAGGGTTTTTGATGAAAACATCCTTCTTGAGCCCGTCGAGGTAGGCGGGGTAGGAGTCGTTGCGGGCAATGGCGGGATCAACAATGAGGATGTAGTGTTGGTTGTTGGCATGGAGTTTCTTGATGAAAGCCTGGACCTTGTCGAGGGGATAGTTGATGGGGTCGAGGGTGAAGTCCTTGAACATGTCCATGTACTCAATGTCAGTCCACATGGTTTCAAGTGGGATGCTGGCCAAGGAGTAGTTGGCAACCACTCCTGCAACCTCGCCAATGCTCTTGTAGCCGTACTTGCATTGGTGGAAGCCAAGCGCCCAGTAAGGGATCTGGTGGGGGCGGCCAAACGTGGCAGTGTACTGATCCATGACTCGGGCAGGGGTAGGTCCAGCAAAGAAGGAGAAATCAAGGACACCACCGAGGGTTTTGTATGAGACAGTTTGGTCTTTGAGGAGGACATCCATGCCAAAGGAGTTGAGGATGTGGACTCCGTGGGCTTTTCCTTCGCGCAGTTCAATGTAGAGCGGCTGGTCGCCATAAATGTTTTCATACTCTGGGGATGCATCATCTCGGGCCCACATACCTTGGATAGTATTTTTGGGGTCGCGGCGGAAGCGTCCAATGACTTCTCCAATGCCATAGATGTTGGCATCTGCTGGTAGTGAAGAGGTTAGCTCGAGATACTGCTCTTCAAACACAAGGCGATGACTGTGGGTATCAAAAATGACTTCCCCCGTATCCTTGCGAGATACACAGAATGTAAATGGATTTTCAGAGTAACTAAACTTTAGCAAACTGATGGCGGGATCGGTGGGGTTGTAGGACGGGTCAGGCGACATGAGGGACTGTGGTACTTCCCAGTGCTGCTTGGCTGAGTCAACAATCTTAACTCGAAGGCGCGAGTTGTGGAAAGTGACATGTAGACTCAAGTCTTTGATATCCTTGCTAAACATGTTGCACGGAGCACCATTCAAGGTGAGCTGAGCAAAGATCTCGGAGCCCCTTTCGACGACCTTGGAAGTACGATACCCAGGACATTTAGTTGTGCCAACTACAGTTGAATTATTCAGGACACACAGGGCAGATCCTACCAGGACAGCGGCTAATCTTAGCACTACGCTCATTTTAAGAATTAGGTATTTTATTTTAACGGGCCAAGTATATAATGGGATGTATAGTTGTTGATCAGTTAAGGCTTTATACTTGGGCTGTTGGGTGGCTGAGCAAAATGAAATCTTGCCAGCGTGTTTTATTGGCCAAGTTTTTAGAAGCAATGGAGTTTGACGGATGGCCAGTTGTGTGGCAACGCAAATCTTGAAGATCCACCACCAAGTATGCTGGCGGTTATGCTTTGTGATTGGCGCCACGTGAAATAAATAAAGGATTAATTCACTTGGAACATTGCGATATGAAATAAAAACCTTGTGCAGGAGGGTCCAGCAGAAGCTTACTTAAAAAGCTAATCTAAGCTTACAGATGCTTTGGTAATCATTGGGCCAAATAAGTATAGTCATCGAACGCCCCAGGATGCTTAGCGGATAACAAATTAATGAAAGAGATCACCGCTTTTGGGCACATGACTTCAATCGCATCTTAGTTTACCATTTATGCTTGGTGCGTGGGATTCTGGAGTAATCGCGCATTCCCAAAGGATGTCCCCGCTTTCCAAATCGACGGGAGGGCGGTTGTGACCACAGGCTCTTGGAGCGATGGGCCACAATCGGACAATGCAATGGTAGACGCTTTCATCGAAACTTTGCTGGATATTTCAGATTGTCTATAGCAGCCTCCAACCAATCAAACATGGTATTCAAAAACACAAAGTGACAAAACATCCAAAGTATCTAAGTTTAGGAACTTTTCTTCTATATGTGACCAATCGTCAACCCAATCTCTTACCTTTACCAGGTGTCCCAACCTTGACCGCATGTCATCCAACTTTGTTTAAAACCCAGTATAACTACATTAACCAAGCGTTCATTGCCGCCATAAACCCATATTTGATCAAATCAAATATCCTTGCTTGACTAGTTGGGGATTCATGCAACGTTATCTTTAAAGGTCGAAGCTGCCATACCTGCTTCAACCTCATGCCACGCTGCTGGGACCCAGCTACAATTTATCTCTGACCATGGTTTTGGAAAAGTCTTGGCCTAGAACCATAAACGCTACCTAGGCACTCAGGACATCCACCACCAGTATACCAAGCATTAAATAAATCTGATCCATTGGGCTTTAAAAACCTTCTTTTACCCCGCTTAGCTACTTTATAAACCTGTGCCAACTCCACCCAACATCAAAGCTGGAAGCTTGACCCTCTGGAAATCCATCAACCCATTTTAAAACATTCCCAAATGACTCAACCCTCCCCAAACTATGCCTTACCAGCAGAGTTTCCCATAAAAGCCCTCACATCAATTGGGGCTCAAAGATGGAGCTACCCCAAGCTTACCTACAACCCAAAGAATTGACAAGGCAACCTACCGAGAGGAATCGGGAAATATATGAGAGAAGGATAACTTTATCGATAGATTTATCTTTTAGCTAAAGGTATTGTGGCTTGATCCTGATAATATTGAAGGATCAAGTATGGGTGAGAGATAGCGTATCTGATCTTTATGTGGCTGAACCATCTTAACAGCAAAGGTGAGGGACATGTAAATTAAAAGGTTTGGGGTTAAAATCTACTACCTTAAAAGAATCTTTAACCTCCCTGAAGCCACTTCCCAAGCTATAGCTCATTTCATCCTAAGCAAAGCCAGTATCCCATATTGACTGCTTGATATATGTAACTCTTCTACAGATACCACTGTTGTGATTACAGAACCAACTGAGGTATCTGATAAAGTCAAGCATGAAGGCGTTTAGCTGCCAGTATCCTCTTCAGGACAGCCCAGGGTAGTTTCTAAACCCTTTCTGAAGCATAGTTCTCCAAGAAATCTATGGATATATTCCTATGCCTGACAGTCCCAGGGATTCCCACCACACTCATGCTAGACCCCATCCCTGTGATATCCCCAATGGGTAAACTCTGACCTTATCAGTTCTGCATGGGGTGAGTGGCAAAGGTTTCCAGGACACCCTAACTTCCCCTTCCCAAGGTCCCAATATCAATTTAAAGTAAACACCCCTTCTTCACCCATATGGTACCTGCTGAAATCTACTTCCCAACTATCCTGGTGGCACCTGATCCAAGCGTCCACTAATGCTTGATGGTTTCTCTGACTCCCTAGATAGCCCAACTTTATCTGTAACAAATCCAAGCCCCTCTCACCATCTTTCCGGAATGATCTCTTGTACTTCTGCACACCCTTTCCAGCCCTGCCTAGGGATGAAACTTCTTAGATCTGATCCCTTCAGGCCCCAAGTTAACCCTTATCCACCCCTCAAGGCTATCAGAAGGCTATGTATGCACCATCTCCCAAGGTCAGGATCCAGCACCCTGGTTTCAGCTAAGATTAAATCAGGGTATAACAGTTTATGCTCCCTTCCCAGCTGGAAGTGTCATGGTAGCTCCTAACCTTCTTGGAGCCTATCAACTGAACCGCTGCTAAACTGATAAGGTGAAGCCCAAGTCTACCCAATCCAATTACCTGGGGCTTGAACCTTGCCATTGATGAGGGGTGGGCTGCAGCTAGCCCGGCCGCTAAGCTGGACTGTCCAGATCCCAAGGTTCAAGGGCTGAACCCCCACACCCAAGCTATCTAGGTCTAAATCTATCATGAGGTGGCTGAAGCTTTTGTCCAGGGTGCTAGAGAACATGGTTGTGTGCTTGGGCGGTAATGCAACCTGACTGCTAACCCCTATCAATCTTCTATGAACCAGCTAGAGTTACCCTTCATGGTATCAGAAGCAGTGGCCACATGACTAGGGCAAAGGTATACCCAAGACTCTGATTGCCAAGTTGGGTTGCTAGCTCTAGTTTTGGAGTTGCTTGGGTATATAGCTATTACTTTAATGCCAGGGGAGCATTTTTGACCTCACCCACCCGCTGAAGCAGATTTCCCTTAATTTTTCCCTTTACCCTGATGATGTTTCAGCCACATGGAAGTCAGCCACACTATCTTTCTACCTCTCCATAATCCCTGCACCCTGGTAGAAGTAGCCATGATACCTCTAGCTGAGGATCTAGAATGGCTATTCAAGAAGAATGCCCTTCCCTCATCCCCTACCGCTTCCCGTCTGCACGTTGCTGGGTTGTCACTGATAGCACCCAGTGCTTTACCCTGCCTGGGTAGCAATACCAAGCATAGGTGGACTTCTCACCATCACACAGTGTGGGGTTCCTGGTCACCAGTCCCCAAAGTGGGTCTTAGGTCATAGCCAGGGACCGGCTTGGAGGAGTTGTCATTCCCCAACAGCGGTGAGTGGTTGGTTAGGAGCTTATACTTGGCCTGCATAAGATCAAACTCTTCCTGTACCTTCCCAATTACCAGGCAAGCGTCTCCACCATACACTTGTACTTCAGCCGGTGCTAGCCCTTCTGTAGGCCAATACCAATCCTGTAACAGTCTAGTAAATTCTCCTCTAATAAACTCCCTTCCTCTACCTGTCATTTCAAGATGCCTAGTCACCTTTTCCCAATCCCCCTGGGCAGACTTACTAGAGGCAAATTTTCTTCAACCTTGGCAATAGAATCCCTTCTCCCCTGGGCTAGGGTAGAAGATGTGGGGTAATTTACTCATAGAGCTTATATCCTTTTATCACGGGAAATTTGGGTAGGGGTTGTAATAGGCTTTTTATTCACGGTCAGAAGGAAGATCCCCTTAGAAACCTTCTGATATATGGCCTTGGTATAGGGAACAATGAGGGTTTGTGCCAATACTTGGAGTCCTTTAACAATCTCTTGGACTCCTTTAACTTGGTCATTGGCTTCTGCTCCTTTGTCTTGGGCTCCTGTACTTTGGTTTTTTGCTCCTGCACCTTGGTCTTGGGATCCTGCGCTTTGGTCTTGGGCTTCCTTCTCTTGGTCTCTGGCTCCTTCTGTAGCTCTTGTGACCTTTATAATCCACTTGATCCAGTCCCTGAAGAGTCTCATATAGCTCTCCCTTTTATAGCCCCTTGTTTCAGACCAAAAACCTCTCTCATAACTCTGGTTTTCAAAAGCTTAAAATATCCTGTTTTTCTCTTTCTTCAATATATTAAACTTTGAAACTTACTTTAGCCAATGAAAGCCCTGAATTTTCTGCTTCTGTTCCTCATTTTTTAGGCTTTAACTCTTAATTTAAAGCCCTTAAAACATTGATCAAATAGACTCAGGCTCACAGCCAATCATACGCCTTGATTCAACAGTTTTGCCAAAAGGTTTCCCCAGATGACTTGCTCTTGACCCTGGTTCAAATCCTAGGCAGTCTCGCTCTGGGTAAACAACTGCTCTGTGTTTTGAACGGTTTTGCCGTGATTCCCATCATGTTTCTCTGGCAAAACTCGAGCGCTTCTGTATATGTTTTACTTAAACAAATTTTGTCCCTTTGATTTTTCAACGTTTCTCCATGTTTTCCGGTGTTTTCCTTAACGGTTTGAAACTTTGAACCCACTCGCTGCTTGCCCTCTCACCTCTCCTAGTTGTTCTTGGCGAAATTTGCCCTTTTGCCCTTCCAGTTTCTCCGTCCTGTTTCTGGCTTCTTTCTCACTCCTTTCTGGTCCACTTTCCTCTTAATAAATTTACAGTTTTAACACCCTGCAAACCATTTTTTTCTCCTCTTTCTTTCTGAACATATGGTATTTCATTATTTTTAACATATTTAGGCAGCATTTAAGTATTATTTAACTGCTTCTTTCTATTTATATTTCTTCTTTAAAGACACCAAAATCAACTTTCCCAGCCTCTGCATCTAGTCTGACTAGTCCTTCCAAGTCACCTATTGGCCCTTCACTCACATCTTCTAGTCCTTTCACCAGTTCTTCAGCTAATAATCTCATCTTAGTTCACCAAAAAGCTTCTCTTCAGTCTTTATCTTTTCTAAGAACCTCCTTTGTTCCACTTGCACAATGAACTGTTATGGTTCCAAACTTCAATATGAACCAGCAGTCCTTCAACTAGCCTTCTCTGTGATCAAACAGTTTCTCTCACTAGTCTTCTCTGCTGATTCAGTGAACCACTTTGGTTCTTTATCTCAGTCCCTGTTACCAGAACTTGTAGACCCAGGCATGAGTCTACATTGAACTGGCGTTTGACTGGGCCCTCGCAAGTGGCATTCCACTTAGGCCATCCAGTCATAGATTCTTAAAGCCTATGTTGTTGTTTTTACTCACCCAGGTGATTCAGTCTGGGCTTTCAGTTGCAGAGTATTCAGCTCTACTTCCCAGAGGCCTGATCACATCAAGTTCTGCAGCTTGCTTCCCCAAGCAAACCACCCTGATGACACCTCTGAGCAAATCCATGCCCTCCAATGCTCACTTTGGGTTCCACCCAAAGCTCCCATGGGGACATAAACTAGGACACCCTACCAGTCCGTTAGGTAGGATGCTTGCTCACAGACCTCCTGCAAGTGTATCAGGGTGTGTAGAGCCCTCAGAGCTCCTCCCCTCCCTGGCAGCCCGCGCTACCTGCCAGGGGTCCAAAACCTTCTCCACCTCCAACAGACAAAGTTCCCTGCTAGCTATCTCATTCTCCACCAATTTGCAGCTACAGTTCCCTTCTAGGTGAAGAACTCTAGCCCATGGCAGCCAATATCTTCTGCAGGGTGGAGGCACCATCTGCCTCTAGTAATTTCTACATCTACTAGCTAGGCCTTACCATCCCTATTAGCCATCATTCCCCACTAGGCCTCTACCTGTAATCAATCAATCAACACCTTATCAATCTGGAGCATAGCGTCTTTATTTGAAGCCAAATCATCCCTTGCCTGCAAAACCTCTTACATGTGGATCACCACACACAGGTTGCTGAGTCAGCGCTCTCCCTGGAGGAGTAGGGCCAAGGGTGGGTTAGGAGAAGATTACAAACATGCATCAGCCATAGTGGGCTAGAAAAGTCTGGCCCAGGAAAGCCCCTTGAGACCTCTTTTAGGCCAGATTGAACAATTTAGGGCTTCCCCAGCCTCTTTATCAGAGCTGAGAGCAAACGTGCAGGGGCTGACAACGGTCTGTTTGGAAGTAACTCCCTGGCCCAGGTTTCTTACTGAAGATCCTCTGGTTCAGAAGATGGGTTGGGCCTGGATGGTCCATTGGATGGTGGGTTTTATCCTCATCACATCCCAGCCGCAGTGGCCCAGGAGTGGCAAGCTCCCTTATAGGGAATCACTTGTTTAGCAAGCCATAGACAGTTACATGGGTAAACCCAATCAGCTATAGTCATCAGGTGGATTGGTGATGGCAGGGGGAGCGCTTCAGATGGAGCTCCCATTTCCTTGCTTGGTGGGAGATCTGTGCAAAGATTTGGTAGGAAAATGGGGGCACACGGGCAGTGGCTGCCCTCCTTTCAATGCCATCTTGAACCCCAAATAAAACGGTGCTCCCCAAAAAACAAAGGCAGGATCTATCCCCAATCCAGGCAGCTGACTGGAGGGACAGGCACAAATGTTGGTTCTACTAGAGTAGCAATGCTCTGGTTAGTTTTCCAGCCCTTATTTCAGGGCTGCAAGCACCTTCTATTAGAAAGCATTGACCGTGCAAGGGGTTTGGGGAGGTAATCAACTCCTGGAAATGTAAAATGCTTGAATTGCATCAGCCAGCAGCTGTTTATTAGGAGATGCCAGCAAGGAGAAAGCTCCCAACCTTCCCAACTACATCCTGCTGGCAAGTAGTTGCTTGCTAGGTAGTGAACCTTTATTGGCTAGCCGGACAGCCTGCTTACTATTATTGGTTCTAGAGCAATCCAATTGGTTGTTTAGGAAGATTGATCTGTTGCTCCCAGGCTCTGGAGGTTGGCTCAAGCCTTGAGGTCCGTCCAGTGGCCTGTGGACCCCCAATCCCTTAACTCCTGGGATCTTGGGCCAATTGAAATCATTTTTGAACGGCTTTTCTGTGCTCTTGGCTGCTCCCTGACTCAACTGCCCCTGGGGCATTGATTGTATTTTTGGAGTGATAGCTGCCTTGGTCCTGGAAGCTGTGGTGTCCAAAGCAGCCTAATGATTGAGCACCTGCTGGATGGGAAAACTTTGAGCCTTTGTTCCAGTATACAGTGACACTTTCCTGACTTGCTTTTGGGCCCTGCAATCATCTCTCACCATAGCTGCACTCTTGAAGGTCAGCTCTGGATCCCAGGCTTTATCAGCTTTGAGGGGGCCATTGGCGTTGGCCAGGTTATACTTGGGCTCCCAGGGGTTCTCTATGTTTGGGTCCCCTTCCCATTTGACCGGATGGTGCAGGGATCTTATCTTGTCTGGTGGTTTGGGATGGCAACCGCCAGAATTAACTCATTCCGCAAGTTGACTTACTGAATGTCGACATTATTTTGGTATTTATCCACCAGAATTGGGCATTTCCAAAACTAAGCTAATTTTTCATAGTGAATTATTAAGTCATAATTGAAAAATTAAAAAGGAACAGACATAATATTGACACCATTTAAACAAAGGCTTAATTTTAAGCCAAAAAAATAATACAATTTACTAAAAAAATGTAAGTTTCTTTGTACTTTTACATTAAGGTCAACTACAGTAAGTAATGTCTGGATGTCAACCCCAAATAAGAATCCATAAATTTCTTAATAAAATACACAATATTCTAAAAATAACTACTTTTTATATTTTATAATACTGTTTTTATTAAATATATATTAAGATAAGCATTGAAAAAGGACATATGCCAACTTTCAGAGCATTCTTTGTATTATTTAGATATTTACTGTTATTTTAAACTCACTGGATAAACTATAGCTTATTTCTGGAAGTCCACTTAAGCCAACACACATATGTTAAAACTAGAATTTATATATTTAATTATAATGTCAACTTTGTTTCAAATTGACGTGTCGCCTAAATTGCAACAAAGGGGTTCGGCTAAGAAAACAAAGTGACATAATTTAAGCAAGATTTAATAGGAGAGTTGCTATAAAAGAACGCTGACTGCCTGAATGTTGACATCTTCACTTATTTATTAGTAAAACACTGCCGCTTAACAAAAAGCACACATACAATGGTATGGTTATTCAGGTCAAAGTACCCAGGGCTATACTTTAGAGTCTGCTTTACAATCCCTATTATTTAGTTTTCATAAGTTACATATGCAACTCTTTAATTTTTTAAATTTAAAAATAATCAATTTTGGCCTTAAAAAATCAACTCTGGAAAATATTAACCAAGTTTTATAAGGGATTTACATAGTGTTTTTCCACTTTAATGCTGACTTTCAGTATGTCAACGTCAAAATTAAAGCGTTTTTTTATGCTGACAAACTAAATTAAATATTTTTGACTACTGTGACTACCAGAATGACAACTTTTTATTTAAACATGGGTTTTTTTCTAATCTTTAATAATAAACTAGCTCTAAAATTACTTTCTATACTTCTATAAACTATTTACTTAATAATAAAATTTAAAGCAAGTGATTATTATTTTATTTTATTCATGTCTCACATGATTATTCTTACTTTATGAACTCTACTCTAATTATTGTAGGACAAATCTTCCAAGAAACCACAAAATAACCCCAAGTCAACCAAGAAAGTACCCAAAGCCTCTGGAAAGGTCCAAAGTCCCTATCCTAACAAAAAAACAACCAAAAAGCCCTCAAAAAACAGAAGACAAAGGAGAAGACCCCACACCCTGAAACCAAAGAGCCCTTCCCAGATACCTCCTCTTCTTCAAGCTGGTACTAATCAGAAGGAGATCAGGTTCCACTAAACAAGCAAGGAAGGAAGAAAATACCCAAGAATCCAGAACCCCAGCCAAGCCCAGATGAATCAAACTCAAAGGAATCAAGCCCCAAGGAATCAAGCTCATCCCAGTCCAGAAAGTGCAAGAATTCAACTCCAGATAACTCTCCTCCACCGCCCAACAAATCTGCACCTCCATACTCCTCATCAAGTATCAATAAAGAAGATCCTGATGATTATCTGTCTGACTATCATCAAGCACCAATTGGCCCATGGGATCTCCTAAAGGTTCACAATATATGTAACATCAAAGGAGAGTTTAAGCTCCCAAAGAAGTTCCCTCAGTTTTTCCCTCTAATGTCTGTCAAAGGAGGTGCAAGTTTAGTCTGTGATGGCTATGTTTTTAATTGCAAAAATCAGAAGAGAGCAGGAAGAAGCAAGCATTATGTATGTGAAGATAGAAGCTGTGCTTCCAGAATCAATACAGAAGGATGGGATAAAGTCACTAGTGAAAAAGGAGAGCACACATGCAATGCTCTAATCAATCTTATTGAAAATCTTCTAAAGTGGTACCTCTATCAAATGGTCCCAGTCTCCAAAGATGTCAAGGCTTCTGATCTGGCAGTTAAGGCCACCACACACCTAAGTAATGAGAACCTGAAGCTCATCCCTGACTGCAACCAGTTAGTGAAGTACATATGTGACAAATGCCTTGACCTAGTCCCCCATAAGAAATCAGCCATGGTTTAAGGAGAGTTAGTCTTGATAGAGGAGTTAAAGATGTTCAATGGTGATGAGGTATTCTTTTTACATGATGATGGTCATACAGCAGAGGCAAGAATTATATGCTATGCTACACAACAGAACCTGGAGCAGTTGAGGGATTCAGAGACCTGGTTATGTGATGGTACCTTTGCAGTATGCCCCCACCTTTTTTACCAACTATGGGCTATACATTCCCTTATTGAAGGCAAGGTGCTCCCATTTGCCTACTTTCTGCTTCCTGGGGCAATAGAAGAGATCTACACAAGGGCCTTTAAAATCCTTCAGGAGGGCATCAAAGCCCTACCCAGTAATAGAAAGAGTCCCCCTGGCCATAACACTAGAGCCAATCCAGATGATGATGAAAAGAATGAAGCCACCCTTGCTGCAGAACAAGAAGCTCAAGATAAAGCAATTGGCCCCTCAACTATAATCATGGACTATGAAACTGCCCAGTATAACGCTTTTGTAAATACCTTTAATGGAGAGGTACAGGGTTGTTTTTTCCATTATTGACAGGCTGTCAACAGGCAACTAAAGGGTCTACCTGAGCTCAGCAAGCTCCACCATCTAGATACATCAGGAAAGTGCAAGTTCTTAATTCAGCAGTTTGTAGCACTAGCCTTTGTAAAGCCAGAGCATTCTGGACAAGACTTTGAGCTCCTATGCCAGGATTCATATACCAAGAAACATGATGGTGCCCTCTACCCTTTCATTGAATATTATGAACCACAGTGGATTGGATGTAAGGTCACTAAGCGCCGGAGCAAGCCCAGAGCCAAAGCCAACTGGAACTGCTATCAGGCAGTTCTTAAGGATGAGATGAAAACTATTTCATCTTTGGAGAGCTGGCATAAGCATATCAAGTCCTCCTTTGGAATTAAGCCCAGATACAACACCTTCTACAAGCACCTCAAAGTCCAACAGGGGAAGACTGCTGCATCCATCAGAGATATTGAGAACTGCCCATCTAAGAAGAAGAGAACCACCAAAGAGAAACAGTATCAAGAGAAGATCAAGGACGTTGTCAAGGCCAAATATAAGCTTTCAGAGATTGGGGAATACATCAAGAAGACTGCCACAGTTCTTAATGGCAACCCGGTTATTACAGTCTAGCTTTTCATTAAATTTATTGAGTATGGCCTAATTTTTTATATAGTTCTTATATATTAGATATAATATTTTTAAATAAATGGTTATTCTAAATAACTCATTAATAATTTATGGTACTGTTTTCATAAAATCCTTGATTTTCTATTGATAGTTTGATGCTTTAGACTGTATTACATAGCCTATATTGGTATTTTACTAGTAAATTATATGTTTTTTGTAGTTTTCAGTATAGAAAAAGCTTTATATTCCTGTTTCTGATTGCTATATTTTGCTATAATACGTGAAATTTTATGTAGTACCTTTTTGTATATTAGATTTATTTTGTTTTTATAAGTGGGAAAAAATTTATTATAGTAAAGATAGCTAATTTCATAGTAAAATAAAATAAAAGTGTATTTTTATGAATTTTTTAATATTCATGTATAATTTTTTATAGACTTTTTAAAATCTATGTTGTCATATTACCTTAAAAAGTTTCTTGAAGCTTAATTTTTATTAAGTAAAATATTCAGGAAACAGGTTTCTGCTTATTAAAAAAAGTGTCAACATTTAGTAGTCTGCATGAGTTAAAACTTAATTCTGACTTTTCAATGCTGTCAAAATTAAAGTATTTTGAATTCTGATTATTGACATATAGTAAGTCAACTTGCGGAATGAGTTAATTCTGGTGGTTGCCGTTTGGGATGCCCCCGCCTTGCTTTCTATGACGCTTCCCACCCTGAGTGGAGGTGGAGCAGTTTTAATAACTGGATGTGGGGGAGAGATTCCTATTGCCGTAGACAGTAAGAATCTATGAAATACATTGTGGGGTTTCCTGTTGGCTGGTAGCTCTAATCTGTAGACAAATTCTCCTATATTCTGGAAGACTTTGAGGGGCCTGTCCCTACAAAGACTTAAGCTTGCACATGAGGCTGTAGCCCTGATGATCTAAGTGCTGAGGTAAACATATTCCTGACACTTATAGGGGGCTCAGGGCTTCTTTCCCTTCTGGAAAAGTTTTTTCATGGATGCACAGTCTTCTTTAGGTTCTGGACATATCTTTCATGAGCAGCATAGATGATGCGCAATTGATTCTGATGTTCTGGGTTGCTGGGGCTGCAAGTTGGCTAATTATAGCTCAGCTTTTAGATCATGGAAGACAAAAGTTCAGCAGGGAAGGGCAGGGGTAAGGATAAGATAATAGCTTTATTGGGAAGCAGCAGTTGATATACTAAAAAGGGGGCCACAGTCCATATGGGGTTGGCATTGTTGTCATGAATGGCATTTTAATTATGATATTGAAAACATGTCAACAACAGGAATCAAACCCTGGTCTTCAGAATATGCAGCCCTTTAGCCCAGGGTCCAAGGGCCCAGCTGCTTACATTTTTTGGCTCAAATCTGAAGGTTGTTCAATGACCTGCCCGCAAATCCAAGGAGATTCCCCAGATAAAAATTGACCTCAGTCAAATATGCGCCACCAAATGTATAAACCTACTCAGAATAAGCCACTTGCCTAAAGGAGGTTAATACAAAACTTAAAAGTGAACTCTCCAATAATTGTCAGTCAACACTAGTACCCAGCACCAAATCTTTAACTCATTTGGACAGGCTGTGAGATGCAGAGAATAGAGGCAGAGAAATAGAGCATTTTCTCTTCTATTCATCAACTCCAGAAAATCCTGCATTACTTACCTTTGAAGCCCCACAAATGCCAAAGTCACATTGGAAGAATGCCTGTGGTTCTAAAGCCTGCAAATTTTGGACATTCAAAAATTAATAGTATAAAGACCCCAGCTATGTTGAGAATGATGTTTTGTCATTCTGATAATAAAGTTTAAATGATCCTTTGGTTCAAGAAACTTCTACCTTATTTAGTTTTAGTTTTCTACCACCTCCACTCCAGTCCTTCAGACTCAAAGGCCCCCACTACTCTACCAATGAACCCACAGCCCCTTGCTTGTGTTATTCTGTCCACCTGGATTATCCTTTGGGCCTGTACATCTCATCAATTAACCTCTAAACAAAGTCTACTTTGAGTTTACCCTGGAGAATTTACACATTGTTTGCCCCTTGGCAAGAACTAGAGTCCCAGAAACAATTGGCTGTGAAGGAAAGTGGTAAAAAGTGCAGCCCAGACTATTCTGCAATAATTACAATTATCTGCCTGTATAAGTGGTTGTGGGGTTCCTGTTCACCAGTCCCCATGGTGTGTCCTGGGTCAAAGCCAGGGACCAGCTGGAAGGGGTTGTTGCGCTGGGAGTATGGGGGCAACTCATATCTGTAATAGGGTGCATAGTACTTGGCTTGAATACTGTCATATCTGAGGATATGATTAGTATTGTGGCAGAAGAACACATAGGAAGAGGAATCAATAATTACTTTTGAAGATTGGCTTCTGATCACGCAGAAGCACTTTTGATAAGTCAAAGAGTATTTTATTATTATTAGGGGAAAAGTATTTATACCCTCTTGGGGAGCGTCTTCCTGAGCTGTTGGCAATATCTTCTAGGACATTCCAATACACTCTTACTTTGGGTAATTAGTGATCTAGGTTTGGCCGTTTCAAAAATGCCAACCAATGAGATTTAATTGCTTCACCCAGCACAGGTTGTCCTTGCTGGCGTGGGGGTTTGGTATATTTTGGAGCCATTCATCCTGCTTAATTTGTGTCCTCACATTGACTGCTTAGAAATACAGTCAAATTAGGAAATCTGAGATTATGGGGAATCAAACCCAGCGCCTAGGCGCTCAATTTAAAATTAGGGTGGCACTTTTGCGCCTGCAATTTTTGCCAGGTGGTGCTTGCAATAATTTTCAATTGGCGCGGCGGCGCCTGACGTAAAACAAGTTTGGTGCTTTGGTGCCTAATCCAATTGCTAGGCGGCGGTGCAGCGCTTGTTTATTTTTAAAGTGCCGCAGCGGCAAATCATGTATCATTTAATTGCCGCAGCAGTGCTTATCATTGGCTAGTTTAAGGCTCAGGTCAGCAGACTACTGATGATCCAATATGCATATATTTTATACTACCAATTTATGTAATTTGGTAGCTGCAATTCATATCTGTGAGCTCCATCATAATTAGCATCATTGCTTGGTCAAAATTCCCAACAGGGGTTTTCATTCCCTAGTTGGGGCATGTGGCTAAATTGGAGTTTGTACTTGTCTTGGATCACAACAAACTCTTCCAATACTTTTCCTATTACTAGGTGTACATCACCTTCATGTACTTGAGCCTCAACTGGGGCTAGAAGCTCTAGAGGCTGATACCAATCTTTCAAGAGTCTGGTGAACTCAAACCCAATAAATTCCCTTCCTCTATCTATCATCTCAAGGTGTCTAGTCAACTGTTCCTTTTCTTCATGGTAAGTCTTACTAGTAGCAAACCTTTGACAGCTTTGGTCATATGTATCCTCCTCCCCTTGGCTAGGGTAAAAGTTTTTGGGCAATTCATTTATAAAGACTAATGTACCACTCATAAATATGTGTAGGGGTCAAAATGGATGTTTATTTGCTTCAGAAGGAAGACCCCCTTAGAAACCTTCTGGTATGTGGTCTGGGTGGTATGAGAAACAATAGGGTTTTGCCAGTACTGGGAGCCCTTTAACAATTTCCTGGACTCCTTGTGTTTGATATTTGGCTCCTGCACATTAGTCTTGTGCTCCTGCTATTTTATCTTGGACTCCAGCTTTTTGTTTGGGCTTTTGCTCCCTACCTTGGGCACCTGCTCCTTTATCCTTGTCCTTGGCTCCTGGTTCTGTCCTTAAGGCCTTTGTAATCCACTGTTTCCAACCCTTGATATTCCTCAGACTGCTCTCCCTTTTATAGTTTCTCTTTCATTCTTTTCTCCTTCTCAGAACTCTGGGTTTCCAGGATTAAACAATCTAGTTTTTCTTGCTCTATAATATATTAAACTTTATTGCTTACTTCAGCCAATCAAAAACCAGCTTTTTCTGTCCATTCTATCATTTTTTAGGCTTAACCCTTTCATTTTATCCACTGAAAACCTTGATCAAATAAGCTTTGGCCTTCAGACAATCACACATCAGGATTGAGTGGGTTTGCCAAAAGATTTCCCCAAATGACTTGCTCTTGACCCTGGTTCAAACCCAGTGTTGTCTTGCTCCAGAAAAACACTTGCTCTGTGTTTTAAATGGGTTTGCCATAATTCCTGTCACATTTCTCTGAGAAAACTCAATTGCTTCTAACTATGTTTTACTTAAGGGATTTTTGAACCTTAATTTCTTCAATATTTCTCTGTATTAAACTGTGTTTTCCATTACTAGTAAAAGTTTGATACTGCTTGCTGTTTGCCGCTTGCCTCTTGCTTCTTTTCATGGTTTCAGCAAAACTTTTGCCTTTATCCTCAGAGTTTTTCCTGCTTCTTTTCCATATTCTATGGCTCCTTATTACTCACTTAACTTCCAATAAATTCACAGCTCATTTTTTAACTGATTCTTTCATTTCTTTTTTATCTTTTTATATTATTTATCTTAATCTTTTTATCATTTCTTTTTATCATTTTCCCCTTAGTTCTTTCTCTACTTATTTCTTTTCATCAATCTTATTTTCAGCAGTCCAAGTTCATTTCTTCTGCTCCTTCTTCTGCTTCTTCTAGTCCTTTTCTGCCATCTTCCAGTCCTTCTGTAATTTCTTCTCTGACATCTTTCAGTCCTTCTGAAAGTCCTTCTCTGATACCTTTCAGTCCTCTTACAAGTCCTTCTCTATAAACCATCAAGGCTATATTCTTCTATATGAACCATTGAGTTTATGTCCTTCTCTATAGTCTACATACCAACACCTTAGACTCAGGCAATAAGTCTACAAGTTAGTCAACATCTGACTAGGCTCACATCAGTGACCTTCAATTTAGGCCATCAACAGCAGGCAATCATCATGTATTTGCAGTTTTTTCACTCAGTCAAGTGGTTATTTTTGAGCTTTTGGTTGCAAAGTAGCCAACTTTACTTCCCATAACCTGTTAACTATCAAGTTCTGCAGATGCTTCCCCAAGAAGCTATTCAGATAACATCTCTAGGCATATACATACCGCTCTGGTGGATTCAAGACCTCCTTAAAGCCTCCAGGAAGACACAGATGAGGACACCATATCAGTTTGTTAGGTAAGGCCCCCACTTGCAGACCTCCTGCAAGTGGCTAAGGGATTTTGGAGCTACCTCAGCTCCTCCCTTCCCTAGCAGTCCTTAGTTACCTGCTAGGTTGCATCTTTCTTTCTTCCTAGTGGCCACACATTACCTACTAGGTTGAAGAACCATCATTCCCCAGTAGTCATTTGTTACCTACTGGGTGGGGACTTTATCATCCTCTAGTAGCCACCAGTCACCTATTAGGCATTTACCTGCCCTAAAGCCACTATAGTTCTCCAAATTTAAGCATAGAGTCTTTATTGTGACCAAATCATCCCTTGCCTGCACAACCTCTTTCATGTGGAACGTCACAACCCCCACCTGGAAAATCTATAACATGTTTCACTTATCCCTATTGTTCAAAAATGATGGTACTCTCTCCCTGACCAGAGATTCAAGACAGCACCTTCCCCATCCAAACAGGTTGTTATGAAGAATACAAAGTAAAACACATACACAGTAATTGAACCCACTACCAAGCCCTTCAGTACTACGTCAAATGGAAAGGTTACCCTATAGAGGAAAGCACATGGGAGCCCCTAAGCAACCTAACTAATGCTGAGAAATCCATCTAAAATTACCTAAGCAGGAAGGCCCAGTAGGAAGAGCTTCTGGGGGAAGAAGGGGATGGTGTCAGGAATGAAATTTCTGCCCCCCTTAAAACCCAGGACTTGAAGTAGGTTTTGAACCCTTGTCATGACTGCCCGTGTGCCGCTAACCCTGAGTACCAGAGTGCCAGTCACTCACATTTTTTGGGATTACCCCTCTCAGAACTGAAATGCAAATGAGGATGAGGCTTAAGACATCAGTATAAAGCTGCCAATGATGGTACCTAGCAGAGAAACCAACAAATTTACTAATAGAGGCAAAGAGATTCCTGTCATTGACCTATTGAACTTGAGGTCTATCTTGGGGGACAATAAGGACCCCTCACCTGAAGAAAAAAACAGCCCCAAAGTCTGCCCTCAATAATTTTTCTCAGGAACAGAAGGGTTGTTCTACCTTTCCAGAAGATACATTCAATGAACGTCCTTCCTACGCCAGTGTCATTTTGCTGCCCCAAAACCTGGGTGCCCTGTCCACCCAAATCCCCATTTCCCAATTTTATGATGATTCCCCTTTACTAGCTATAAAGTCTGGTAGTGGGGTACTATATGAGCCCAAAGACCTATTACCAGAATTTATTGCCATTTTAAAATAAAGGTTATGAGATATTGATTTTCCTAATTATCTACATATTTTATCTTATTTATCTGCCAATTCAGCCCTAATCCTTCTGGTCACCTGCCCCTCTGCCCACAATTTTTTGTCCTTCTGGTATTTCCTTTGGTCCTGTCTACTTCACAGAGTACCCATTGAAACCCAAGTATAGAGAATATACCACTGACAAAATCCTAGCACATGATTCCTTGGCCAAAGTAAAAAGTTAGCCAGATTTAACAGAAAGGGCCTTGATTTATTACTGAACCCTGACTGTTCAAATATAAATTTAACTTCCTTCCTGCTTATCAACTGGACATGGAGTTGTCTCTCACCCCCAAACTAATGCCTGTGTCTGCCTCTGAACTTTCCCTAGACCATTTTAATAAGTTGTTGGGAATAGTATACATCACCCTGTCTGGGGTGATTGATACTATAATAATGGCTTCCAGCTGTGGTCTTGGGTGGGAAAATCTATGACATACCTATTTAAGTTAGCACTAATCTTATGGTGGGCTTTGCCTGCCTGCCTGCTGGCCTGTGGCCTGCCCAATCTTAGAAAATGATGGCCCAGGTGCCCAAAGTCAATACCTGACAGTTTGACTTTTTTGGACTGAACTGATTTTGTTCTGGGTTATTATATTTTTCTTTATCTCTAAAGGTTATAAAACTACTATATATCAAATCAAGGTCTGCTATTCTGTGTGAAGATTTTTGTTTTATTTGTTAAAAAACTATGGTCTGTACAACCCTATTTCAATTCAACTCTTTTATGTTTTTTATTTGAGTTAATTATGCAGAAGCTGCTTATTATGTCACAAAAAGTGGATAGCAGGAGCAGAATTGTTGAAGAAGCCTCAAGTAGTGATGTGATGACAGTTATAGGAATATGATAGGGCTGCAGCGGAGGGAAAACACAACAGTTGCAGCATTTGCCATAATTGGTGTGCTGCAACCATTGGATTTTTTTTGGATTCCTTTAAGTAAGGGGAATCTGAAATTTAAAAAGAAAACAATTTAAGATAGCTTTCTTCCTCCAGAAGAGCTAGGCTTTATATATATTTAAAAATATTTTATTTTTGAAATAATCCAAATTCTTATGATTTAATATTGGATGGAAAAAACATGGTTTTTGTTTTTTAAAAAAAGCCAAAAAAATCCTCAAGTGGATATGTAAGGCTAAGATCCCAAAATAATTGTATACAGTAGCTTTAAAATGTATGGCAACATCCAAAAATACTTCAGATTTAAACAAAATGATTTCAGATTTAAGCAAACCCCAATTCAGTCAAGATTCAGAAATCAAATAGTTTAAACATTTTCAGTGAACAGACAAAATTTCAAATAATAAACAAAATTTCACTAACAAATTATAAAAAATTATATCAAACATCAAGCAACGTAGTTCAAACTACAAACAAAATTAACTGACACAGCAAGTGAGATAGATCAATGCTGTTCCAGAATATATTATAATGCTATCCGGATTCATATGAGGTACCAACAGAAGGACTAAAATGAAACAAAATTAGAGCAATCTAGAAGCAAGATTTTACAAACACAAAACAAAATGAAGTCACACAAGATGTGTAAAATGAGCAGCCTAAAATAGAAAAATAACAGTTTAACAGCCAATAAACAGCTATTTGATTTAGGAACAAGGGCATTTTATTCATTTTCATGGCTCCTGATTTGTATAAAATGGTTTGAGAACTTTCATAATATGGACTTGCAATAACAATAAAAATAAATCATATAATTTTAAACTTCTAGTTTTAGTGGTTTTATCTTATGTTTTTACAATGGTTTTTAATAACAACATTTTAGATGTTGCCAGCAACCAAGACAGCAGCAGCCAAGGCAGCTTCTGTGTAGGTGAGGCTCAGAACATGGAGGCACCCAGTTTACACCCAAGTCTTTGATGTGGGTAACAAGGAAGCTGACCTTTACTTGACCCCCAACCCCTATGACTTTGACTTGTTTGAGAGTCACTTAGTGTCTAACTAAGCCCCTGCCCCCTTTCCCACCCCCGCACAAGCTGCCAACCAACCAGCCAATCAGAATGGCAACCCTGGTTTGGAATAACTGACTGCCACCAGCCAACCTGCCCCCTCCTACAGCCAGTCAGGCTTTAGCTCCTGCAGCCCAGAGCCCCAAAAGCAGATTAATCACTGCCCAAATTCTTTGGGAAATTTTGGCACTCAATCAGCAGGGCCTGACCTGGGAACATATTTCCAGCCAATTGCAATTTACCCAAGCTACCATCATGTGGGAATTTAAAAGCGCCATGAAAAGGGAGTACCAAGTCAGGATAGCCACTAATCCAAAGAGTCTCAGATCAAGGAAGCATATCCTATAATTCTTGATCTCCTGCAGCAGGACCCCAAGCTCCCTTGACCCAGGTCTGGAAACAACTTGCACATCATGGCATTTGGGTTTCTGAGTGCATGGTGTAGCTCTGGATCATGGGAAAGTGGCTGTGGTTTGAATACTGACCAACTGCAACAGGGACTAATGAAAAGGCAGCAAGTATTCTCCATATAATCATTCCATTGAGTCCACTATGGTCTGATGCCTAACAAGTTTGTCAGATGACGTCAATTTCATCCCCTACTACAAGTTATTGATTGCCTTTGACAATTTTGGTGAGCAAGGAAAAGCTGTCATCAATAATGGAAGAAAGAAGGTCAAGTGGGGGACTTTCATTAGTGTGTTTCTGGCTGTTTCAGTGAAGAGTTTTGTCTATTATTGGACATCCCCTGATTACACCAATGGCTATGAGTATAGCCATATCCTTGGTGAATTGCTGGACTCTTGGGATAGATCAAATTCATCCTATCAGGTTTTCTTGAGCCACCAGATGGAGGATAGCTCCAGTGCCCTCAAATAAATCTAAGGACACAGGAACCAGACCTCAGTGTACCCAGCTGGCCACACTGGCATCCATCTGTCTGATGTAGTGTTCTTCAATGTTAGAGACGCAGTCCAGCAGCAGTGCCTCCAGGCGTTCAATGACCTTTGTCTCAGAGTCCTGGACCATGAGTCTCTCTTTGGTCAACAGATGGTAGCTGACTTGTTTGCCCAAATTGTCTTCCATTTGAACATGGGCAACCAATCACAGAAATACAAGTACCTCCCACCCTGTGCCACACCTGTCTACCAGCCAATGACAGATGAGGAATATAACAAGTGTTATATGGCAGCCATCATGTGCAATAGTCCTACCCCTACCCCCGCCACCACTACCCCCCCACCTTCCAGCCCCACCCACTCAATCCAAGACCTCCCAGGCCAGCACCACCTCAACACCTTCCTTCCTGCACTATTCTGCCTACTAGGCATCACTCTTCCATGCCCCAATAAACCCCCTGTTGGCAAACATTTTCTATTTAGATTATTTTTATTTTGAATTTCAATTGTTAATTTCTCTTTGTTTATAGTTGGTTTTATTCTTTATGTTTATCTTATTTCTATAAAAATCATATTTTTACTATGCTGTGTATCTAGATCCAGAACACAGTTATTTTTAGCTCTTTACACAGTCCCTTATGAAAATATTAACAACAATTTGGTGATTAGCTAAATTTAAATTATAAAATTATAAGTTTATTGTGTTTAGATAAATTTGTTGATGATCCAAATTCAAATCCTTAATGATAAACTTTAAGCCAATCAGGAGCCAAGTGAGAAAATGCTTTTTGTGACATAAAGGGACATTCAATAATTCTTTAATGTATGTGTGCTAATTAATATGATTGGCTGAAAGCTTTGCCATTGTGTGCCATTGCTGCTGTGGCAAGTTGTTTGTGGACTGGTGCTAACCCAAAGCTGATTAGGCACTAGTCCACCAATAACTTGCCAAAGCGTTAATGGCGCACAATGGTACTGTAAATTCAGAACCTAAACGTAAAAATGCGGGATTGTCAAATCCTTGGTCCAAATTTTGAATCACTTTTGCGGGCAACTCAGCTGAGTGAAAAATAAAATATTTAATAAAATCAAACATTTAATTTGACTTTTTTTGATTTATTTAAGTTGGCAAATTTCAAATCTCTTGAGCAGATAACTCAACCAACAAAAGACAAAACTCAGCAAACAAATGCGGGATACATGAATCAGAAATGCAGGATTCTAATGTACTATTTTAGATTTCCTGAATTTCAAACAAATCATAGACATCATGTAAAACTTAAAAAATCTGAAATTTCAGGATTGTCAAATCCAAGAACAAAATTTCAAATAAAATATGAGGTGAATTTGAAATAAATAGAATTTATGGGTGTCTCAAAAAGGATGATAAAGGATCTAGAGTGGATTTGTGCTAATTCTTTTAGGAATCATAGGCATTCTCAAAAAGCACCCTATTCCATTTTAGGACAGCTAAAATTTAGATGCTTGATTACAGTTAATTTTAAAAAATGCTAATAATAAAGTAGAATATATATTACAATCTATCTTAGCATGTTGTCTTTTTCTTTATGTGTTGATAATTCATTTGCTGTTGATAATGTGATTGTGTTTAATTGGATAGTTTCACCTCCAGTTGCCTTGACAATAGGAAATCAAGTTGCCAAGGCAACTGGAGGTGAAACTATACAATTAAATGCAATCACATTAGCAACAGCAAATGAACTATCAACACATCAAGGAAAAGACAACATGATAAGATAGATTGTAATATATAATTCTATTTTATTATTAGCATTTTTTTAAAATCAACTGTAATCAAGTATCCTTAGTAGCAATACATGAATACATAGTGTAGTAAACTGATGGTTTATCTTTCCCCCTCCTTTCTTCCTTAAAACAAAGTTTTATGGCCCCCGGCGTAGCCAGGGGCCAAAAACTTTTAAAAAAATTCTGTGTCATCAGGAGGGTAGCTCATATATCATTAAATGGTTTTGTGGTCGCTATATTAGTGATTTAGAGTGCAGAATATTGCATCATTTCCAGTTTAGACAATTTTGCATTTCACTTAATTTCATGTCTAAACATGGTTGTTGAGATTAGATTTTCATTTGATTTTATCCAGAGTGGAGCTTCTTGATTTGGGTTGATTTGTCCTAGTTACTTACTGTACATTCAATTTGGATTCCAGTTCCTGCAATTATTATTTGAGTTTACTAGTGGCATTCAAAAGTGATTTGAAATTTGGTTCTTGGATTTGACAATCCCACAATTCCAAAAACATAGTAAACTTAATGAAAATGGTTGATGGATTCAAATGCTTCAAATCTGATTCCAGTTAATTCATTTTGTCCATTGGAAATATGCAGTTTGACTTGAGCTTTGCAAAGTGTCTATTAGTTCCCACATTTTTAAAAATCCAAATAAAAACACAAAGAATTAAATTTAATTTAAAAAAGGCCATCCCGCAAAAGTGATTTGAAATTTGGACCAAAGATTTGACAATCCTGCATTTTTACGTTTAGGTTCTGAATTTACAGTAAAACATCCTGTCAATCAGATTAATTGGCACACATGCATCAAAGAATTATTAAATACCCCTTTATGTCACAACAATCACTTTCTCACTTGGCTTCTGATTGGCTTAAAGTTTCTCATCAAGGATTTGAATTTGGATCAGCAACAAATTTCTCTAAACACAATAAACTTATAATTTTATAATTTAAATTTAGCTGATCACCAAATTGTTGTTAATATTTTCATAAGGGACTGTGTAAAGAGCTAAAACAATACAGCAATTATGGAAGCAATGCAAAAAGCAAACAATGTGTATTGAGGTAAGTGTAAAACATATATATAATGGGTAAAAAGGTGAGATATTATAGTAACTTGGAAAACAAACAGGGATAAACAAAGAGGCAATAATATCATAATAACACGGAGTTTATTGGGGGTGAAAGCCATAAAAACATATGCAAAGCTTAGTAGAAAAATCATATGAGAGAATTATATAAGCTTTTGAAGGATCTGGATTCAGCAATTGCTGAGATTAAGGGAATCAACCACAAGGTCAAAGAAAAGGTCAAGTTGGCTGTCTTAACAGGCAACAAAATCAACAAGGTGTACGTGAAGGCGCTTATGGCCAAGATGCCTGACACCCCTGAGAAGACCATTGAGTGGCTTCTTAACGTCCAAAAGACAGTTGTGGAGGGATTATAATTCAAGTTGTCTTCCCTCTAGAGCCGCCTGTCTGGTTCAATGACCCTGAGATGTATGAACATCTCAAACCAACAAAGAGGGCCCTGACAGAGAATACCAAATTGCCTGTGCAACTAGTTGCGCCAAGGATGGCTAAACCTGCAGAAGCCACCAGCAAGGAGAAAACTAAAGAAGGTAATATAAAAATAAAATAATTAAATAAAAATTCTTAAATTATTACTGGTTTTTTATAGAAATTATCAATGATGTAATACACCAGGTCCTGGTCCCCTTTGTCCTGACCACCTTGTATGCAAATTATGCCACTCATGTAGCTAGGCAGCTGGCCCTGTTGCCTCCTGTTGTGCACAATCTTGAGGATAGAATAAACAGCTCCTTCCCAATTCCTAGGGAGGAATTAGCCTGGCTGACACAGGCAAAGGGGCATCTGAGTGGGCAGTTACTGTCTACAAGGATACTCAATTGATCTTCCATGACCTGGTGGCCCTCAGTGGAGTTTACACAGTAAACTACATTGAGCTTATTTGAGACATCCTGAAGACGCTCTCATTCAAGAATATACAGGAGATGGGCCAGGCTCATGTGGCTGCTTGGTTTTGCTTCCTGGTGGAGCATAAGCTCTCTTACCTGCTAGAGAAATTTATGTGCATGATGGGTAAATTGACTGTTGCCAACGCAACAGCCATAAAGAAGACCAAAATCCTCCTGGAAGACTTTGGGCTGTCCTGGAGTGCTGATGAGACAGGGCTCCCTCTGGCCATGGAGCTTAACTTTGCAAAGACAAAGCACAAGAAGATTAGTGCTTTGTTCAATAAACTCTGCAATTTTACAGAAACCTTTGCTGGACAAAGGCTTCATCTTTTGGTTTACCTGGGGCTCCTCTTTTACTTTAGAATGGGTGCCAACATTGAGAACCTTGAAAGGGTCTTTCTAGGGATCAACAAGGCCAGGCTCTCCCTGGATGGGAAGAAGGTCCCCTGGGCTACGACTCTGTTGATCATGTGATTCAAGGCGCCCTGGTCCTGGCTGGTATATACAGATTTGCATCCCCACCCAAAAAGCTGCTCCTGAACTATCACCTGTCCATCCTTCCTTTTAATAGCAAGAGCAAATATTTTAACGGCAGAGTATTCACTGTCCATGGTGTGGCAGTAGAGATTGTGCACCACCTCCATTGCCAGGTGGGTACATACTGCAGAACCCATTATTGTCACAACTAATAAAATCTCTTTTCCTCAAATATAATTCTACAATTTTAATTTTTTACTTTTTATAATAATTTATTTTTTAACTCCTATTTTAGAAAACTATTTTTACAAAAAAATCCTAGAGAAGGTCTTCATAAAAGTATAATAATATCTGTTAATAAAATTCACATCTAACTTGAGTGCTTTTATTTTTATCTTTCTTTTTATATGTAATTGACAGAAGTGACAGTCCATCTAATTACCATATTGTATTTTAAATGTTTGATATAGCCATCACAGAATATAATAGTTATAATTAATTTACAATACAGTAGTTTCAAGCCTGTTGAGATAAACAAAAAATCTCAGTCCAAAGATTAAATCTCTGTGTCAATGGTGCCGCTGTATGGGATTGCAGGATTAGAGTCATCTAAATATAAAACAATAATTCATAAATCTAAAAGATTGAATTAAATAATATAAACAATAGCAGAATTGTTAATCCTTTAGTTGATCGGCTGTTTGGCAAGGCCACAGGGAGAAATGAATAAGTGTGGTCATAGAATTTGTCCACTGTCTTGGCTGGAAGGGTGTGGATCCTGGCCTGCTGCAAATCAAAGAGTTCACTGGTCCCAGTTGGTTTCCCCTGCTTGACAACTAGCTTGAGCCACCCAAAGACCTCCTTGATAGGGTTTAGGAATGGGGAATAGGCAGGAAGAAATAGGAGGCATAAATTTGATATGGCCAATTGTTGCGGGACAACTGTGATGCTGGTGTCAATTGTTGGAAATTCCTCAAGAATATCTTCCACCTTATGGAGACCAATGTTATCCAGCACAATTACATTGATAAAGATTGGGTTTTGCGCCTCAGGTGCTCCTGGACTGATTAGAGGAACAACATGAAAACCCTACTGTTATGGGATCCAAATATCATTTGGTATATCTCAATTCCCCTTGGAGCAAGGAGAGCCACCATTAAATAGGCTATGGCGCAGACTGCAGCACACTGAGCTACCCCATTATTGGAGCCTTTTGGGACATACCCATATGCATTGCACATAGACAAGGAAAATGCTGTTTTTCCATGTAATAGAATTTGACTATCTCCTTGGCTTTGAGGACAGTGTATGCCTCTGTGTATTTTTTCTGGATCTCAATATTGTCAGGGTTGTTTCAGTTATAGGGAGATACCCTGAGTTTTTTTCCACAAAAACCGCAGACCCTTGACTACATGATAGTAAAAGGAAATTGGAGCCTTGACCCCAAAAGTGAAATTGACTATCAACTGTATATTTTCTAGTTAAAGATGACAGTATTGGTTAATCCACTGGCAGATTGCCCATTTGTGCTCCTTGGTGAGCATGATAGAAATGTGTAAGGATTTATCTGCGGCAAGAACTTGGCCAGTATCAATGTACTTGTTGAATACCTTGATAGCATATTTAGGATCCATCCTGACAAGAGCTGTAGCTGTCTTGTAGTTCCCAGATTCCTGCATAAGCCTTAGAAGGATAATGTGCTTGATGTTGGGAATGAGCTTCTGGGCGGCCTTGATGGGTCCGGTTGAACTGGGTTCCTGCTCAGGGACTAGTACACAAGGCATGAGCCCCTTGTTGTAGAAGGCTGTGACCTTCTTTAAAACCAACTTCCCCTCCATGGTTTTATAAAACTCAGGCTTGTCATTGACTTCCTGGTTGCCATCACTGACATAAGGCTCATATGAGGTGTCAAGCACAGGCTTAACCTTCTCCATCATGGCTAACAGAACTGACTCCTGGCAGTAGACAGGGTTGAACACAAACTAAGTAAGTTCTACCTCTTTGTTGTTAACTTTCTTGGTAGTTGTAACCTTAGTGGGCTTTTGGGTCAGCTTGGGACCCAAGGGTTGATGCTCTGCACCCTTGCACGTTGTGCTCCTTGAAATGGTTGTGTCAGTGCAACCTCACTATTGAACTCTCCTCATCCGTCTCCTTTCTGAGTAGGCACTTGTGTTGCACTGACCCAATTTTTTTACCTGTGGGGGCAACCATAACTGTGGTGAACAATGGGTGCATTTTTACTCTGTTGTTATAATTCTTCCACTTTAAAATTTAATAAAATACTAAAAATTTTCAATTAACTGACTCCCTAGTTTTAATTTTTTGCTTTTTATCTAAATATGAATATTTAATTAGAGTTTTACCCACCCAATATCCTGATTATAGATTTTTATTTCTTAATTAGTTGTTTTTGGTTTTACAACACCCATTTTAGAATACCCAAAATAATATATATGCATTTTCCTAGATTTCACACCAAATTAAGCACCCAACACAATATTTTTAAAATTTATGCTTCAGATCTTGTGTCTTATTTTAGATACCTTGGTATCATTCTTGATTACAATCCATTGCACACAACAATTGAGTGGTTTTGTTTACATGTTGAGTTACTATTGTGTCTCATTTTTGGTTTGAGTTTTGACTCACCACATGTGAGTGTATCTTGTCACTGATTTACATAATAAACATGTGTACACCAAAGGTCAACTCACACCATTTTGTTTGGGAATCCATGTATTTTGGTTTTTATTTTGAATTTTCATTTGGCATGTGAGCACTTTGTTGCTGTGTTGATCCATTTCATCCATTAATGCCAAAAATCCCTATTAACAGTGTTGCAACATCTTTGATTACTCCCTCTCAGGGAATTAACACCCCAAGTAAATCATCAAATGGCTCACCAAATGGTTCACCATCCACCAATAAACTGGTGGCACCATTATCAGTCAACCATCTATGACGGGGATCACTCAATCCAGGTCCTAAATGGAACACAACTTGCTCAAGCCTTGTGACACAAGAGGAACATTACTCAGATAAGCCCCATGACCTCCATGACATACATGGACGGCATGTGGCTTGTCATGATACTATATATTATTCTATATTAATATTCAATAAAGTATCATTCTCTTCTTAAACCTTCCCCTTATTTCATTTATTATACTCTCCAGAAGTATAAACTTGACAGTGGTAGCACAGGTAGGTTATCCATACCTACCCAACTCAAAGGAAAAATTCCTCCCAAGAAAAGAACCCAAACAATGGTACTCCCTAACAGCTGGAGAGATTATGAAGTAGGACAAGACGTTCCCGCAGGCCTTGTCATCTACAATAATGTCCTTATGCCCATCAATTAGTGCAATACTCTAAAATCCCGCAGACTGTTGCCCACAACACCAACTACAACAGCGCCTCTGCAGCCTGAGATACCCAATATTGTGTTTCAATGCCTGCACACCGCTGAAATTGGCGCCTTTGCAGGACTACGCCGTGAAAACGCCTCCCTTTGGATCAACAGTACACAAAGCAAGTTCAAACAAGTAGACTACCCTCAAAGACTCTGGGTCAGCAAGATTGCCCTTTGCATCACAGGAACTGCTTCACGTTTTGTAACCAAATGGCTAGCCCAACACCCTGATCAGAAGGAGAATTTGGAAATGTTCAAGTCTGCATTCCTCAAAAAGTTTTTCATGAAGGACTTGGATGTGGTGATCATGACCAAGCTTCAAACCTTCAAAATGACAGGAACCATCAAAGAGTACTTTGCAGCATATGAAGGATTACGCAACCGAGCACCCAACACCATCAACTTCGATGAACCTGGGCCGCGCCTAAACTTCTACAATGGTCTTCCCACACACATTAGACGTCAGTTTGACATGACTTGCTGCAAGAACCTTGAGGATGTATTCCTAGAGGGAAAACGCGCAGCTCAGAAGTCTGACAATCTACACACCACTAACAAGCGCAAGGAAAACCCTGCAGCTAAGAGAGAACCTCTCCCCCAATAAGCAAAATAACCAAGCCAACAATACCCATCCTCAAACTGGGAATCATACTGCACAAGCCAACCAGGCCAGCACCAAAGATACCAATGAGGAGGGAAAAGCTCAGGGGAGTGCTTAGGTGAGCTGCCCTCCCCCAATTCACAAGACTTGTACAGAGAACAGGACGTGAATTCAATCACCATGATCCAAGTACCCTCCAGCAATCCTCTACTGTTTGCCGCCCAAACTGGAAATAAACTCCTCACTTATCCTTTCCACTTTTGCAGATATCAGGGCACAGCACTATTTAACACTGGAAAAGATCAATCTCTCATCAACAAGAGCTTTGCGGACCTCATGAAGTTGCCTACCACTTGAAGTAGCATCAAGAGGGTCATCCTGGCAGACAACCAAAGCACACCAGTTACCCAAGAGGTGAAACCTTTCCGCACCCAAATTGGAGATTTACAAACAACAATTAGCAGCCCTATCATACCAATCCCCAAGTATGATGTCATACTTGGCCTGGACTGGATTATAAAGATAAAACCTCATATTGACTGGGACAGTGCCACCCTCACCATACAGCAAGGAGAAGTCCACCACCATATATACCCAACACATCTTGACACTCTCATGAGGGACCACGTATTTGTGAAAATCATGAAAACAGGAGAAGAAACTGACCCCAGCAAAATTAATTGGAGCACCTGTATGTACAAGGTTATCCACTTCAAAAACACGGAAACTTGACACAAACAGGCCCCCATTAGAGACCAGCTAGTCAGTATATTCCCCTCTGTATTCCAAGAGACACTACCCAGGTTACCCCCTGATTGGGGTATACAACACAAAATTGATTTAAAAGGGAGTGTACCTAAAGCACAACCCATCTACCTCCTCACACCACAAGAAGACAACACCCTAAAAGCTTACCTTGATAAAGCACTCAAAAAGGCCTCATCAGACCCTCAAAGTCACCCTTTGGTGCCGCTGTCTTCTTTGTGGCAAAGAAAGACTGAGGATAACACCTGGTCACAATTAAGAACAGGTATCCCCTGCTCCTCATTGATGACCTTTTTGATGCCCTGGGGGGGTCCCAAATCTTCACAAAAATTGATTTGACAGCAGGTTACCACCAAATTTGTGAGAAACCTGAAGACATTCCAAAGACCGCATTTAAAACTAAATGTGGATCCTTTGAATGTGTTGTTCTCAATTTTGGCATGATTAACGCCCCCAGTACCTTTGTAACCTTAATTAATGAAGTCTTCAAGGAACAGATTAGAAAAAGAGCAATCATCTACCTGGACAACATCATCATTTATAGTCTCAACCTACAACAACACTGGGAAGACATCTGCTCAGTTCTCTGTACCCTTAAAGAAAACCAATTGATTGCCAAGCCGTCCAAACACGAATTCTTCTCAACTGAACTCCTATTCCTTGGCCATATCATCAGCAAGGATGGTATTAAACCGGATCCAGATAAGATATGTGCTATAACAGATTGCCAGCCCCAAGAAACAAGAGCAAACTCTGCACTTTCCTTGGAATGGTAGCCTATGTACGCAGGTTCATCCCTGACTGGGGCGCCCTAACAGCTCCCTTGTCAGCTATCACCGGGAAAACAACCAAATTTGTCTGGACACCCTTAAGAGATCAACATTTCCGCCAACTGAAGGAACACATGGTTACTGCTCCCATCCTACAATACACAAACTGTGAGGGTATCTATGAGCTAGAAACTGATGCCTCTGACTATGCCATAGGAGGAGTCCTCCATATCCAAACGGCCTAAAAGGACTTCCTCTCTGTGGCATATGAATCAAGGAAGCTATTGGACAGCAAACAAAGATACCCTATACACAACAAGGAATTGGTGGCCATCATACACTGCCTCATGAAATGTCAATGCTATCTGGAAGGAGCCCAGATGTTCAAGGTACTCACTGACCACAAGTCATTGATATTCTTCAAAGCACAACAACACCTGTCAAGAAGATAAGTTGAACAGATGAGTCTCATACAGAGATACCCCATGCAAATTGAATACAAGCCAGGCAAGGAGATGCTTACTGCAGACGCCCTGTCAAGGCTATACAATAAACACATCCTTCGCACTGATGGCAACCCCAACTGGCCCATGTTAATCATGGGTAATCTACAGGAAGGGTTCCCATCTGGCACCCCAATGGACATCCAAGAGAAAGTCCTCAAGAACAAAAATCTGTTCAAAAACGTATATGGTACCCTTCTTAGAATACTTCCAAATGGTGACACTGTGCCCTACGTCTTGTCAACACAAAAGATTGACACAATCCTCCAATACCACAGAGACTTGGGACACATCCGTAGCAGAAACTTGCATGAATATCTCAAGACTCGCTACTGGTGGCCCAACATGCTAGATGATATCAGAGAGGTACTGGAACAATGTGAGGTCTGTGAGAAGTACACACAAACCAAAGCTCCACCCAAGTCAGTAGTACCTGTATCCATCACACAACCCTTCAAGGTATGATCGTTGGATATCGTGGGACCTATGCCTGGTGAAAGCAAAGGCAAGAAGTACATCATCACAGCCATCAACTATGCAATCAGATGGCCCATAGCACAAGCCACAAAAGAGCACAAAGGCAATGACGTGAGACAATTCATTAGCAAGAAGATCACAGCAAAGTTTGGAAAGCCTGACCTCTTAACCACAGATGGAGGCACTGAACTCAAAGCTATTGACACCAACATCTATCTCACCAAAAATGGAATAAAACACATCACAGCCAGCCCATATCACCCACAAGCAAATGGACATGTAGAACAACTAAACGGCTCTCTAGTGGAAGCCCTCAGTAAGTTGTCTGCCAACAATCAAAAAGCCTAGGTCAACATGCTACCAACTGCCCTTATGGTCTGCAGAACACAAGTCAACCGTAATACAGGCAAAAGCTCTTATGAACTTGTCTATGGTCAGAAACCCTCACTTGTCAGTACAACCACAGGTTCATGACTGCCACTTCCAAAGAAGATACCAGACGGTAATGGCCCAAAAGTACTACAAGCCAGAAAGGACCAAGAAGCAATGGAACAACAAAGGGTTTAGCGGGAAGCAATCCCATTGCAACAAGAAAGGTTCCAAGTCAGAGACGAGATCTGGGTTGTCAATCATGACCAACACAAATTAGACCCAGGGTTACGCGGACCAGGCATTGTCATGGAAGTGAAGCCCAATAACACCTACCTCATCAAAGGGATTGGAGCTTGAACTGAGCTGAAACATATGCATCATGACCGACTCCGTTTGTGTAAGGCAAGAGCAGCCCAACAAAATCCAAGGCTCCCTGTACCCAACACCAAACTGGATCAATACCAAGCCCACATACCAGATACTCTCAAGAAGATTCCCAAGGCTCCGCCTTCCAGCACCCCAGGGGGAGATGTTGCAACATCTTTGATTACTCCCTCTTGGGGAATTAACACCCTGAGTAAATCACCAAACAGCTCCCCAAATGATTCACTGTTCAGTCAACTGGTGGCACCATTATCAGTTAACCATCTATGACGGGGATTACTCAATCCAGGTCCTAAATGGAACACAACTTGATTAAGCCTCATGACTCAAGAGGAACATTACTCAGATAAGCTCCATGACCTTCATGACGTACATGGACGACATGTGGCTTGTCCTGATACTATATAATATTCTATATTCATATCCAATAAAGTATCATTCTCTTCTTGATCTTCCCCTTTATTTTGTTTATTATACTTCCCAGAAGTATAAACTTGACATTTTTTATCTTAATATGAATATTTAATTAGAGTTTTCCTCACCCAATATCCTGATTATAGATTTTTATTTCTTAATTAGTTGTTTTTGGTTTTACAACACCCATTTTATAATACCCAAAATAATATACATCCATTTTCCTAGATTTCACGCCAAATTAAGCACCCAACATAATATTTTTAAAATATATGCTTCAAATCTTGTGTCTTATTTTAGATACCTTGGTATCATTCTTGATTACAATCCATTGCACACAACAATTGAGTGGTTTTGTTTACATGTTGAGTTACTATTGTGTCTCATTTTTGGTTTGAGTTTTGACTCACCACATGTGAGTGTATCTTGTCACTGATTTACATAATAAACATATGTACACCAAAGGCCAACTCACACCATTTTGTTTGTGAATCCATGTATTTTGGTTTGTATTTTGAATTTTCATTTGGCACGTGAGCACTTTGTTGCTGTGTTGACCCATTTCATCCATTAATGCCAAAAATCCCTATTAACAGAGTGTATATTTTACACTGATAGTTAGAATTCATTTAAATCTTAGATCGTTTAAATCTAAAGTATTTTTGGTTGTCACCATAGCTTTTAAAACTACAATACAGGACAATTTTTCCATAATTGTAGCCAGATCTGAGACAAATGGCTGCTTTTTTTATAAAGCAGCATTAATCCAGATCTACCACAGCCCTAGAATAGGGTTCCCTGATTTTATTGTATCAATTTGATTTGGTGAATAATGACGAGGTTTGTAACGAACTTCAGGTATGTTCAAGAGAAGAATTTCAAGGGGCAAGTTCCAAGAATAATAAGGCTTGTTGGAATAGAAAGAAATTATGCTTTCTTAGCCATCGAGTCTTGGCTAAATATAAAACTTAATCCAAAAACTTATATTTGAATCAACGTAGTGAAAATTAGGAGCTAATGACATACAGCAATCCCGTCTATTTCATCCAAGCAAGGAGACGGAGCGAACCAGCAGATAGATATGGTACTGGTGTTCTTGATAGAATGTCTTAGCAGCACTAGGAGACGCAAAAACAAACATTAGATTAACTGTTTATTGAGAGTGAAGTAGAATGTATTAGTTAGTAAATGCTCATCAGCCTTTATTACGGATCAGGAATCCGATACATTTTACATCCAGCATAGGCCTCCACGACTTTAATCGTATTTATTCAAAAAGGGAATTTTTAATTTATTATTTATAATCCATTCGGCGAAAAGTGTGGAGCCCTAGTCCAGCACAAGAACTTCAATCATTCCACCAGCGTGATTACTTGTAAATATATTCATTGAAATAATAGAGTTATCCTGTTTAACCCAAAATAGTTCTTGAATTGAAAATATTTGGCTGTTCTATAGCTTATTTACGTCATATTAAATAGGCCAGAGATTTCTGTTTTGAATCCTGTCTGAAGGAGGCATCATATTTTTTAGTGTCTTAAAGAGGACGGTTTGGAATATGCAGGAGAACAAAGCTCACAGCTGATTTTTAAGAACTAAAGAGTGCTGTTCTTAACATTGTAGGGGTTTCATTGGTGGATATTTTCTCCCGTTGTATCAGAATGTTCATGATAAGTTCAAGGTAGAGTCATAATTTTTAAAAAAACAGTCCTTGGCAATTCTGGCATGTAAGTTCTGAAATATTCACCAGCTGAACCCACATGGATCACCAAGCTTTGACCTCCCCAAATAATCTATCCAAGCCCTATAAGGACATCTCATTATCTGACAAATATTTCCCACCAAATTTTACCACTTTTACAAGGCATTATAAGCCACACCTCATATACTATTCCTTAAAGACTTCAGTATGAATAACTCTATGATAAACTTCCTGACCGCTGCCTCGCGATTGGTAATTTAATTTTAAATCACTCTATCCAGAATCAACAAGCTTCAAAATTTATGTTTTAATTCGTTTTCTAAATTCTGATCGATACCTAAAATATATACAATTTTCATCTTGCATATATTACTTTTTATACTATCTGGAAATGAAATGTCTACTGATCAGGTGTTGAAATTTAAACAGGGGGATTATGATAAAGAGGACGATTTCGTCGAAGAACCCGATGAAATCCAAAACACCGACAAGCCAGTAAATCCCGACTCTGAAAATGTGTCAGATACTGAGGACCAAGATCCCAAAGCCAGAATCGACAAAGATTTCTTATATAACGTAAAGAAGCTTTCAGTCTCGTCTCAAGTATATTCAATAAGTAAAGTATTTTTTTTACCTTAACTGACTTGAATCTTAGAGCCTACCCCTCATCCTTATCTATATCGCAACTCCTCAATTAATTCCCTTCTCCCCGAAGACATTCTTCAACTATCCAACTCCGACGTTCCAGCAGATTCCTCCTGTGACTCCAAAGTACAGGTCGAGGCCTTCCAAAAGAAATCGCTCGATGAAAAAAATCCAATCCATATTTGAACTTCCCAAGGCAGAAAATTTAATCCAAGGTAATGCCTCCCAGTTGCAAGAATTTACTCATCTGCTTAGAATTTCCTTGCTGGCTTATGAACACCGTGCTTCTTCAGGGGCACATGTATCTAACCGAAAATTTTCTTTTGTACCATGCACATGTTCCGCACGATAGAGTAGGTGGTATTTTTTAAAAAGTCTAATCCTGTCTAGGACGAGGTCTTGAAATCAGGGTTTCTTACCAGGAAACATAATGCTGCATATTCAGCAGCTTACTGGTATGTGCTCCATGAGCACTCTCTCTCCTACTTTGAAGATTCAACGGTAAGGTTGTTTTGAGATCGATGCTTATTTTCTAAGGATCTTTATTATCCTTATGGCATGGTGGATTTAAAGACGGTTGTATCGATACAACTGTCTAAAGTTCGCCAGTTCGGTTTCAAGATATGTACTCCTACCAAAAAATATTCTCTGCAGACGGATAGCGAAGTGTCCTTGAAGGAATGGTAAGATAAAACTTAGCTTAGAGACTAAAATAGTAGGGTTCAGGCTTTACAGCGTGCGGTGTTCCGGGCCAAGAATAGTGACCATCTAAAAGTAGACCAGTCACCATTAGTTGTTCTAACATTCTAGATCGTTCTTCCTCTAAAGTCAGTCATTGATGCTGAACTGGTCCAGGCCTTCAGCTTTGCCCACACGCTGCGTTTGAAGACAGTTGAATCGAATTTTGCTATCGACGACGTAAGCTTTCTTATTGATTGTGACTTATTTTTAGCATCATTTTGTTTTTTTCGAAGAAGGTCAGCTTGCCTATGACTTGATCCACCAAGGAATAGAGACGGCTAAGCAGAACTCCCCTCCAAAAGGTGATGAGCCCGACAAGAAAACGGAATCTCGTTCAATGGCACAATCGCTTTCTGCGCCTGTCAAAAGTCTCATCAACAACAATTCTATTCTCCGGCTAGTGACTCGGGGTCGATCTGCTTCGGTTTCGGGCCCAATAAGCGTGCCAGATCAGGAGCCTCCCAGTCCTTTAAGCGATTCTCAAGAATTTCACAACGTGGAAAGGGGTGAGGAATCTAGTGATTCCCGTTCCGCTGGGTGGCTTAAGTTCCCCTCTCTGAACAAGCCGCAATCGGAAGATTCCAGCCTTTTCTCAATCAATGCCCCTTCGGTAGATACTTTCCTTCCCAGCGAAGACGCGATTCTGTCTGATTTTGCGTTGGCTGATGGCGAGCAGGCATTGGGGTCGTTCGGGTGCCTGTTCCTTCGGGTTGTGCCGCGCTGGGGGCGCCTGGTGATTACTGAGCGGTTTCTTTGTTTCCAGTCGCGTATTGTTGGAATGGCCATTAAGGTTCTGGTACCCCTGACGGATCTCAAAACCATCGAGCGCCAACCAGGATTACGCCTGTTGCACCATGGACTCTCAATAACAACGATAAATGCACAGGAACTGTTTATGGAATTCAAATCGTCCAAATCCCGGGATCAAGCCATTACACTCTTAGAACAAGGCCTTAGCACTGTTACTCCCAAGAGTCCCTCGCATCAAAAGCCGCAGTGGATCCAGGACTTGGACATTACTGATGCTCGTCTACTGTCCCCAACGCTTGTGGCTGGCACTCCATCCCCTCTCCACATCACATGTCTGACTATTGGCACCCGGGGAGATGTACAGCCATACATTGCCCTCTGCAAAGGCTTAATAAAACACGGCCATACATGTCGCATAGCAACCCATTCTGAGTATCGCGAATGGATTGAGAGCCATGGCATCGAATTCCGCGAGGTTGCAGGCGATCCTGGAGAGCTAATAAAGCTATGCGTAGATAACGGCATGTTTTCTCTGTCATTCCTGCGTGAAGGAGTCACAAAATTCCGCGGGTGGATAGACGAACTTCTCGAATCCGCCTGGCACGCATGCCAGGGAACTGATATATTACTAGAGTCTCCTAGTGCGATGGCGGGTATCCACATCGCCGAGCGTCTCGACATTCCGTTTTTCGGTAGCTTCCCCATGCCATGGACCCGCACTCGTGCTTTCCCGCATCCCTTTGCTATCCCTGGGCACGCCATAGGTGGCTCTTACAATTACATGACGTATGTGCTAATTGAGCAGGTCTTATGGAAAGGGATTGGGTACCAAGTCAATCGTTGGCGCAAGCATACTTTAGGCCTTGCACCTACCGACCTTGATGCTCTTCAAGCTCATCGTGTACCTTTTCTATATGCTTTCTCACCAGCACTCGTTCCACTACCCGCTGATTGGCATGACTGGATTCACATCACTGGCTTCTGGTTCCTGGACGACCCCATGCCAGGTTGGTCTCCATCCCCCGACTTGGTGCGCTTCCTGGAGGCTGGTCCGCCTCCCATTTATATTGGCTTTGGCTCCATCACAGTATCCGACCCTGAAGCTACCATCCAAGCCATTGTCGATGCTGTTACGCAGGCCAACGTTCGTGTTATCTTCTGCGAGGGCTGGTCTAACCGCTTCGCAACATCTGTCACACCCACAGAGTTCCCCGATAGCATTTTCCCCATTGATTCTGTTCCCCATGACTGGCTTTTCCCCCGTGTTGCTGGTGTCGTCCATCACGGTGGCTCTGGTACCACAGCTGCAGGTCTTCGCGCTGGTGTTCCCACCATCATCAAGCCATTCTTCGGTGATCAGTATTTCTGGGCACAGCAGGTTGAAAACATGGGCGCTGGAGTCTATCTGCATCGCCTCACAACTTCCAAATTGGTCTCGGCCTTCCAGGCCATCTCTGATCCAAAGATGATTGAGAGAGCTGCTGCTATCGGTGTGCAGATCCGCCAGGAAAATGGAGTTGAAACAGCCATAAAATTCATGTACCGTGACTTGGATTATGCCCGTAATCGTCTCAAGAAGCCCTCTGCTGAGCACTCAAAGATATCTTCTCCTGGCCTCAATGATTCCCAACTTCTGGCCCAATTCTCTGGCCTAAGTTCTCCTGTCCACAAGGAAGAATCCTCTGAACATGAAAATGGCTGGTATCTTGTCGCTAACCATGATGCCACCTCCAATGAACTGTCACCTGCCGCCACTCCCAAAATGTAGAACAAAAGCACTTTTATAATTGCACCATTTTTAAATGTCGCACTCCCAAAATAAATCTTCAAAATATGCCCCTGCTGGAATGCTTGTTACAAGTAGATATACATAGCTTTGCCCAAGCTATCAGGTGACTAATTCAGTGATCTGTTTAAATCAGATAACGCAAAACTATTCACTAGAGCCAATTTAAACTATAGGCTCCAATCCTCCTGTCAGAAATTGTACCACTAATGCTATTTTGATATGGCCTTCAAATAATGACATGTGCAGAGATTTGGTCAGTTTCGCTTTTGACTTTGGAAATTCCTTGCCTTCCATAAATGGGTCGACACGAATGTCCACCCATTCCGGAATACCATACCTGCCCTCGACTGATCCTGGTATGATTTCAACCCAATGTGACCCCCTCTGCCTATCTGTCTACCTATTGAGTGATCATTGACCCTTGTCTACTATTTAAGTAGAATCATTTCTCCTAATAAAGACATGTTTATCCATATCTGTGTTGGTGTTTGTTAGCTTCAAGCCTTTTCCTTTCCTTTTTGCCAAAAGGAATTCCTCTTCTTGTATTCCAGGAAATTAAGGTGCATGCTGTAAGAGAGGGGGGCTAGACTAACAAAGCCTGGCTCCCATCCTGGTGGGACCAACCACCAGGATGCCATCCAGTGCAAGACTGGGATAGCCGCTCAAAGGGGCCTCCCAAAGGAGACCGGATGTGAAAGAGAGGGAAGTATGCATCCAAAGCCATGACCATGGCTCCAGTAAGTAACTACAGAGAGCGATCCCAAGTGAAAGGGGCCTCTGCATTTGACTCAGGGATTTGGTGCAAGGGGGAAGGATTGACCAAGTCAGAAGAAGGAGTTTCAGTAGTAACAGATTCTAAAGGTGGCAACAATTCTTCAAGATGAGAAGACAACCAAGAGAACAACCCATAGGATCCCGGTTTGATGGGAATCTGGGTGAGATGTTCAATTACATTTACAAAAAGACCAGGAATAAACTCAGAAGATCGAGAAATCAAGGAAAGTTTGCTCCAAAAGACAGGGTTTGAGGACCAGAACAAGAGGGAAATAGGCACCAGTATCCACATAGCCATCTTGTACCAAGGTGACAACATGATTTCAGCAGGTGCCCCTCTTTTTCTAAAATTACTGGGCGGACGGACCAGGTGCACGGGTAAATAATAGGAAATGGTCTGAATTAATATACTTGGAACAGTTCCCAACAAAAAACGACGGGCAGATGGGCAGGCAGGCCAAGGAAAGCGGGAGGCGGGGGCAACAGCGGGAGTTGAGATAAATATCTTTATTGTTAAAAAAACTTTAAAATACAAAAGATTTGCAAAGTCAGGAGTTTATTCGACAATTGGAATTGGTAAGCAAGGGGCCTGATGGCCCATGCTTCCATTTTATGCAAGGGGGGTGATAGGACAGGAGGGGTTATGAAAGGGGCTATTGGAGTGCAATCTAAAGGGGAGCCTATTAAAGAGTACTAGCCAATCTTATCTTGGTTTGAGACCCAGAAAATAGGGGCTGTGGGCCCGGATGTAATACTCAGCCCCTCAATTGGCTAGGAGCCTTCTGAGGACTCAGGGTGCGCATTTCCCCTAATGCCTTCCTCTGACGTCTCTACTGGAGAGCTCCGGAACCCAATTGTTTTGGGCCGGGGGACTCCCGAGCCGGAGGAAATAGCTACCTGGGACACCACTGATTGCGGGTTTTGGTACCCAATTTCCCCCGGCCGCAGGTTTGACCTTTCTGACTTCATGTGGCCCACATTTTTTTGTTGGTTTTCTAATTGTTTCAGAACCAAGCAACACCAGGACAACAAGCAATCCAACTGAATTAATGTCTCCTCTGTTGTTGGAGGAGACTCCAAAGGGGAAATAGGAACTTCAGCTGGGAAGGCCAACACAAAGCGTTTGTCTACCGTGTGGGCCAAGTCCCCCAGGTTTTGGAGGGGTTTTTCCTGCACACAGGCCACCTTTTTTGATGGTCTGGGAAATACATCCCAATCCAGGGCCAAAGGTGGGCCACATAACTTTATACATGCCCTTAATTCTGCCCTGAAGTCTAACCCAAGGCTAGCTTCAAACCTCAAATATTTTTTTATAAAGATTTACCGCCATATCCTCCTGGATGTTGTCCCCAGGAGCCAAGCACAATAAAATGGTGCTCACTACAGGGGCTGCAAGCCCCTTGGTTGCTCTGTTTCCCTGCGCCTTCTCTGGTCCCTCTCCCTTGTCACTGAAGTACCTGAGCCCCCCAAAGTTTCTTTTCCTCTGCTCAAGGAAGACATCACCAATCCCTTCACTACACCAATGGTAATGGGGTTGCTGCCTGGGCCTGTGTGGGCCCCCTCCCAGCTTTCTCTCTCAATTATGAACAAGCTCACGCCGCCGTGCGCTCCCTCCTTCACATGGGCACAGTGTCTATATTTATCATTCCTGGCCTCTGCCCTGGCTATGCCTCTGAGGACCTGTACTCCTTCTTACTGGATTTTGGCCTTCCCTGCTCTAATGGAATCCATGAAACCATTGACATGCTAGTCAATCAATTTATCCAGCCTGCCTTGGTTCACCACCAGTTGGTGTTGGGGTCACAAAACCAACTCCTGTCTGCTGTGGCCGCTGCCGTCTCCAATAACCACAAGCAGAACATGGCTTATTGGGAGTGGAACTACAGTTCTTTTGCCTGAATTTCTGACAGCCAACGTGATTTGCTGGCCTCACAAAAGTACTTGGCCTTGTCATCAAACTCGTTTTGCTCCTTGCTCCCAGGGTATATTAAGAGATCAGCTATGTGAGTTAGACGGCAATCAAGCTATGTGGCGAGGGCAGATTGAAACAACTCTCTTGAAGTACTGACAAGATTTTGAGACCTTGGTTGACGAGCTCAATCAGTTCTGTGAACATATTAATTCTCAGCCTGAGTTGATTGGAGCCCACATGGACAATTGGGGCCAACAACTGCACCAACAATATGGCTTGGATAAGGCTGTTCTAGGCAATACACTACGCCAGGTTCAGAACTATGTTGATGACAAAGTAGCCTCAGTAGAAGTGATACCACCTACTCCTTCCGCCGAGACTCCATCTGCCTTTGAAGCTAAGGTCTGGGAGGCTATAGCTGAACTCAAAGCTACCACCCAACAACAGGCCTCTATTTCCAATCCTCCTCCGTTAGCCTACGCCTGACCCTCACATTGCCACCTTGACAGACCAAGTAGCTACGTTGCAAGGTGAGATTGAATACCTACGTCAACGTCTCTCTGACCCAGACAATTGTCCTCAGAATCTGATGGTGAAGGAGGGGCAGAGACTGCTGATGTTTCTGCCCATACAGATCACAGGTGCTGCCCTGGTTTGGAGGGGCAGCCCCACATCAAATGTGCCCTTGCCTTATACAGCTTGGCGGTGGTGACCAATGATGTTACTGACAGACAAGACATGTTAGAAAGAGGAGTGCAGAACCTTACCTGTGATAAGGAGTGCCTTTTGGGAGAAGCTTCAGATATGGAATTAAGAAGAAGGGAAGTATATTTTATTGGATAATACTTTAGACTTATATAGCTTGAGCTGTGGCAGAGATTTTAGTTAGATTGAACCTAGGGGTTGGCCATGTGCAGGATGGGTTCAAGTTGCTGGATACTTGGACAGTCATGTGGTATTGGTTTGTTGCCATTTCCAGCATGTCAAACAGTATATTGGAAGGGCACCAAATCAGGTGATGACTGGATATTAAGTGGGTTTGTGGTAGCCAGAATACTTATACATCCAGATACTTGACACACCTCCCCTTAAAGGGTTACTCTGGTACATCAGGAGGGGGCTTTGCCTTGACGGCTGCCGCCTGGTGTTCCTGGAGTTGTTTGCTAGTTGATACCAACTGGGTCAAGTGTTCTCCTTTGCTAAGGCGTAGGTGGGATCTGTGGTACTTCTTAGTGATGGGCTCTTTGGCGCCCTGAAACTTAACCAGGTAGGTGTTCCTGTCTGTTTGGTATTTGATTATTCTTCCTGGTCCCCTGTGTACTGAGTCTAGCTTCTTTCTATCCCCAGCCAGGACCCAGACGGGGGAGTTGATGGGGAGTGGTTCCTCTGTAGAGGTTACCTTTTGTGTTTTGAGCCTTTTTGCTTCTGCTATTTTGGCTTTGAGGTGTATGTGTTGTAGAGCTGGTGTTTGTTCCACTGTGGGAGGTTTTCCTGGGGGGATCTTTATGTATTGTTGGTTGTTGCAGGTAACTATCTCTGGTTTGTACCTGTATGTTAGTTCAAACAGTGAGTAGCCTGTCCCTTGATTGGTGCGGACCTGGGATACTAATAATGCATGTTTCATGTATAGTGGCCATTTGTCTTTGGCTTTGCCATCCATTATTTTCTCAAGGTTTCTGATAAGGCTGCTGTTTAGGCATTCCACTCTGCTGTTGGCTTGTGGCCTGTAGGGCAAGGTTGTGGAATGTTTGATGTTCTTTGCTTTTAGTTTGTTGTTTACTATGTGACCTGATAACTCTGTTGCTCCATCAGTTATGATGTAGTCTGGAGTACTGTATTCAGCTATGATTGCTTTGTTAATAAATCAATTTATTGTTTCTTCTTTTTGATCCTTTGTTGCCCAACAAATAGGCCAGCGTGTGGCGAATTCAATGGCTACAATTAGGAAACATTCTTTTTCTTAGTTTCTGGTAAGGGCCCCACTACATCCAATCCCCAAACCTTGAATGGTTTGGGGTCAGGTACTGGGTTAACTGTTGGCTGAGGAGCTTTGGTGCTGGCGTATTTTTCACACACTGTGCACTTTTTTTAGAACATTCATTATGTCTTGTTTAAGATTGGGCCACCATACTATCTCCTTTAGTGTGAGGTATAGATTGTTAGCCTTTATGTGTCCTAGTAGACAGTGATGTCTTAGGATGGTGTCAACTCTTTGTGTGAGTGGGATGTAGGGAATGTGTTTGTCTTTAATGATTCAGTATACAGTTTCATTTGATACATGGAAATATTTTCATTCCTTACAAATGTATCATGGGTTAGTTGGTGTGTGGAGGGATCTTTTCCGTTTGGTTTGTATTCAGTGTTATATAGGTTGGGCCAGTCAGGGTCCAGGTGGTCAGGATGATCCTCTCTTGGCTGACATAGCCTAGAGAGAGCATCAGCTGTGACCAGCTCTTCCCCCTTTTTGTATTGGATGTCCAGGTTAAGCTGCTAAATCAAGGACATCCATCTGGCTTGTCACTGTGCAAATGCGTTTTGAGTTTTGATATAGATTAAGGATTTATGGTCAGTTAGTACTCAGACGTTTAAATGTCCTTTCAGATAACATCTCCATTTCTTGCATGTGTGGCATATTGCTAGCAATTCCTTATCGTGTATTGAGTATCTCTGCTCAGTATTGGTTAGTTTTCTGCTTTCATAACATACTGGCAGGAAGTCTTGCTGCCCTGGCTGGCAGATGCGCAGGACTGCGCCAATGGCGGTGTCGCTGGCATATGACTCGAGCTCATAGCACCCGTTATTGTTAGGGTATTGCAAGATTGGTGCTTCAATAAAAGCTTGTTTCAATAGTTGAAAATTCTTGTTGCATTCTGGTGTCCAGATGAATTTATTTTTGGCATTACCTTTGATTAGGTCATTGATTGGTGCGGTGAGCTTTCCGCAGTCTTTGATATATTTCCTTAGGTAAGCTACCATTCCAAGAAAGAATCTAACTTGTTTAACAGAGGTGGGGCGTTGCATGTTATTCATGGCTTTAATTTTGTCTGGGTCTGCTTTGATGCCACCGTCAGAGACTATGTGGCCCAAGAACAAGAGTTCCTTTTCCATAAATTGGCAATTGCTAGGCTTTGTATAGAGTTTGTGCTTTACAAGTCAATCAAGTGTCTTGTGGACATGGTTGAGGTGTTCCTCTTTTGTTTTTGAGAATATAATGATGTTGTTGAGGTAGCATAATGTGTTTGAGAGTCTGTTTAGCGCCTGGTTCATCATGGTGACAAATGTTGCGGGGGCGTTGGTCATCCTGAAGTTCATTAATTTACATTTAAACAATCCAAATTGTGTGCAGAATGTGGTCTTTGGTATGTCTTTCTCTTTTACTTCAACTTGATTATAACCAGATGTGAGGTCAATCTTTGAGAAAACATTTTGCTCCAGAGAGCCTTCAAAAGGGTCTTCTATGAGGGGAAGGAGGTATTTATTTTTTACTGTACTTGCATTTAGTGCTCTGTAGTCAGTAACTAGGCAAAGAGATCCTTCTTTTTCTTTACAAAGAAAACCGCTGCCCCCCACAGGGATTCAGATGGGCAGATGAATCCTTAGGCTAGATTGTCCTTGATGTGGGCTTTAAGTGTTTGGGTCTCCATAGGGGAGAGTCTGTAGAGGAGTGCTGGGTTATGCATGGCTTTAAATAGGTTGATGCCATGCTTGACCTCCCACTTGGGGGTTAACTCTGTGAGTTCTTCCTTAAATATGTGGGTGTATTTGTTTATGAGTGCTACAAGCTCTAGGGATTGTATTTTTGTTGTTTGTATGCTATTAAATCTGGTGTACCTCATTATGTGGAGGGTACTGTCTTTAGTTGGATGTTCAGGGTCATCTTGATTTATGACTTGGACAAATACTGTATCTCTTAGAATCAGGTCATTTGGTTCTTTGAGAATGTTGAAATTGACTCCATTGCATTTGATGGTCATGGTTTTTGTTTCCTAACATACGCTGGGGTTCACTCAGGTGAACCAGTCCATGCCTGATACAATGTTGTAGTTTATGTTGTTCATGATGAGTCCTTTGATGGACTTTTGAATGCCTTGGAGGTCAATTCTGAAGTGAGTTGTTTTGCCTTCAAGTAGAACTTTTGACTTTTCTGCCATTTTGGCGTATTTGAAGTTGGATTTGACAACTGGTATTTTATATTTGGTTACAAATAGTTTGCTAACCATGGTGTGTTGTTCACCAGAGTCAAATAAAATTTTATGTGTATGAGATTTATAAGTGCATGGGTAGACAAGAAGTTTTGAGCAATCTTTAATTTTTATATTCATAAAAATTGAGGATTGCGGGACATGTGGGATGTGAGCAGCAAATTTTGTGCCTTGGTACAATTTCTTGTCGGTTTGGGGAGTGACAGGGGCACTTAGGTCTGTTCCACTTCCTCTTTTCCCTGTTCCTCTGTTTCTAGACCTTCAAGGTCAGAGAATGTGGGGTCAGATTCATAGCAGGTTGCTGTTTCAGCATTGTTTACTTCAGCTGTGTTCTCTTTCTTGGGATGGGAGTGGTTTGCACTCCGGCTACAATAGCCATTGTTACAATTGGAGTTGCTGTTGCTATAATCAGTGTTTTAGCGCTTGTTGCCATTAGAATTGTCTCTGCCATTTCTGTTGAAGGAGCAGTTGCAGTTGTGTGCAGTATATTCCATGTTTGCACGTTTTTCTGCGTGTTTGGCTTCTGGGCAGATGAGGGAAGTAACAGAGGGTTTCATTCTGTTGATGAATGATGCTCTAGTGTGCACGTTGTCACCTTGTGCTGCATTTTGAATCTTGTGGTGTATCTTTTCAAATTCATTGGAGTAGGCTGTGATAGTGGTCTTCTGAGGAAGATTACTGAGCTGTATTGCAATGTCTTGGAGGGATTCAGTGACACAGAAATTGTAGGTGATATTGGCTTTGAACTCTTCCCAGTTGTCAAGCTGGTCATCAGTTTGTGAGCCAACCCAGGTGGTGAACCAGTTAGCTGCAGCCTTTTAAAGGCGCTTGCTGGCTTCCTGGACCCATTTTTTGTGGGGGATGTGGCTGGCGCGGAGTTTTGCAGCTGAGTAGTTTAGCCAGTTGATGATGTTTTCTTTGTTTTAACAAAGAACTTGTCAATATGAATATACTTGGTGTTGGTAATTTTGCCTGTGATGGGAAGTTGTGTGTTTGTTTGTGGCCAGAGAGAGCGACTGTATTGAATTATCTTGGTGCACGCTTTGGGCATGACAAGTCCTTTGAATATGGTGCATCCACTAGGTATATCTTTGTCAATGTTGTGGGCACAGAAGTACGTTTTCCAGGTATCCTGGGATGTGGCCTGGTTGAGTACATAAGCAAAGGTGGGCAGGTTCTGTTAAGTCATTTTCTTTTTCATGGGAGTGATCAAAAACCGTAGCTGCTACCAGTGATAAGGAGCGCCTTTTTGTGGAAGCTTTGAATATGGAATTAAGAAGAAGAGAAGTATATTTTATTGGATAATACTTTAGACTTATATAGCTGTTGTAACTGTGCTGTTTTAGCAGAGTTACAAGGGGAAAACATTTAGAAACTAAATAATAATCTTTATTGAGAGATAGTGATTATATAGTTATAGTGAATTAGTGGATAGTAGGAACAAGATTGGTGATCACACAGTTTGGATGGTGAAGGGGGTGGCTTGATCCTGGTAATGAGTCAAGCGCCAAAAAGCGGCATCCACCTTAAGGAACCATTATCTGTTCATGTTGTTGTATTTGGTAACTTGAGTCAACTTCCTAGTCTGGCTTTGAGTACTCAGATAATCAGATTGGGGGTCACAAACCCGTTTGGTTGGAACCTTGCTGGCGGGTTGAGCCTGCAGTTTTGACACACCCCTCTGGCTGAAGGTTGGCCTCTTCTGGGGGCAGGTTGTCAGGGAGGTTGTCAGGAGCCCAAGCATCATATTGGACTAGTTGCTGTTCAGTGGCAGGTAGGGCAGGTTCTTGTTGCTTTTGCCTTGCCCTGCAAGGTCTGAGGCAATCATGGTGGAGTATTTTGTTCTGTTTGCGCTTTCCAAGTCCTTGCATGAGGTAAGTGTTATTGTTGTTTACCTTTAGGATGATTGCTGGCCCTGCTTTTTTGGGTTGTAACTTGCCTTTGTCAACGTTCATGACCCAGACTTCATCCCCAACTTCATGTCTGTTGCGGATGGGAACAAAGGTCTTCTGCAAACGCTCCTCTTCTTTCTCTGCTTGTCCTTTGTTTGCTTCTGCAACATGAGATCTGAGCGTGGGGGAACTTTGCTTGGGATTTCCAGCTTAGGTCCTGTCAATGCTTGAATGATATTTGGCTGTGTGCTGTATACCAGTTCAAACAGGCCTTTCCCGGTGGATCTGTTCACTTGGGTTCAACACACAAGTAGCGCAGTTGATAGCTGCTTATGCCAGTCCTCAGGTTTGCCGGCAGTGAGTTTGGCCAAGGCTTGCACAAGGCTGCCATTTAGCCTCTCAACTCGCCCATTGGCCTGTGGGTGGTATGGCGTTGTTACAGTGTGTTTGACCCCATTCTTTGCGGGGTATACATTGGTGCTTTTGGAGGTTAATTCTTTCCCTCCATTGGTTATCAGGAGTTCTGGCTTTCCAAACTTGCTGATTATCTCTTTGCCAATGAACCGTCGTACGTTGTTGCCAGTATGAGACTTTACTGCTTGGGCTACTGGCCAGCGTGTTGCAAAGTTGATGGCGGTGATGATGTACTTCTTATCATTGTGTTTTCCTTGCATAGGGCCAACAATGTCAAGAGCCCATACTTTGAAAGGTAGCTGTTTGCGGATGGGAAGTACTGACTTTGGCAGGGTTTTGCTCCTGGCAAACTTCTTGCATACTTCACATTGCTCCAGCACTTCTTGGACATTGAAATACAAGGTTGGCCACCAGGCCTTATGCTTGAGGAACTCATAGAGGTTTTGACTCTTAGTATGGCTGAGGTCTTGGTGTTAACGTAAAATGGTGTCCACTCTTTGGTGCATGGGGATGTAGGGAACGGTTATGCCATCAGACATTTTTCTGTTTAAGGTCCCGTACACGTCAGCAAACAGGTGCTCATTTTTGATGACTGTTTCCTTTGTTATGTCAGTTGTGCCAGGGGGAAGCCTTTGTCCTTTGTTCATAGTACTAAGAGGGGCTGGTCTGGGTTGAGCCCATTTTCTCCTCTGGAGGCACAGACATACAGGCAGGAAAGGGCATCTGCCATGGCAAGCTTGGCTCCAGGCTTATACTGGATGAGCATGTTGAATCTTTCTAAGAGTTCCATCCATTTGGCTGGTCTGCGGGATATGTTTGCTTGAGTCTTGAAGTAGATGAGTGACTTGTGGTCTGTCAAGGCAGTGAACTCCTCTTGACGCTCCAGATAACAGCGCCATTTAACTAGGCAGTGTATGATTGCCAACAGTTCCTTGTTGTGTATAGGGTAGCAGCATTTGCTGTTGGTCAACTTGAATGACTTTTAGGCCATGGGAAGGAAGTCACCAGCGTCATTCTTAATTCCTAGTACTCCTCCAATGGATGTGTCCAAGAGGTCTGTTTCCAGTTGGTATTCTCCATTGCGTTTGGGGTACTGGAGGATGGGCGCCGTTGTGAGTTTTTCCTTAAGGCGTCAGAAGCAGAGGTCGCGCTGGGGGGTCCACACAAACTTGGATTTGGCCCCATTTATGGCAGACAGTGGTGCAGTCAGCACACCACAATCAGGTATGAATTGCCGTACGTAAGCCACCATCCCTAAGAAGGTACATAGTTCTGACTTGTCCTTGGGTGGCAGCATCTTGCAGATGGCCTGGATTTTCTGGTCATTAGATTTAATGCCATCTTTTGAAACTATATGTCCCAAGAAGGATAGTTGTTTGCGGAAGAGCTGGCATTTGGAGGGCTTGGCTTGCAGCTTATGTTGCACTAGGGTGACAAAGACTGCTTCCAGATCCAAATGATGCTGTTTGACTGACAGGCTGTAAACAATGATATCGTCCAAGTAAACCAAGGCACACTTGCCAATGTGGGGGGCAAAGACTTTGTTCATGAAGGTGACAAAGGTTGACAGAGCGTTGTTCATGCCAAACTTAAGCACCACGCTCTTGTACAAGCCGTACTTGGTGCGGAAGGGTGTTTTGGGAATGTCATCCTCTTTGATGCAGATCTGGTTGTAGCCTGCTATGAGATCAATCATAGAGAAGACTGCTGCACCACCAAGGACATCAAAGAGGTTGTCAATGAGTGGCAATGGGTAACAATTCTTAATAGTGACTTTGTTTAGAGCTTGGTAGTCTGTAACTAGGTGCAGGGTGCCGTCCTTTTTAGCCACAAAGAATACTGCAGCACCAAAAGGGGACTGTGAGGGGCGGATAAGTCCTTTCTCCAAAGCTTCCTTGAGGTAAGTGCATAAGGCATTGTCCTCTTTGGGAGTGAGACAGTAGATGGGACATGCTTTAGGTACCGCTCCTTTGAGTTGGATAGAATGTTGGATGTGTTTCTTAGGCAGCAACCTGGGTAGAGTTACCTTGAAGATCTCTGGGTGTCAAGCTATAATTTTGCAATCCTGTGTTGTGGTGGTATCCTGGTGCTCCTTGAAGTGGATGATTTTGTATTGGCAGGAGTCCCAGTCAATCTTCCTGAGATTCTCCTGTTTTTCCAAAGTCTTAGTGATGCGTACAAAGACATGGTCACACAGGAGTTGATCCACAGAGTTGGGGTAGATCTGGTGGTTGACTCCTTCACGTTTGATGGTCAGTACCAAGGTTATCCAGTCTATGTGGGGATTGTTTTTTTGCAACCAGTCAAGTCACAGAACAATGTCAAACTTGGGAAAGTTGATGACAAGGCCTTAAATGGTGGAGTGTAGGCTCTCTAGCATACTGGAGAAGGGGGCAGTTTCCCGTGTCACGGCAATGTGATGTTCATCAGCTAAAACCATGTTTTTAATCTGCAAAGGATTAGCGGCTAGCTTGAACTTGTTGACAAAGATACTGTTGACCAGGGTTTGGTCTGCGCCCAAATCCAGGAGAGCAGAGCCTGTGTAACTGCAAAAGCGGAAAGGATAGGACATCAATTTATTTGGGTTTCTGGCAATGATGTATAGTACTGGGTCCTCCAAGGGTACTTGAACCATTGGGAATTGGTCCACGTCCTCTGGGCAATACTCATTGTTGGGCAAGTTGGGGGTAGTCTGGGGAGAGCTTGGCTTGCTTAATGCTCTCCCCGGGCTTTTCCCTTGTCCTGGTTGTCTTGAGTGGTTGCCACGCGGAAGTGGGTCCTGTTTGATTGTCCATTATTCCCATTCCTGTGTCTATTTGAGCCAGCAGGTTTGTGGTTTGTATTGCCATTACTGTTTCCAGGGGGTGGTATGTTAGAGTGCCCACTTGAATGTGAGTCCTTGGGTCTCTCTCTTTTCCCTGTTTGTGCCTTGTGCAGAGTGTTGGAAGTTTGTTCTGCCTTCTCGGCTTTGCGGTATAGGCTTTGCAAGTTGGTCACTTGGTCCAAATTCACGTGTCTCATTACATGTGACTTAAGGGCGTTGTAATACATGAGAGGAGTGGCTGGGTTGTCAAAGACCATATCAGCAGGTGCACATAGACAAAGTTCTTTGTAAGCGCGGGTGAGTTCTTTTACGGTGCCAGTCTGAGTCATGTTTTTCACTTGGCAGATGATCATGAGCGCGGTGTCTTTCAGCACAAATCTTGCCAAGAAGTCCTGCTTGAAAGTGTCCCAGTTTTTTTCGGTGTGCTCCTCATGCCACTTGTTGCACCAGGTATCAGTGTCATGTGTAAGTTGGATGGAGATCTCCACAATCCAGAATTTCTGGGGGCATTCCATCTGAGTTAGCTTGCTTTGAGCAGGTTGGATCCATGCTGCGTGTTGTTGTTATTGGCTCCTGCAAAAGGTTCCAAGGCGGCGCTCCAAAGTCTCTGGGATACATAGGCTGGTATGGCATTCTTTTCAGTTGGTTGCAGCATGGATGCGGGAGCCTGAAAGAAACCTTGTGCAGACATGGCATTGAAGACAGGCAGTGGGATCACCGTATTCTGGTACAGGACAAAGTCATTGGGTATTGCGGTACCAGGAGTGTACGGGGTCCAGTTGGGTGGAAGGCCAGACATGATTATATTGAGTATTTGTTGGCTGCGGCGTGTGCGGGCAACAGGCAAAATTTTTTCAAGATAAGGTAGGATGGGAAACCTACCTGTGCTACCAATGTTGTAACTGTGCTGTTTTAGCAGAGTTACAAGGGGAAAATATTTAGAAACCAGATAATAATTTTTATTGAGAGATAGTGATTATATAGTTATAGTAAATCAGTGGATAGTAGGAACAAGATTGATGATCACACAGTTTGGATGGTGAAGGGGGTGGCTTAATCCTGGTAATGAGTCAAGCGCCAAAAAGCGGCATCCACCGTAAGGAACCATTATCTGTTCATGTTGTTGTATTTGGTAACTCAAGTCAACTTACTAGTCTGGCTTCAAGTACTCAGATAATTGGATTGCAGGTCACAAACCCGTTCGGTTGGAACCTTGCTGGCGGGTCAAGCCTGAAGTTTTGACATAGCTTTAGTTGTGGCATAGATTTTAGTTAGATTAAACCTAGGGGTTGGTCATGTGCAGGATGGTTTTGAGTTGCTGGATACTTGGACAGTCATGTGATATTGGTTTGTTGCCATTTCTGGCATGTTAACCGGTATTATCAGGGATCCACTCATTGGGAAGTCTCTCTCCAATTAAATAAAGGAGAGCTCCCAAGTTGAATTTGACTAGAGTGGACCCTACTGGAATCCCTATCATTAACAGGTGTAGGAGGTGACCAAATAATCAGAATCTCCCCAGGAAGGGAGTGAAGTGGTTTAGAAGGTAATAGACGCTGGTGTATCCCAAGACTAACTAGGGGGCCTTGGGGTGGATAATAGGTGGGATTTGTGCTGTTTCTACGTAAGTAGCATGGCAGCAACATGGTCTGAAGTGATACCAAATTGAGTGTTCTGATTTGTTGTTAGGAGTTGGTTTGGGGGTTTCAAAGTTCACATTGGCTTGACCATAACTGATTAACACACAAAAAGTCCATACAAGGAAGATGAACTTCATGCTGTTGAAGGGGGAACATTAGTATCAGGGCCCAGAGTGCCCTGGACAGTCAGCTGGCCTCTCTAGAGGTGATTAAACATGCAGCATGGAAACCCTCACAAAGCACTTCCCAGGGCAAAATACCCCCTTTCAACTAACAAATGGCCCAGGATTTGAGAGGCACACAATCCTCAAATCCCTGTGTCAGGATTCTTTCCCTGACTACATTATTATTATTGGAATCAGGGCCTTAAATTCATTTACAAACAACACCAGAACAATATTTGTAAATCCAGGGTATTTATACAAATGGAGATTCACGTGAATCAAACTCAGAACCATAAAGAAGGGTTTTGCGTTAATAAGGAATCAACAATTTGACTTAGTTTACCTAATTATGTTGAATTCATTCATTCAACTTTTGCTCTGGCTTTTGAATTGAATTTCAAAAAGGTTATTAACATAATCAACCACGTCACTTACCTCTTGCAATCTGATTGGCTGCAGCTGTTGTCCTTGCCGCTCTGGAATTGATTCAACCTATATGTGATCCAAGCTCTGTACTTAGTTTTAAGCGCTTAGGTTAACACAACCGCTTAATTATCTTCATTGGTATGACTATCACTGGTTCCTCTATCTTAATTTTATAACAAATTCATATTATTAAGTCCCAATTTACCTATATTTGAGAAAAAGCATTAATTTGATCTCAGATCAATGAAAATCCCTTTTATTCTCAAAAAGCCACTCAAATGTGTCAGCCTTCATTGTGAGGGTATTTAAGTGAGCTATTCTTATCATTTCTCTTTGTTCCAACAATAAAGACTATCATATTTCTCATATTTCTATATTTTCTGACAAAACTCCATTTTCTGAAGCCATGAAAGGGATTCTATTCCTATCCTGGTTTCTAGTGTATTTCTTGCCAGTGGTTTTGGCTTTGGAAATTCCAACTCCTACAACTGACTGGTACAACTCTCCTCCTGCTGAACCAACCCTTGTTAGACATTACGCTTCCTCTTACCTCTTAGTGTATTTGGTGGGTTACTATCTACTTGGTCAATTCAGCTCCATGTTCGGAAGATTTGCCTACCTAAGACATCTAGGACATCTTGCAATGGTCACAATTCTTATTGGCTTGGAAATTGCAGGTTTGAATGTGGGGGCCTTGGCCCATCATCTAGGGAGCTTATTCCCTGTCAAGTGGGTCCCTGACACCCTGGCATTGAGCCTGTTAACAAATCTGGGCCATTTACCTATCAGGAAATGGCACATTGGGAGCGTGACCGTTTGATTGCGCAATCAAGCAATCAATTCATTGTGGGAGCTAAAAATAACTGTAGCAACTTGCCATGCTGCAAAATTCAAAGGGTTCATGTTATAGCAGCCAATGAGAGCTCACCCTCTTGGCCAAGCATGCAGATTCCAGGTAAAATTGCAAATCCACCTCCAAATGATGCCATCAGTTCTCTGGTGGCACAAAAGGCCATAAAATCATCAGTAAGTCTAAGTAGTGAGGGGGAGAAGCCCTCCTCACTGTTGACATCTTAATAAAGCAAGTTTATGCCTAGAAATTATTATCTTATTACAGTAATTGTCTATTTTTGCTCAAATTTAATTATTTTCTTTGAATCTATTTGTGAATCCACCACAATATACAAACTAGCCTATCCACATTCACCTGGTTATATTCCTGCTGCCCTTGTTGAACCACCCCACGCCCTTGATCTGGAGTATTTTCATCCACACCATTTGGATCTGCTGCTAACCATGAAGGAGATTCCAACAGCACCTCCTCTCCCAAATGCACCGCCCACTCAGGACTTCAGCAAGCTAGGTTTTGTCTACATCACTGTATTGGGGCTGGCCGACCAAGTCGTGCCCCATACTGGGAGTTGGCGCCCCCTAGCCACTGCTCTAAACTACCTGGTATGCATAGCGCCTATTGTGTACATGGCCTTCCAGGCCCAGCCTGCCTCCCCTGTGGGAGTCCAGCTGGACTCTGATATGGGCTGTGACAGTATGTCAACCATATCTAAACTAGTAACCCTGGGTCCCTATTCTTCTTTGATTATAGGGGCATCTTGTATGCTTTTATTTATGACTTCAGCTTACTACATAAGACAGTACTTGACCAAGAAACAAGAAACAAACAAATGCCAAGAAGAAATTGTTGCCAAGCCATCCCAGGTCCAGACTGTGACCATCTCTACCTCAAACCAGAATACCGCTACCCCCACGGCTTTTCCTGACCTGCCCAAAATGGACTTGGCTGGCTTCAGAAAAGGAATGATTATGATAAATGCCTTGTTCCGCGCCCATCCCAAGAGCTTCAGAGACAACACCCAGAAGGTTATGATGGTGGCCGCCCAACTGAAGGATGATGTCAGAGAAACCTTCTTGACCAGCCTTGAGGAAGACCCAGACCTCATACTCTCCTACAACCAATTCCTGGAGAGAATGAACTCTGCAACTACCCCTGCTGGGGCCAAGACCCAAGCCTACATGGGGCTCATCCGCCTGACCCAAGGAAGAGACAACCTGGAGAACTACATACAAAGATTCCTACGCCTAGCAGATACAGCCAAGATTCCTGACACCATATCAGGTTTGCATTTCAGAAATGGTCTGAACCTGCACCATGCCAGCCTGATGAGACACCACTGATGCAACCTACCAAAAGAAGAGCTCCTGGCAATTGCCAGAGGCATGGACTTCAGCCAACCACAGGGATACCACCCTGGCCAACCCCGTAACAATCAAACCCCTGGTACAAGTAGGCCCTGCTTGAACATGACCCCTGAAGAGTACCAACACCACGTCAGAAGTGGACTATGCTTCTATTGCCACCAGAGTGGCCACTTATCCAAGGACTGTACTAGCCACTCCAATGGAACCCAAGGAGCAACCATCTCAGCAATAAACAGCACTTCCCAATCTTACCCTATCATTGACACTACTTTATGTTATAATGACCATGAGGTGAACACGGTAGCTCTCCTAGACAGTGGGGCAACCCTCAACTACATGGAACATAGCCTAGCTGAGAAACTTGGTGTACCAATCCAGGGAAACTCCCAACTGGTAACCTTGGGTAACAAGACAACAGACTTGTCACACAAATGTGAAGAGTTTGCTCCTTGAAGTTAAACAAGAAGCTGCTCCCCACCAGATTCCACGTTATGGAGAAGCTTCCCAAACCTGTAGTATTAGGGTTTGAATGGTGGGTTGACCACCAATTGAACTTGGTCTATAAGAACCATCAAGTGACTGTCACTCATGAGAGCCAAACCTTAGAGGTCCCCTGCCTGAACCCCTGGCAGACCCCTGAGTTAAACAGCATCACCATGGAATCCTGCAAGGCTGAGATCCCAAAATGTTTGAAATCTTGGGAGTCAGTCTTCTCAGAAGAAGAAGCCACCGCCTTGCCAAAACACAGTCAGTTTGACCACACCATTGACCTCCTCCCTGGAACCCATCCTAAGCATGGACCTGTCTATAGTTGTAACATGAAGGAACAAGCCACCTTAAGGGAGTACTTGGACAAGATGCTGAAGAAGGGATATATACATGTCTCCAAATCTCCTTGTTTGTCCCCTTAATTGTTTGTTAAAAAGAAGGGTGGTGACTTACGTCCTTGTGTCAATTACAAGGACCTAAACAGCATCACTGTGAAAAACAGATACCCTGTACCCAATGCTGAAGACCTCTCAGACCAGATTTTAGGAGCCAGCGTCTTCTCAAAGATTGATTTAAGGGATGTCTTTAACCAGATCCAGATCAGGCCTGACGGCAAATGGAAAACTGCCTTCAATACTAGGCAAGGTCTTTTTGAATACTTGGTTATGCTGTTTGGGCTGTGTAACGCGCCCAGTACCTTTCAAACTATGGTGGACGTGGTCTTGGGAGGACTCAAGGACCAGTGTTGCATAGCCTACTTAGATGACATCCTCATTTACAGTTGCACACCTGAGGAACATGTTGAACACCTTCAAGCTGTCTTATAACGCTTCAAAGAACACAGACTCTTTGTTAAACTCCAGAAATGTGAGTTTTTCCAAGAGGAAGTAGAGTTCCTGGGGTACAATGTACTGAAAGGAGGTTTTGCAATGATACCTGATAAAATAGAGGCCGTGACGTCATGGCCTGAACCTAAGAACCACAAGGAGGTCAGAAGTTTCCTGGGCTTGGCAAACTTCTGCCGGGAATTTCTCCAAAATTTTTCTTTGATCTGCTTGCCCTTGACCCGCCTCGCCTCTGAGAAGAACCCCTTTGTGTGGGATGATACTGCCAAGTCAGCCTTTGAGTTGCTAAAGAACACCTTTGTTTCTGCCCCCGTCTTGGCAATGCTGGTTTACAATAAGCCCTTCATTGTGGAAATAGACGCCTCTGACTTTGCATTGGGGGGTGTTGCTTCAGGAGGGGCATGATAGTAAGCTGCACCCTGTAGCTTACTACTCAAGGAAGTTAACTCTGCCTGAGTTGAACTACCCCATCTACAATAAAGAGATGCTTGCTATCATCCAGTCCTTAAAACATTGGAGAAGATACTTGTGTGATGCCAGCCACCCAGTGAGAATCATGACCAATCACAAGAACCTGAATACTTCTTCAAACCACGACAACTGAACCAGTGACAAGCTAGATGGGCCTTATTCCTAGCAGATTACAACTTATCCATCAGCTACAAATCTGGCAAGATCATCATTGTGCCAGATGCCTTAAGCCAAAGAGTTGACCTTTTTCCTAGTGCCAAAGAGATTGACAAATTCAACACTAAATCTTTGCTGTCCCCAAACATAATTGAGCCAATGCTCCTATTCCTGGGACTAGCCAGTAGAAGAGAAGAAATCCAACAAGCTCAGACGGTAGACCAGCACTGCATCTCCATCACGGAGGACTTAAAGAAAGATATCAACAGTTGATACTACCAAAATGATTACTCTCTACATGGTAACACCCTGCAGCTACACAGACACACCTATGTACCAGAAGGCCCACTGCGCTTAGAGATACTGAAGAAATACCACAACTCCCCCATGCCAGGACACCCCGGGCGTACCAAGATTCTCAAAGGGATGCAGAGAGCCTACATTTGGCCCAGGATGAAGCCAAAAATTGAAGGATACCTCAGTGGTTGTGAGACATGCAGACGCATCAAGCCTAAGCAAGGCAAGCCAGAAGGATTACTACAACCCCTCCAGATTGCAGAAGGCCCTTGGAAGTCAGTTTCCATGGACTACATTGTGGAGCTACCCAATTCAAAAGGATTCAACGCCATCCTTGTAATTGTCAATTGTTTCATCAAGATGGCTCACTTCATTCCAACAACAACCAAAGTAATAGCAAAGGAAACCACCGCCCTATTCCAGAACCAAGTATTCATGAACCATGGACTTCCACAAGAAGTGGTCTTAGACAGAGGCCCACAATTCACCTCTAAGTTTTGGGCCCAAATCCTAAGAGACTTGGGAATAAAAAGATTGCTGTCTACTGCATATCACCCCCAGAGCAACGGACAACCCAAGAGAGTAAACCAGGTCCTTGAACAGTACTTACAATGCTACGTTAACTCAGAACAGAATGATTGGGTAAACCACCTACCAATGGCCCAGTTTGCATATAACAACCAAGACCACAGCTCCACTGGTATGTCCCCCTTCAAAGCCAACTACAGATTCAACCCCACATGGGATGCCCCCCACAGAGGAAGCCGACAATCCTGAAGGACAAGACTGGGTTAGCAACATCCACACATGCCAAGAAGAATGCACCAAGAACCTGAGAAGAGCAGTACAAGTATAAAAAGATTTTGCCTACAAGAAACAAAGCCCTGGTCCCCCAATTAAAGTAGGAGACCTTGTGTATCTCAGCGCTAAGAACATCAAGACTACTGCCCCTTGCACTAGCTTGAGCCCCCGTCAAACAGGTCCTTACAAAGTCTTACAACATATTGGCACCGTAGCATACCGACTAGAACTCCCCCCCCCCAGATGGAAGATTCACAATGTATTCCACCGCTCCCTGCTGTCAAAAAAGAAAGGACCCTCTCTCCTGCACCAGATAGTGAGAAAATCTCCCCCACCCATCAAAATAGGAAGCTTCGCAGAACACGAGGTCAAAGCCATCCTGGGACACAAACTCTGATACCAAAAACCTCACTTCCTGGTCAAATGGAAAGGATATCCCCACAAAGAGAATACTTGGGAACCTGAGTCCAACCTGGAGAATGCTGCCATCCTACTAAATGAATATAATTCTTGGAGTAAAGAGTTGTGCTCTGCAAGCTCAACTATGGTAGGGGATGATGTCAGGGCCCAGAGTGCCCTGGACAGTCAGCTGGCCTCTCTAGAGGTGATTAAACATGCAGCATGGAAACCCTCACAAAGCACTTCCCAGGGCAAAATACCCCCCTTTAAACTAACAAATGGCCCGGGATTCAAGAGGCACACAATCCTTGAATCCCTGGCATTGAGCCTGTTAACAAATCTGGGCCATCTACCTATTGGGAAATGGCACATCAGGAGCGCAACCGTTTAATTGCGCAATTGGGCAATCAATTCATTGTGGGAGCTAAAAATAACTGTAGCAACTTGCCATGCTGCAAAATTCAAAGGGTTCATGTTATAGCAGCCAATGAGAGCTCACCCTCTTGGCCAAGCATGCAGATTCCAGGTAAAATTGCAAATCCACCTCCAAATGATGCCATCAGTTCTCTGGTGGCACAAAAGGCCATAAAATCATCAGTAAGTCTAAGTAGTGAGGGGGAGAAGCCCTCCTCACTGTTGACATCTTAATAAAGCAAGTTTATGCCTAGAAATTATTATCTTATTGCAGGAATTGTCTATTTTTGCTCAAATTTAATTATTTTCTTTGCCTCTATTTGTGAATCCACCACAATATACAAACTAGCCTATCCACATTCACCTGGTTATACTCCTGCTGCCCTTGTTGAACCACCCCGCGCCCTTGATCTGGAGTATTTTCATCCACACCATTTGGATCTGCTGCCAACCATGAAGGAGATTCCAACAGCACCTCCTCTCCCAAATGTGCTGCCCACTCAGGACTTCAGCAAGCTAGGTTTTGTCTACATCACCGTATTGGGGCTGGCCAACCAAGTCGTGCCCCATACTGGGAGTTGGCTCCCCCTAGCTACTGCCCTTAACTACCTGGTTTGGATAGCGCCTATTGTGTACATGGCCTTTCAGGCCCGGCTTGCCTCCCCTGTGGGAGTCCAGCTGGACTCTGATATGGGCCGTGACAATTAGAATCTACTAATCAAGTGTTTAGAGGTTGTAAATATAGATTTATTGGTTTGATAGGAATAAGAAAATTGTTGGAACAATTTGGAAGGGAAGGATTTGCCAGTTTAAATACTGAGCTCAAGTGATGAAGGGAACATAGTGGTTACCAGGTGATCCTGCAAGAGTGATTTGAGAAATATTGCCTTGCAGAACTGCAGCAGGCTGCAGCCTGCAATGCAAGAAGAGGCAGGTTGGGGTATTGCATTGCAGCATTGTACTTCACTATAGTTAGTGATGATTTCTGGGGTTGGATGTGATGTACTTCTCTGGCTTGGTTGGTCTGCTTCTTTGATTGGCCTCCTAGGTCACTGAATATCTGATTTGGATGGTTTTTGCATTTAATTTTAACTTGATTGGCTGTTTTGTATTTATTAGAGCCAATTTTATATGCTGAATTGATATTCCTGTTGTTTTGGTCATTGTCTGAAGACTTAGAATCCAAAATTGAAGTAGAATTTATATATTGGTTTATGTTTTTATGCTTGCTTTTGTTTTCACATTTGTTATTGATTAAAACACATTCATTTATCAATTTCAAATGTGTTTCCAAAAAAATTGAATTAATTGTTCCGTTATTGTTGTTGGTTTATAAATTTGCATTTAAAAATTCTATTTATGGTTTCTTAATTGTGCCCAGAGTCCTCAAGTTTGGTTTGTTGTTTGTTTAAGGGATGTAATCTCTTACGCTAGCCTCCCCTAAGGCCCCATCTCCTCCTCTTGCTTGATGGTAACGGTCTACTAGGTCCCGGCAGTTGGTCAAATTGTCAATGGGTTCCCAGCTGTTTGATTCCATACCATAACCTACCCATTTGATCAGGTAATGGGGTTGGTTAAAAATAATCTTATCATCTATGATCTCTTCCGCCTCCCATTCAGGGAGATGGTTCATTACCAGAGGTGGGGATTCCATTTTGCCTGAGAGAGATCCTCTGGTGATCTGTGGTAGCGGCTGAGAAGGCTGACATGGAAGACGTCATGGGCTGTGGATCCTTCTGGCAGGCAGACTTGATAGGACAGGGGGAAATATTTTATATTACTTCCAAGGGGCCTATCTTATTGGGTCCTAACTTTTGACATGGCCATTTGATGTGTAGGTTGCGAGCATCTAGGAACACTAGGGATCTGGGGGAGTATTCATCAGGCTCTCTGTGATGTCTGTCAGCAAACTTCTTATATGACTGAATGGATTTATTTAGTGTTTCCTTAAGTTTGGCTTGAATCATGGAGAGGACATTTAGGTGCTTGTTGACCTGTGGAACTATGGTTGTCTCTGCCTGAGAAGGTATTTCTTCAGGGTCATATCCATAGTTTGCCTTAAAGGGAGAATACCAATGTATATGTGATGGCTGGTGTTATAGACTAGTTGAGCTACTGGCAGGAGCTCAGACCAGTTATTCTGTTGGGCATTGATGTAGTTTAGTAAATAAGCTTCCAATACCTGATTAAACTTTCAGTCTGTCTGTCAGTCTGGGGATGGAATGAGGTGGAGAGGTTTGTTTTAACTCCCAATCTCTTCATCAAGCTAGACCAAAACTTGGAGGTGAACTGGGTTCCTTGGTCAGAGACAATGTTGTTTGGAATTCCATGGTAGGCAAACACATTCTTGAGGAGCATCTGGGTGGTCTCTTCTGCGGAGGTGGTGGAGAAGGGGATGAAGATCCCATACTTGGTCAGTTGATCTACCACCACTAGGATTCTAGTATTACTCTGACTCTTGGGTAGTTTAACAATGAAGTCCATTGAGATGGAAGACCATGGTTGGGGAGGGATTGGTAAGGGTTGCAGGAAGCCTTGAGGCTTTTGGTGTGAGGTTTTGTTTTGACAGCACTCAAGGCACTTGCTTATGTAGCTTCCCACTGACTTCTTCATTGAGGGCCACCAGTATTGTTGGGAAATTCTTTTGAGGGTCTTGGTAATACCCCCATGGCCTGATAGAGGAGTGTCATGGAAGGCTTGAATAATACCGTTTCTAAGAGGTCCTTGGGGGACTTACATGAAGTTGTCATGGTACCAGATGTTGTTTCTTATTTCTAGGTCTGTGGTGCTATTTGGAGGGTTCAATAGTTGTTCCTCTTGGATCTCCTTATCCAAGTTGGTGTACAAGGAAGAAGTAGCAATGAGGTTCAGGAATCAAGAGGGTTCCAGCACTTGTTGGATGTTGTGTGTGTGGTAGGAGGTGTTGGGGTTGTCAAGGTCTTCTCTGCGGCTAATGGCGTCAGGGACAACATTCTTCTTACCTGGGGTGTATTCAATTTGAAAGTTGTATGTCATTAGGTCAATAGCCCAATGGGCCAAGCGGGGATAAACCTTGCATTTTTTTGTAATTATAGGAGGTTTTTATGGTCTGTGTGAATATGAACTGGGTATTTACTTCCCTGTAGTTATCTTCTCCAGTGGTCCAAGGTGCGTACTATGGCATATAATTCCTTTTTTTAGACATGGTAATTGTGCTCCCTGTCCAGGAGCTTGTAGGAGTAGAATGCAACAGGGTGAAGTTCTCCATCCTCCACAAGCTGGAGCAACACCACTCCCAGCGCAAAGTCCAAGGCATATGTGTCCAAAAAAATTGACGCTCTGGGTCTGGGCACAGAAGAACAGGGGCAGAAGAGAAGACATGTTTCAAGGCATCAAAGGCTGACTGAGCTTCAGGATTCCATGAGAAGGGGACTTTGTCTGAGGTGAGCTGTGTGAGAGGTAAGACAATGGCTGGGAAATCCTTGATGAACTTGCAACATAAATTTGCTAGCCCCAGGAACCCACAGAGCTTGGAGCGGGAGGTAGGGACTGGCCAATCTTCCACAACTTGGACCTTGGATGGGGCAACAGCAAAGCCTCCTTCTAAGATATTTTAGCCCAGGAACTCAATTTCCTTCTTGTAGAATTTGCATTTTTCCAGCTTACAGAGCAGGCGAGCTTTAATTAAGGCCTGAATAACTTCTCTAAGATGGGTAAGGTGAGAGTCATGGTCCTTAGAGTAGATGAGGATATCATCAAAGTATACTACCACACAGGTGTCCAGAAAAGGGAAAAAGACTTCATTCATGAGCCCCTGGAAGGCTGCCAGGGCGTTACTTAGGCTGAAAGGCATAACCAGGTTTTCATATAGTCCAAAAAGGGTTCTCACAGTAGTCTTCCATTATTGGCCTTCAGCTATGCAAATTTGATGGTAGGTGTTGCAAAGGTCAAGTTTAGAGAAGACTTTTGCTCCCATTAGTCAATCAGTGAGGGTCTCAGCAGAGGGAATAGGGTTTTGATTTTTGATTGTGATGCTGTTGAGGTTTGAGTAGTCCACCACAGGTCTTAGGGATTCATCTGATTTACCAACAAAGAACATAGGAGAAGAGCAGGGGGAGTTTGAGCAACACATGAATCCCTTTGCTACATTTTCATCTAGGTACATTTTCATGGCTAGACTCTGGGCGCAGTTGACTGTGTAAAGCTTACACCAGGTGGGTACTGATCCTGGTACTAAACTGATATGTAAGTCCAACTCTCTGCAACTGGGTAGCTGGGAGCAGGAGGATTCACTAAAGGCTTCTTCCAGGTATCAAAGCTCTGGAGGGATCTGGGCTTGGGATATTTCCTTCAAGGCGGCAAGAACATTGATGGTGTCTTCTGGTGTCAAGACCCCTTCATGCCCAGTTTGGTCAAAGGGGATAGAAGAAGTAACCCCTTCTTTCTGAGTGGAGAGTTTCATTGAGTCCAGATTTAGTACGGCCCTGGCAGTCTTGGCCCAAGGGAAACCCAGAATCAGTGGGAAGGCCAAATTCAATAAGGAGGACACCATGATGTTGAATTGGTTATTCCCTACCTTGACTCCTAGGTTCCCCTCAATTCTGGTTACTTTGGTGCGTGACTTATTGGCTAGGATCACCCAAGAAGAAGGTCCCTCCTGGGGTCCCAATTGTTGGGCCAAGGAGCTACTTATGAAGTTCTCCATGGCACCTGTGTCCAATAGGGCCTTCACTTCCTGAGAGGTTTTAGAAGAGCCTAGCTTGACTGGTAATAGGGCATAAGATTGAGAGGGTTCTTTATTTGAAGAACTAGCTAGAAGAGCAGTAGGAGATTGTACCTTGGCCAAGGCTTGGCAGTCCTTGGATGAGTGTCCCACTTTCCCACAATACATACAGAGTCCAAGTTGCATTCAGCATTGTTTCTCCTCTGTTGAGAGTTAGTATCCCCCACCCTCCTTGGGGATCAGTCCTTTGGGCATCTCCCACTGGACCTTTGAGGGGGGATTTCTGTTTTCCTTAATAACAACTGTGGAGGAGGGAACAGGATTCTGAGGCTTGGCCCAGGATGGGAGCTGCTTCATCTTGGCGGACTACTTGATCACTTCCTTGACCATGGCGTCAAAGTTGGTTGGCAACTCATGATAGGCGAGGAAATTCTTTAGTTCAAAAGAGAGTTTTTTACAGAACAGGTAGCAGGCTTCATTGTTGCTCATCCCAATGGCATTCTTGAGGCAAGTAAACTCTACAGCATAATCTTGGGCTGACATTCTTTCTTGGTAGAGGGCAGAGATTTGGTCTCTTAACTGGTCAGGGTTTGGAGCAGGGGATACTGTAGCTAGGAGGGCATCACAGAACTGGTCATAGTTGTTGAGGAGTTCCTCTCCTTGGAGGGTTGCCTTGGTGTACCAAAGTTGAGACTTACCAGTAAGCTTTTCTGTCACATAATGTACTTTCTGTGCATCAGTGGTGACTTTTTACGGTGAGGTTTCAAACAAAGACTTGGAGAAGGCCAGGAGCATCAGGATCTCATTTGCTTCATTATCTCCTAGGGCAACGGCAGATAGTGTGTTCAGGACCACTGTTTGGACCTGGTTGCTGGTTCTGGAGACAATTGGTTCTGAGAAAGCTGGTTTTTGAAAAAGGGACAGAATCTTTTATATGGTGAAGCTTATGGTGAAGATAACAATTACAAGGTCAAGGCATTTGATGAGGGCAATGTAGAAGATAAATTTGTAGGTAAAATGTCAATCTGAATCACCCATAGGGTGGTTCAGTAGGATCTCCAACAAACTGTCAGGGATTCACTCATTGGGAAGTCTCTCTCCAATTGAATGAAGGAGGGCTCCCAAGTTGAATTTGACTAGATGGACCCTACTGGAATCCCTATCATTAACAGGTGTATGAGGTGGCCAAATAAGCAGAATCTCCCCAGGAAGGGAGTGAAGTGGTTTAGAAGGTAATAGACGCTGGTGTATCCCAAGACTAACTAGGGGGCCTTGGGGTGGATAATAGGTGGGAATTATGCTGTTTCTATGTAAGGGGCATGGCAGCAACGTGGTCTGAAGTGATACCAAATTGAGTGTTCTGATTTGTTGATAGGAGTTGGTTTGGGGATTTCACAGTTCACATTGGCTTGCCCATAACTGATTAACACACAAAAAGTCCATACAAGGAAGATGAACTTCATGCTGTTGAAGGGGGAACCTTAGAATCTACTAATCAAGTGTTTAGAGGTTGAAAATATAGATTTATTGGTTTGATAGGAATAAGAAAATTATTGAAGCAATTTGGAAGGGAAGAATTTGCCAGTTTAAATACTGAGCTCAAGTGATGAAGGGAACATAGTGGTTACCAGGTGATACTGCAAGAGTTATTTGAGAAATATTGCCTTGCAGAACTGCAGCAGGCTGCAGCCTGCAATGCAAGAAGAGGCAGGTTGGGGCATTGTATTGCAGTATTGTACTTCACTATGATTGGGGATGATTTCTGGGGTTGTATGTGATGTACTTCTCTGGCTTGGTTGGTCTGCTGTCTTTGATTGGCCTCCTAGGTCCCTGAAAATCTGATTTGGATGGTTTTTGCATTTAATTTTAACTTGATTGGCTGTTTTGTATTTATTGGAGCCAATTTTATATGCTGAATTGATATTCCTGCTGTTGTGATCATTGTCTGAAGCCTTAGAATCTGAAATTGAAGTAGAACTTATATATTGGTTTATGTTTTTACGCTTGCTTTTGTTTTCACATTTGTTATTGATTAAAACACATTCATTTATCAATTTCAAATGTGTTTTTGAAACAATTGAATTAATTGTTCTGTTGTTGTTGTTGGTTTCTAAATTTGCATTTAAAAATTCTATTTCTGGTTTCTGAATTGTGCCCAGAGTCCTCAAGTTTGGTTTGTTGTTTGTGTAAGAGATGGAATCCCTTACAGGTATATTGGAAGGGCACCAAATTGGGCAATGACTGGATGTTAAGTGGGTTGGCAGTAGCCAGAATACTTGTACATCCAGATCCTTGACACTTGCCAAAAACAGAATAAAACATATCATTACCAGACCGTACCACCCACAAGCAAATGGACGAGTAGAACAACTAAACAGCTCACTAGTGGAAGCCCTCAGTAAGTTATCTACTAACAATCCAAAAGCCTGGGTTGACATGCTGCCAACAGCACTCATGGTATGCAGAACTTGAGTCAATTGTAATACAGGCAAAAGCCCGTACAAACTTGTCTATGGGCAGAAGCCCGCCCTTGTTAGTACTACCGCAGGACCACAGTTACCTATACCCAAAAAGATACCAGACAACATTGACCCCAATGTACACTGTGCCAGAAAAGACCAAGAAGATATGGAGCAGAAAAGGATCAAAAGAGAGGCAGTCCCTTTGCAACTTAAAGATTACAGGTTGGGGACAAAATCTGGGTTGTCAATCATGACCAGTATAAGTTGGATCCAGGGTTGTGCAGACCAGGTATTGTCATGGAAGTTAAACTTAACAACACCTACCTTGTCAAAGGAATTGGCACAAAAACTGAACTAAAATGTATGCACCATGACTGACTCTGCCTATGCAAGGCAAGAACAGCCCAACACAACTCCAGACTCCCTGTCCCCAATGCCAAACTGGATCAGTACCAAGCACATATCTTGACACTCTCAAAAAGATTCCTAAGGCCCCGCCTTCCAGCACCCCAGGAGGAGATGTCGCAACATCTTTGATTATTCCCTCTTGGGGAATTAACACCCCAAGTAGTTCACTGAATGAGTCACCAAATGGCTCACCAACTAATCATTAAGTCAGTGGTACCACTATCATTTGACTATCTATTACAGGGAGCAAACAATCCAGATCCTAAAAGGAAAACAACTTGTATAAGCCTTGTGACTTAAGAGGAACATTACTCAGATAAGCCCCATGACCTTCATGACGTACATGGACAGTATGTGGCTTTCCATGATACTATATATTAGCCTATATTCATATCCAATAAAGTATTATTCTCTTCTTAATTTCCCCTTTATCTTGTTTATTATACTTCATAAGAAGTATATACTTGACACCTCCAAAATTTCTGTAATACCAAATTACAGATATGTGATATTTAAGAAATATTAAGGTAAGTGTTATTGAGATGATATTGGGGTTATATAGTGGTTTTGGAATTATACTCAAAATCGGATATTTGATGCATCATCAAAGTTGGAATCACAGTGATTGCCCTTATTTCTAGCAAAAAAGTTGATTTTGTTTTGGACTGAACTGATTTTTGTTGCGTTAGTATATTTTCGGTTATCTCAACAGAGGTAAAACTACTGTAAGATTTAAAAATATAGGATTTGAGAAATAAGTGAATTTTTTTAATTTATCTTGGGTTTCTTTCAAGGCTGAAATTGAAATGTTTAATTCTGGATATAAAACTTTTTAATAACGTTTATTTCAGAGAGTGCTTTAGGTAAAATGTTTTCATTTTTATAAGTGTGGATGAGAGTCTCGATTCGTCGTAACCAGGGCATAAATTCTTATTGAAAGTTTCTAGTCTTTAACTCCCTCAAACCTTATCACAAGTTCAGTAGTTTAGGAAAGAATTGTATTTTCATTTAAGACTTTAGCTAAAAAGCTTAAGTATTTCATATGTTAAATACTATCTTACATAACCTAGAGTCTTGATAATAACTATGAGTTCTGATTTCCTAAAAGTCAGTTAAAATTAAGACGTGAAAATGGCAGGATCTTCAACAGGAGTACATAAGATGTAGGTGTGTATTAGGTTTGACTTGATCCACGATTTTCGATTTGTAATGTGATGGTATCCTGTTAGAATATTTCATATTTGTGTTGTGGTAATAAAATAATATTCGTTTGATTGGTGCAAATTCAAAGGTTTCTGGGGTTCGAAATATTAAATTGAGGATGCTGTAATGTAACGGATCGACACAATAATAATTCAGGTGGGTTACACAAGAAACTCCTGGTTTTCGGGCAAGTTCCTTAGGTCGAAAATTCTAAGGTCGAAAGTGAAGAAATCGAAAATTAGACTCCCAAAAAGTGCAAAAATCAATTTTCCATAAGTTGACTTTGAAGCCAAAAACATACAGTTTTTAATATAAGAATATAAACTTTAAAAAATAACTAGACTAAAGAGACCCTAAGGAGTTCATTTCTGCAATAAAAACTAAATGCTAGATAATAATGGAATGCTTAAATTTGCTGTTTTTTAAAATAAATATTTTTTGGTTTCAAAAGCTAAATTACACTAGAGTTTATATATACCTGTATTTAATTGAATATAAAATATGAAACTAAACAAAAACTGCTTTACAAAGGATAGTTTTTTATAAAAGTTTATTTAATTTTCAGTTTATGTAAAGCTATAATAATACTTCAGTATAAGTAAAATAAAGGATTTTTACTACAAGATACAGGCATATGAATTTAGTTATTTTAGTTTATTAGTGATTTTATTTCAATGATGAAATATTATAAAGGCTTACAGTAGTTTTCAACCCTGTTGAGATAATCAAATGTTGTTCAGTTTATAATGCATAGGTTCAGTCACACAACAAATTTCAACTTTTTAGATCCAAATAGAAGATAATTCCACAGAAAATGTGCACTATTTGGTAAAAATGTCCAGTCACACAATGACCTATGCAAACTGGGAACAAATTTATGATGATTCAACAACAAATTTACCAAACACTAGAACCATGAGCTTCAGTCACAGAACAAATCTACTACAGTAGTTTTCAAACCTGTTGAGATAAACTGTCATGAATGACATTTTAATACTTGTATTGAAAACCCAAGAGTTAAACCCCGGTTCCCAGGAGACCAGTCCAGGACCCGCCAATCCGTTAAAGGACGGTCTCAAATTGGTAAATTACTCCGCGTTCCGCCAGACTACTACAGAGGACCCTCCAAAGATCACTCGAGTCACACAAAGTGGACGGGGGACCACCTGCTTGTTAAATTGCAAACCCAAGTTAACGAGTTACTCCGAGACCCGCCGGCCCCCCAGAGACAATTCCCCAAATAGTCATCAGATTGATGCCAACCTTGGGCCACCAAAGACCCAAACCTATGTAGAGGTTGCAACTTGCCTTAAGGAGGTTAAGACAAAACCTATTTTTAACCTTGCCAATGGCCACCAGCAACTGCCAGTCTCCCGCCCAGAAGGGGTAGTGCAATTGGACTACTCAGGTGACATAGTGAACAGTGGCAGCAAAATGAAGCGTCGCCTTTCCAATTTGCCAGAATAAGCACAGCCTGGATCTGCCACCCTCAAGACCCAAGCCAAGACCCACGCCCTGCCAGTGCCTTGTCTGCAAACCTGAATCCTGCAAAAATCAAAGAAGCAAAGACCCAGGTTATAAAAACCCTGGCGGTACGGCAAAACCCCCATTGTCATTTTTGATAATAAAGTTTTATGAACCTTTGGTTCAAACAAATCTTACCCTATCTAGTCTTAGTGATCTTCCATCTTAATTCCAGTCAAGTAGACCACCAGGCCGCTGCCCTCCCCCAAGACCAACCTGCCAAATTGTCCCAGGCATTATACTGTCCCCTGGGAGCCCCCTTTGGACCTGTGCATTTTACTGAATACCCCCCAACCCAGCCTATTCAGAGTACGACTTGGAAACCATCCTCATTGCCAACCCTTTGGAAAGGACTAGAAGTACCAAGTACATAGGATGCAAAGGAAAGAGGGTTGAGATCCCGCCCTTACTGTTCAAAGACAAGTACAATTACCTGCCTGCCTACTTTGTTCCTATGACTCCTCCTTTAACACCACAACCAGACCGCCCATTGGAACCCACTGCTGCAGCTAAGACCACCTCTACCCAACTGTTTGGAGTACTCTACATTACTTTGACAGGATTGGTAGATTCCATGGTCCCCAACTCCGGACCTTGGTCCTTACTCGGGCGATCTGTATCTTATATTATCAAGTTAGCACCCATTCTTTGGTGGACCCTACCTGCCGGCTCGGCTGTACCTCACCCCGAGCCGCCCAAGGCCTCTACTTACGACTGGCTTCCTGACATAAACATATATGAGTCAATCTAAAATGCATAGGTTCAGTCACAAAACAAATTTTAATTGAAACCAGTTGAAGGTCAATTAAATCAATAAGGCTTCCATTCATCTATGGCTGGAGAACAAAAATAGTCAATCACACAACAAAAATAAAGTCAAATACTGAATCCCAAAAATGAGACAACAAACACATGTAACTCAAATTCAAAACAAACCCAATCCAGTCACATCCTGAAGCATTCAACATCAAATTTAATTAGGAGTGTGTGGCAAAAATGATACAAACTGTCATGAATGTCATTTCAATACTTGTATTAAAAACCCAAGAGTCAAACCCCAGTCCCCTGAAGGCAGATTGGACCCCCAGGACGGTCCAGGACCTGCCAATATGATAAGTCACAGACTCAAATTGTTGAATTACTCCACAGCCTGCCGGTCTAATACTGAAGATTCCCTGAATGGTTGCCAGATTGCCACCAAACCGGCGCCACTGAAGACCCATGCCTACGCAGATGATGTGGTCTGCCTAAAGGAGGCTGGGGAAAGACCATCACTAGCCCTTCCAACAAACCCCAGCTGTTGCCAGTTTCCAGTCCAAAAAAGTATTGCAATTGGCCAGCTCAGGTGACATGGTGAACAACGACAGCAAAACAAAACATTGCCACTTCTGTTCCCCAGAGCCAGTCCAGCCAAGACCCACCAAACCGGTGCCACTGAGGGCCCAGACCTACGCGGAAGCTGTGGTTTGGACAAGACCCACTATTAGCCCTGCCAATAAGCACCCACTGCTGCCGGTCCCTAGTCCAGGAAGGGGAATGCAATTAGGCCGCTCAGGTGACATGGTGAACCAAAGCGGTGAAATTAAGCATTCCTGTTCTCCAGAGTGTGCCTGACCAGGACCCAATGCCCTCCAGACCCCAAGCCAAGATCCATGCCCTACCAACAAACCACCCATGGACCCAAAGCCTGCAAAAGGCAAAAAAGCAAATTCACATTGTATAAAAACGCTGGTGGTGTGGTGATGACCACATTGTCATTTTCAATAATAAAGTTTATGAACCTTTGGTTTGAATAAATTCTACCCTATCTAGTCTTAGTGATCTTCCATCTTAATTCCGGCTAATTAGACAACCAGGCCGCTGCCCCCTCCAGAGACCAACCTGCTGAACCGCCCCAGGCATTATACCGTCCCCCCGGAGCCCCCTTTGGACCTGTGCACTTTACTTAAAACCTGCCCAACCCGGCCTATTTGGAGTACAACTTGGAAACCATCCTCATTGCTGACCTGTTGGCAAGGACTAGAAGTACCAAATACATAGGGCGTGAAGGAAAGAGGATCAAGATACTGCCCTTATTGTTCAAGGACAAGTACAACTACCTACCAGCGTACTTCGTTCCCATGACTCCGCCATTAACCCCAAGACCAGACCACTCACTGGAACCTACCACCGCAGCCGAGACCACCTCTACCCAACTATTTGGAGTACTCTACATTACTTTGACAGGATTGGTGGATTTCATGGTCTCCAACTCCAGTCCCTGGTCCTTGCTTGGACAATCTGTATCTTATATTATCAAAGTAGCACCCATTCTATGGTGGGCCTTACCCACCAGCTTGGCCGCACCTCACCCCAAGCCGCCCACTGCCTCTACCTATGACTGGCTTCCTGACATTATGACAATCTTCTACAAACACAGTAACCTGGGCCCCAAGATGTTGTTAACACTTGGGGCATTTTGTATGCTTTTTTTGTGATAATCACTTATTACACCCATAAGGCAATTACCTCCCTGATACTCTCATGGATGAAGAACCAACCCACCAAAGAATTGAAAGACCCTGCACCTGGTGCAGAATCCCTGAACCCAGCCACATCACAAGTGCAAAATATGATAGTGAACCAGACCACAATCAAGGTGGATATGCCCTAGATGGGAAAACTCACCTTAGAATAAGCTTGCCAAGCCATGCCTGTCCTCCGCCTTCACTTCCAAACCAACGCCAACACCTACCCCAGTGACACTGAGAAAGTCTTGGGGGTGGCTGCCATGTTATCAGGAGACACACTGGATTGGTTCAGGAAAGCCACTGCTGAAGATGTTGAATTTTGCCTTGACTATTCATGTCAGGAATTCCTTTCCTGACTCTATTTTATTGATGAACAAATTGTTAGGAGACACCCATTTAAAGACACCAAACAACAACATTCACAACAATATTTGGCTCTTTAAACCTTTCCAGAACCAGATTCAAACCCGGGACTCTAATGATGAATGTAACATTAGTACAGAATCAGCTCATATCTTTAAATTACCTTTTTATTATCATTTAATTCAATTGGTTTTTGCTTTTGAAACGCCTTTCAAATTCAAAAATGTTAATAATATGACTGTCAATGTCACTTACCGTTCTCTGTTTGATTAGCTGCGTACGGCTGGCCAGACAATCCGTAAACCACTCTCTATGGTTTTAGAGCAAGCTCCATACCTTAAGATACTTGATCCTCTGGTTATGTACTGCTTAATTAGCTGTATCAATGTGAGATCTTTTTTGTGCCTCTGTCTACACCACCTCAGTTTGGAGTTTATAAAGCAACTATTTAAATTCCATTTGAAACAGGTACCCTTAAAATGAATTACTCATGTAAATCATCTTAATTTCCCAAACTCCTCTCAAATATTCAGCCTTGTTTTCAAGGCTATATAAGTTCCAACTTCTCATTTATTTCAAATGTTCCAACAATAAAGAATATTTCTTATCCTATCTTGCCACATCTATTTCTTAGTAACTTATTTGAATCCATAAAGGGAATTTATTTCCTGTTATGGTTTCTAGTCTCCCTTTTTACAACGGTAAAAGGTCTTGAGAATCCCACCCCCACTATCAACTGGCAAAACTCCTCACCAAACAATGCCCATCAGAAGGATTTCTTGGCCAATGGATGGTTCAAGTATCCTTCTGGTCATTGGGGAAGAAAGTTCCACTATGGCCGCCATTCTACTCCTCCATCTGCTGAACCCTTGTTGGTACGGCCTCACGCTTCATTCTATCTTTTGATCTACATGGTAGGATATTATCTTTTAGGTCGTTTCAGCTCCCTGATGGGAAGGTTTGCATACATAGGTCACTTAGGCCATCTTGCCATGGCCACTGTGCCCATTGGTTCAGCCATTGCAGAGCTTAATTTAGGGGCCTTGGCTCACCAAATTGGGGGCTTGTTCCCCTTAAAGTGGGTCCCTGACAATTTGAGATTTGAGGCCAAACTCATGAGAGCTGGTAATGATCAAGACACCAGATATTATGCTCTGAACTCTCTGTTAGAGATCTGTCAAGCAAACCACCCTACCCAAGCCTATATTGATGAGTTCCTTAAACTTAAGACACACACCCAACTTGAAGATGAATTATCCGCCATTATCTTCAGAAAGGGAGTTAATTCAGCCATAAAAGACCTGTTGAAGCACCACTCATCTACACTGAGCCTGGAGGAACTACTACCCCTATGCAAAGGCCTGAGTCTAAACCAAGAAAGACAGAACTTGTACCCTGCCCAAGCCGGCAGGGCCATGACACCCAATCAACCAGGAATGTCACCCAACAAGTTACAACACCACTATTGAGATGGGTTGTGTTTCTACTGCCACAAGGCCGGACACCTAACCAGAGCATGCCCTAATAAGAATACACCTCCTGTATCCTTGGTACAAATAAACACCTCTGCACAATCTTACAAATTCATCCAATTAACCATAGATTGTGCAGGGATCAAGCGCCAGATTAAGGCCTTTATTGACACAGGAGCTGATGAAAGCTTCATTGATGCCAACCTGGGAAAGGAACTAGGTTTATTAGCTTCAGAGCGCACTCTACAAGTAACCATGGGAAACAGTTCTCTGGACACTGGCTACAAATGCAAAAAGGAACTTCCTTTGACAATTGGACAGAACGTGTATCTGTCCCCCTTGATTCTCTTGCCGGGATTGCCACATCCTCTAGTACTGGGCAACTCATGGTCCAACAGAAATAGCCTGATTCTAAACTATTGTGAGCAGACCGCCACTTTGGGACAACCTGAGTCTTGTGATATTGTTCCATTCTGTATAAGCCATAGTGGAGCACCAAACAACAGACTCCTAACCATAAAGATGGAACCCAGAATTGGGACACTACCCACCGCCTTGCAGAAATGGAGCCATGTATTTAGCAAAGAAGGGCCCACAAAACTACCCAGCCACTCAATCTACAACCACGCTATAGATCTGCTACCAGGTACCCAACCACACCACGGCCCCATCTATAGCTGCAATCACTGCAAGCAAGCGGCCTTGAAAGCTTACCTGGAAGATATGACAAAAAAGGGCTTTGTAGGAGTATCAAAGGCCCCTGATTGTCTCCCATGCTTTTTGTAGGGAAGAAAGATGGCGGAATGTGTCCCTGCGTGAACTACAAGAAGCTGAATGATATTACTGTGAAAAACCGCTATCCCATCCCCAACGCCAATGACCTTTGCAACGTATTAACTGGAGCCCAGGTGTACTCAAAAATTGACCTGAGAGACGCTTTCAACCAGATAAGAATCAAGGAGGAGGACAAATACAAGACGGCTTTCAAAACCAGATATGGGTTGTACAAATACCTAGTAATGCCATTTGGCCTATGCAACGCCCCCAGTACTTTCCAAAGGATGATCAACACTTTCCTAGGGGAATATCTTGACCACTTTTGTGTTGCGTACTTAGACAACATCCTCATCTACAGCAAGACTCACGAGGAACACCTGCACCACCTGGACCTTATACTCAAAAAACTCTCCCAAGCAAACTTACACACCAAGCTTAAGAAATGCAAATTATTCCAGTGCAAGGTTGAATTCCTGGGTTACGTAGTGAAGACCAGCGGGTTTTCAATGGCACAGGACAAAGTAGAAGCAATAACGTCTTGGTCAATGCCCAAATGTAGGAAATATGTGAGAAGTTTTTTGGGCCTGGAAAATTATTGCAGGGATTTCATCCAAAATTTACCTCTCATCACCCTGCCCCTGACCCGCCTGTGCTCTGACAAGGTCATCTTTGTCTGGACTCCAGAATGCACCACCGCTTTTGAGACCCTGAAACTTGCCTTCACCTCTGCCCCTGTCCTGGCCATGCCCAACCCATCCAAGCCTTTTGTGCTGGAAACCAACGCGTCCAACTTTGCGGTAGGTGGGGTCCTTCTTCAGGAAGAAGGGATAGTATGCTACATCCTGTAGCATATTACTCTAAGAAGATGCTTCCTGACAAAGGAAACTACCCAATCTACAACAAGGAGATGCTTGCTATAATGAAGACCTTGAAACATTGGCACCAGTACCTATGTGGTGCCGAGTTTCCAGTGAAGGTCCTAACCAATCACAAGAACCTGGTTTACTTCTTTAAACCCAGACAGCTGAACCAAAGACAGGCCAGATGGGCCTTAGAACTGGCTGACTACACCTTGACCATTGACTACAAACCCAGAAAGGTGAATGTGGTACCTGATGCCCTGAGTAGAAGAGCTGACCTGATCCCTTCCTTTACAGAAACCAAGTACCACAATACTCATGTACTCCTTGACCCTGCCAGCCTAGGCATCCAACTGATGTACATGAAGATCATGGCCCACAAACCTGACATAATTGAGGCTCAGAAACGAGACAAATACTCAGCAGAGCTTGTTGCCAACTTGACCTCAGACCCAGAGAGCTGCCACCACAAGAAATGATTCTTGCTAAAAGGATCCACCCTGCTATTACACAACTGGATCTATGTACCAGAAGGTGAAACAAGGACCAAGGTACTCATTGACTATCATGACTCAGAGATGGCCAGCCACCCTGGCAGACTCAAGACACTCCAAGGAATTAAGAAGAATTACGCTTGGCCACAACTGGAAAAAGACGTGGCCGCCTACATTGAAGGCTGTGAGACCTGTGGAAGAACCAAAACCCGTAGATCCAAACCTGAAGGCCTGCTAAGACCACTAGATATACCAGCGGGACCCTGGAAGTCTATTTCAATGGATTATATTGTAGAACTGCCCACTCTAATTTGTTCAACACCATCCTGGTCATGGTAGATAGGTTTACTAAGATGTCCTACTTTGTACCTACCACCACCCACTGCACCACCACAGAGACAGCTAGACATTTCCACAACCGCATCCTAACCCAACATGGCACTCTGTCAGAAATTATCACTGATAGAGGCCCTCAATTCACCTCAAATTATTGGACTCAAGTGATGAAGGACTTAGGGGTAAAACACTGTGTATCCACCTCATACCACCCACAGACCAATAGCCAGACTGAACAAGTAAACCAAATACTTGAACAATATCTACAATGCTATGCCAACGCTGACCAAAACAACTGGGCTGAGATGCTACCCATGGCACAGTATGCCTACAACAGCAAAGACCACACATCTACTGGAATGTCCCCCTTCAAAGCCAATTATGGTTTTGACCTGTCTTGGGACCCCAGTGTTGGTAGTAAGGAAATAAACCCGTCAGGACAAACCTGGATTGAACAGATACACGACACCCAACAAACCTGTCTTAAGAACCTGACCCGTGCAGTCCAGACTTATAAGGCTTTTGCTGACAAGAAAAGGACCCCTGTGAAGCCGTTGAAGGTAGGAGACAAAGTCTACTTGGACTCTCAAAATGTGCCCCTGACTGTCCACTGCCGGAAGTTAGCCCACAGAAGGAGTGGCCCCTACAAAATCACCAAGCTAGTAGGTTAAGTGGCATTTGAACTAGAATTACCCCCTTGTGGAAAATACATAACATCTTCCACTGCGCGCTTCTATTCAAGAAAGAAGGGAAATCCCTCCCCCACCAGAAACTCAAGACTAACCCTCCTCCCATCCAAGTAGGACGCTCTGAAGAATACAAAGTTGAATATGTTCATGGAGACTGTACCCACTATAAAACTCTCCAGTACTACGTCAAGTGGAAGGGATATCCACCTGAGGAAAGCACCTGGGAACCATTAAGCAACCTACCCAATGCCCAACAAGCAATCCAACAATACCTTGGGAAGAAGGCCAGGAAGGAAGGGACCCCCAGGAAGGAAGGGAATGATGTCATGAATGACATTTCAATACTTGGATTGAAAACCCAAGAGTCAAACCCCAGTCCCCCGAAGGCAAATTGGACCCCCCAGGACGGTCCAGGACCTGCCAATCCAATAAGTCACAGATTCAAATTATTGAATTACTCTGCGGCCCGCCAGTCTAATACTGAAGATTCCCTGAATGGTTGCCAGATTGCCACCAAACCAGCGCCACTGAAGACCCATGCCTACACAGGTGATGTGGTCTAACTAAAGGGGGCTGGGGAAAGACCCATCACTAGCCCTGCCAACAAACCCCAGCTGCTGCCAGTTGCCAGTCCAAAAAAAGTATTGCAATTGGCCAGCTCAGGTGACGTGGTGAACAACGGTGGCAAAACAAAATATAGCCACTTCTGTTCCCCAGAGCCAGTCCATCCAAGACCCACCAAACCGGTGCCACTGAGGGCCCAGACCTACGCAGAAGCTGTGGTTTGGACAAGACCCACTATTAGCCCTGCCAATAAGCACCCACTGCTACCGGTCCCTAGTCCAGGAAGGGGAATGCAATTAGGCCGCTCAGGTGACATGGTGAACCAAAGCAGTGAAATTAAGCATTCCTGTTCTCCAGAGTGTGCCTGACCAGGACCCAATGCCCTCCAGACCCCAAGCCAAGATCCATGCCCTACCAACAAACCACCCATGGACCCAAAGCCTGCAAAAGGCAAAAAAGCAAATTCACATTGTATAAAAACGCTGGTGGTGTGGTGATGACCACATTGTCATTTTCAATAATAAAGTTTATGAACCTTTGGTTTGAATAAATTCTACCCTATCTAGTCTTAGTGATCTTCCATCTTAATTCCGGCCAATTAGACAACCAGGCCGCTGCCCCCTCCAGAGACCAACCTGCTGAACCGCCCCAGGCATTATACCGTCCCCTGGGAGCCCCCTTTGGACCTGTGCATTTTACTGAATACCCCCTAACCTGGCCTATTCAGAGTACGGCTTGGAAACCATCCTCATTGCCAACCTGTTGGCAAGGACTAGAAGTACCAAATACATAGGGCGTGAAGGAAAGAGGATTGAGATACTGCCCTTATTGTTCAAGGACAAGTACAACTACCTACCAGTGTACTTTGTTCCCATGACTCTGCCATTAACCCCAATACCAGACCACCCACTGTAACCTACCGCCACAGCCAAGACCACCTCTACCCAATTGTTTGGAGTACTCTACATTACTTTGACAGGATTGGTGGATTCCATGGTCCCCAACTCCAGTCCCTGGTCCTTGCTCGGACAATCTGTATCTTGTATTATCAAGTTATCACCCATTCTATGGAGGGCCTTACCCACCGGCTTGGCCGCACCTCACCCCAAGCTGCCCACTGCCTCCACCTATGACTGGCTTCCTGACACAAACAGAGAACACATGAGGTTCAGTCACAAAAGTGATGAACTCAAACACAAAACAACTCATTTTTTTTGAAAATATTGATTATTTTTGACTCAAATTGGAAATAGTGGATTTCAGGAGTGAATCCACCAAAATCTATTCAGGGAACTACAGCATATTTTAAATGTATGTGCTTCTAAATTTGGACATTTATGTCTGAAAGAATGTCTCAAAAAGGAGCACATACTTAAATAAAAAATTAATTTTCTAGAAATACTTTGCTTTTCTGTTTTTAATAGAATTTTTATTGCGTTTTGTTTACAATGAGTTTTTCAAGTGAAGATAACTTCGAAATTGTCAAGGAGCAGTACCAGGAGCTACTTCAAGCTCAGGCTGCTGAACAAGGGAGCACAACCACCTTTTTTCCTGTGTACAACTAATTTAATGCAAGTTGCAAGGAGAACAAGCTGTATGATCACCAGCCCCACCCTGGGTGGCTTTTCTGACAGCCAGTATGTTGACCCCTAAGACCAGGCCCAACCCGCACCTGTGCCACATTCTGAAGGCTGGGCAACTGTGGCCCCCTCCAACCATATCCAAACATTGCCCAAGAATTCAGTTTAAGTAAACCTTGCCCTGCCTAATCTGGGTCCCCTTATTCCCAAAGCCCCCCCAAAAACGTTAAATCATAACCAATGAAATCCTAGAGGATATTGTGAGCCTCAAGAAGAGTGGTGTACATTTTGCAGAAATTGCCACTTGTCTTCAATTTATTAAGGCAGTGATTAAGCAGGAGTTCCGGGCCCTTTTGAAGAGATGTGGTACCAAGCTGACCAAGAAGCCAAAGAAGCAGTCAGCTTCCAGATCAAAGAGGTGCATCCTATAATGCTTGCCCTACTCCAGCAGGATTCTTACATCTAATTAACTGAGGTCCGCCGCTTACTTGGGCTCAAGGGCATATTCATTGCCTGCCACACTGTGCAGCTCTGGATGCATGGGATTGTAGTCAGTGTTCTGATTCCAAGCAATTGGCTGGTCAATGAGTTGGATTGTTGTGAATGCCAACATTCACACTGTTTTGATTTTGCCTTTGATGGGTTATTTTGAGGATGAATCTCTCTCTTTTTCTTTTGCCCCTCAAAATGAGTCTGTATCCAAACTGGGAAATACAATTGTTTGGTTTCCTGATTCTGCGCAACTCACTTGCCCCACTCATGCTTGTGGTAAGTGATCCTACCGTCCATGTACTGTTTTGTGGTAAAGCTACACAGTATATATTCCCAATCTTTATACCCAATAAAAATTAAATTCTATTCAAATTTTTGTCTTTGTGTCTCCCAGTATTTTGGCGCCTCTCTAGCCACGTCTAGTAGATATTATTCAATCAGGATCACAAGGTAATTGCATAGCCTTCCCTGCCATTCTAATCAAGACTTAGTACAAATCCAATCCTAAGGTTAGGATTCCCCATTGTGTATCTGTGCCACGCCTCAGAACACAACATGGATGATGACTCTGATTTGTCCTATGACCCTATGATTGATATCACAATCACCTGCTGACTGTCCTCAATTTCCAACAATGCCATATTTATATCTTATTATAAATTGTTATTGCAAGTCCATTATTATGGCACTTTGAGTAAAAAACACCCCCAAGGGCAAAAAGAAGGAACCAGAGAGGATTGTGATTGGTGTGTTCCTAGAAGATTCCCCCCAAAGCACTGTTTTCTATTGAACCATGACCAGCTACACCAATGGGTACTGGTACATGAAATTCCTCTTCAACCTTCTTGTCACCTGGAGCTCAGCCAATTCAAGATTCCAAATTTTCCTGAGCCACCAAATGGAGTGCACTGAAGTGGCATCCAAGAAGATCAGAGAAGGCGGCCACAATATTTCCATTTTCCCTGCAGGCCATGTCAATCTTCACCTGGGGGATGCACTGTTCTTTAACATTGGGGACACAATCCGTGAGCATAACCTCATGACCTTCACCCAGGTGGTTAGTGCAGCCAATGTTCACACTGTGCTTTTCCCTGTCAGAAGGTTGCTGACATGTTAACAAAGATGGCCCTGAATGCTCACAGCAGCAGTCAATTATATAAGGACCCCCAGCTGCCCCCATGCAATCCCCTGGTGTACAAGCCAATCACTGTTCTCTCCAAGTCTGAATATGATATCATGCATCATCAATTCCTCCAAGCTTCTCCAGGCACTCATGCACCACTGGGTCCTCCAGCCACCCTAGTCCCAATCCAATCCTTCCAGGTGACCAGAACCAACCCTCCAGCCAATCAAGTTCTCCCCCCACAATCCAGCCCACCAACTAGTTTTCCCTGCTCAATCTCATTTTCTCAATAAAATGTGCCCCAATAATTTTTATTTTATAAAAGATATTGTTTTAACTTGAACAGTAGTTTTAAAAGCTATGGCAACAACCAAAAATACCTCAGATTTAAACAAAATGATTTCAGATTTGAGCAAAATCCAAGTTGCGCAAGATTCAGGATTCAAATGTTTTAAATATTTTTGGTTAATAAATGAACTGTTAAACAAAAAATAAAATTTTACTAGCCCATTATACAAAATTATATCAAACATCAAGCAGCATAGCTCAAACTATAAACAAAAATGAACTGACACAGCAAGTGAGATGGATGGATGCTGTTCCAGAGTATATTATAGTCCAATAAGGATTCATATGAGGCACCAACAGAAGGAATAAAATGAAACAAAATTTGAGCAATCTAGAAGCAAGATTCCACAAGCACAGAACAAAATGGAGTCACACAAGATGTGTAGTATGAGCAGCCTAAAATAAAAAACAATCAATTTAACAGCCAATAAATAGCTATCCATTTTAGGAACAGAGACATTTTATTCATTTTCATGGATCCTTATTTGTGTTAATGGTTTTGAGAACCTTTCAAATATGGACTCAAGATTACAATAAAAATAAATCATATAATTTTAAAATTTCTACTTTTAGTGATTTTATCCTAGGTTTTAGTTCAATATGGTTTTCAACAGCAACATTTTTGACTGCGCCAGCAACCAAGCCAGCAGCAGCCAAGCCAGCTTCAATGGAGGTGAGGCTCAGAACATGGAGGCACCTGTTTACACCCAAGCCTTTGAGGCGGGTAACAAGGAAGCTGACCTGTACCTGACCACCAACCCCTATGGCTTTGACTTGTTCAGTAGTCACATAGTGTCTAGCTCTGCCCCTGATCCTGTACCCACCCCCATAAGCTGTCCACCAACCAACCAATCAGGATGGCAACCTTAATTTGGAACAACTTCCTGCCACAAGCCAACTTTCCCCCCCTCAGCCAATCAGGATTCAGTTCCTGCAGCCCAGCACCCCAAGCAACAAATCATCACTGCCCAAATTTTTCAGGAAATTGTGGCACTGAACCTGCAGGTTCTGTCCTGGGGACCAGATTGCAACCCAATTGCAATTTACTCAAGCCACTGTAATGTGGAGTTCAACAACCTAATGAACAAGGGGAATCTGATCAGGACGGCCAAGAAGCCAAAGAAGCAGGTCAAATCCCAGATAAAGGAAGCATATCCTATAATGCTTGACCTCCTCCAGCGGGATCCCAAGATTCCATTGACCCAGGTCTGGAAGCAACTTGCGCACCATAACATATGGGTGTCTGAGCGCATGGTGCAGCTCTGGATGTATGGAAAGGTAGCCTCAGTCCAGGTTCTTATCAATTTTTCCAGCAACCAATGGGATAGCGCTGAGGATTCCCCGTATGACACCGCCATCAAATCAACCCTGGTCTAATTCCTGGCTAGTCTAACTGATGATGTCATATTCATCTCCTATTACAAGCTATCAATAGCTTTTGATGATTTTGGCAAGCAAGGAAGAGCTGCCACTCAAAAAGGAAGGAACAAGGTCAAGAATGGGACTTTCATTGGTGCGTTTCTGGCTGTTTCAGCCAAGGGTTTTGTCTACTATCGGATAAACCCAGATTTCATTGATGGCTACTTGTACAGCCACATCCTTGGTGGATTACTCAACTCCTGGGATGATTTAAATTCCAAGTACCAGGTTTTCTTGAGCCACCAGATGGAGGGTAGCTCCACCGCCCTTGAGGCCATCCAGCAACGCGGGCACCAGGCCTCAGTCTACCCCGCCGGTCATGCAGATATCCATCTGGCTGATGTAGTGTTCTTCAATATTAGAGAAACAGTCCATCAGCGCTGCCCTCAGGCTTTCAATGACCTCTATCTTGGTGTCCTCAATCATGAGTCTCTCTTTGATCAACAGATGGTGACTGACTTGTTTGCCCAAATTGTCTTCCACGTGAACATGGGCAATCAATCACACAAGTATAAGCGCCTCCCACCCCATGCCACAGCCACATATCAGCCAATCAGAGCAATGACTGATGAGGAATACAACAAGTGGCATATGGAAGCCATCACAGTTAATCCTCTTGCCTCTATCCCTGCCACCACCTCCAGCCCCACCCATCCAATCCCAGACCTCACAGGCCAGCACCACCTCAATGCCTTCCTTCCCGCAATATTTTGCCTACTAGGCATCACTCTTCCCCGTCCCCAAATAAACTCCCTGTTGCCAAACATTTTCTATTTATATTATCTTTATTATTAATTTCAATTATTCATTTTATCTTTGTTTATAGTTGGTTTTATTCTTTATGTTCAGTTTATTTCTATAAAATCATATATTTACTATGCTGTGTATCTAGATCCAGAACACAGTTATTTTTAGCACCCAAACACCCCTTGTGAAAATATTAGCAACAATTTGGTGATCAGCTAAATTTGAATTAGAAAATTATAGGTTAATTGTGTTTAGATAAAGTTGTTGTTGATCCAAATATAAAACCTTAATGATAAAATTTAAGCCAATCAGGAGCCAAGTGATAAAGTGATTGTTGTGACATAAAGGGTCATTCAATAATTCTTTGATGCATGTGCACTAGTTAATCTGATTGGCTGGGTGTTTTGCCAGTGTGTGCCATTGCTGCCATGTCAAGTTATTGTGGTGTTGCAACCGAGTTTCCAGACTTGCCTGCTAACATATCTTACAATACACAGGGGGTGCTTGGTGAGCCGCCCCTTGCTGTATCTAATGTTATGGATTAATCTGATGGCAATATCAAATGGCAGGTACTTCATCCTAATTAGGAGCGCTGCCAATTTGACTTGCTGATCCCTGCACAAGTTATTCCTTGGCTTCAAACCTTACATGGAACTTCCCACTATGCCACCCCCTTGTGGCATTCCCCATATAGTATATTAATCACAATATTCTACAATAAACAATACCTTATTCTTATTATTCTGTCCTTTCCTATTGGACTGTTGTCTTCCCCAATTCATTGTACTGGATCCTCATTGGTCCAGTTGCAACAGCAGAATAGTGCCCAATCAGCTTCTGGGTTAGCAATAGTCCATCAACAACTTGCCACAGCGGCAATGGCACACAATGGCAAAACACCCAGCCAATCATATTAACTAGTGCACATACATCAAAGAATTATTGAATGACCCTTTATGCACAACAATCACTTTATCACTTGGCTCCTGATTGGCTTAAAGTTTATCATTAAGGTTTTGAATTTAGATCAGCAACAACTTTATCTAAACACAATTAACCCATATTTTCTAATTCAAATTTAGCTGATCACCAAATTGTTGTTAATATTTTCATAAGGGGCTGTGTAAAGTGCCAAAAATAATATGGCAATTAAGGAAACAATGCCAACACAGAGCAAACAACACATATTGAGATGAGCGTAAAACAATACACAATGGGTAAAAAGATGAAATAATGTAGTAAATAAAAAACAGGAATAAACAAAGTGGCAATAGTATCAGAATAATACATATTTTATTGGGGTGAAAGCTATTTAAACATATGAGAAAGGTTAGTAAAAAATCAATGAGAGAATTGGAGAAGCTGCTTAAAGACCTTGGCTCTGAAATTGCAGAGATCAAAGCTATTGGCTGCAAGGTCAAAGCCAGAGTGAAGTCTGCTGTCCTTGAAGGGGAAAAAATAAACAATGTGTCTGCAAAGGCCCTAATGGCCAAAATACCGGACACCCCTGAGAAGACAATTGAGCGCCTACTCACCATTCAAAAGATGGTGGTTGAAGGCCTCAAGTTTAAGTCATTTGCCCTCTCTGCACTGTTTGTCTGGACAGATGGCCCTGAAATGTATGCCCACCTGAAACCTACAAAGCAGGCAAGAACAGAAGATAGAAAATTGCCCACACAACTGCTTGCACCAAGAATGGCCAAGCCAGCCAAGGCTGTGGACAAGGAGGAAATCCAAGAAGGTAATCTAATACTGAAAATTAAAAAAAATCCAATAATTATTACCTGTTTTTTAGAAAACATAGACAGCAAAATCCGCCAGGTCCTAGTCCCCTTTGTCCCCGCCACATTTTATGCAAATTATGCCACTCATGTGGCAAAGCAGCTGTTTATGTCCCCCCTGTACTGAAGGAGCTCAAGGATAGGATTCACAGTACCTTCCAGATGTTCAGGGAGTCATTGGCTGGGCTTTCACATACACAGGGGGTATCTGAGTGGGCAGTTACTGCCTACAAGGATGCCCAATTGGTCCACCTTGACCTGGTGGTCCTCAGTGGAGTTTACTGTGTAAACTCAATTGAGCTTGTTTGGGACGTCCTGGCAATGCTCCCATTCAAGGACATACTGGAGATGGGCCAGGCCCATGCCGCTGCTAGCTTCTGATTCCCAGTGGAGCACACACTCTCTTATCTGCTGGAAAACTTTGGGCGCACAGTGAGGAAATTGGCTGTTGCAGACGCAACAGCTTTCAAGAAAACCAAGATCCTCCTTGCCAACTTTGGGTTGGCCTGGAGCGCTGACAAGACAGGGGTCCCTCTGGCAATGGAGCTCACATTTGCCAAGACCAAGCACAAGAAGAAGAGTAGTACCGTGTTCAATAAGCTGTGTGAGTTTACTGAAGCCTTTGCCCAGCAAAGGCTTCACCTTGTGGTTTACCTTGGGTATCTCTTCTACTTTGGAATGGGCACCAGCGTTGAAGACCTGGATGGGGTTCTTCTAAGGATGGACAAGGCCAGGCTCTCCCTGGATGAGAAGAAGGTCCCCCTGGGTACAACTTGGTTGATCATGTGATCCAGGATGCACTGATCCTGGCTGGGATATACGGGTTTGCGGCCCGCCTGAGAAGCTGCTGCTTCACTCCCATCTCACCATACTCCCTTTTACCAGCCGCTGTGAATATTTTAATCAGGGTGTATCCACTGTATACAGTGTGGCGGTGGAGGTTGTGCGCCACCTCCATTGCCGGGTGGGTACGTAAAATCTAAACTAACAAATTTTAAACTTTATTAGAGTAGAAAATGATGAAGCAAGGTCTTTTACAACTCACATTCATTTAAGAGATAGGATAGGAGGATTGAGATTGGTAGATTGAATGTCACACAAACTAATTGTGCCAATGATATGAGCAGATAAAAGTAGTTGCTCTGCTTGAGGCAGGAAGATCTTTGGCAAATTTTTGAATGGACATAGTTAAAAAGGAGAACTAAATAACTAAAATCAGGGAAGCGTAATGAACTTTGGATACAGTACCACTGCTCCTGGCTGCTCTTGCACATGATATTTAACCAGAGGTGTCTCTTGGTTGGGTTGGGTGGGAAGTCTTTGGAAATAATTCCAAAATATTAGATTGATGGCTTTTCTTGGGCTTTCAATAGCTTTGGATAAATATTCAAACATAATTTGATGGAAATTCCCAAGCATTTGTAGAGAATTGGAGAACAGGTCTAAGGGAAGGCATAAACTTTACAAACGAGCCTCAGATGCCATAATTAAAATAATTCAATAACAAAATAAACCATTACAAACCTTCATTGTTGGTACTAACTGAATGTGATTGGCAGGAGCCAGGGAGGCTTCCCTAGGAAATATGGAAGTAGTGGGCTAAACTAAATCCTCAAATGATACAAAATTGAGGAGCATTTTCTCAAAGTCAGACACTTTTCAAAACTTAGCCTTTCACTCATGATTATGATTGAAAACCATTTTGTTGGGCACTATCTACAAGTTACAAACTCTCCATGCCTGAGCCATGATTACTGAAAAAGCCTCAACTACAGGACTCAAACTCTGGCGGGACCCATGAGCCCTCAGCCACAGACTTTGGGCTCAGCCAGAGCAGATCTTGACTTTGGAAATTTCTTAGAGCTGGATGGTCTTGAAATCATCAGCGTGCTGACAACACCCACACTAAAGGTTCCTGTTAT